>JBAMJR010000172.1:3355000-3567500 GCA_038501785.1 Myoxocephalus aenaeus
CGAGCGGAAACAAGCGGCGACAGCTTCACTCCGGCATTAAGAGCATCTCTTAAAAAAAGTCGACATTTAATTGACGGCGGAGTGTTCCCGCGCCGCCGCGCTTTCACCGCTTTATTTTTTTTTTTACTGCTAATTGCTGTAAGTGGCGACCTTGTCGTTTTCTGCTATTATCTGTTTCCTGTCTCCATAATGAGAGCGCATGCATTCCCCATCTTACTGACGTTGATGTTTACTCATATTCACTGTATTCGTCCTTCTCAGGGTTAATGAGGGGAGGTTGGATTCAATCCCAGCATGCAGCAGGTTCAAGGGGGGAGATCAAAAACTATCATTCACGTCAGCCAACACGATGTCGTCAAGCATTTTAACTCCAGGTTGGATTTAAACAGACATGTTTGAGTTGGTTTAGCAATCAAAAAATGGGAAGTTTTCACAAAGTTGGAGGACTAAAGACCGATTTAAAATGTCCGTTGAGGGCAAAGTTTGGCCAAAAGTCTCGTTTGAAGGCGTGTAGCCCATCTTCTCCGGTTCATTTATTCATGTCACGGGAAGCTGGAACGCTGGCGGACAAAAACCACGGGAGCGCAAGGAAAATAAAGAAACGCTGACAGGCCTTTAAGATAAGGCCGGGACTGTCAACAACCAGGAACCACCTGCACATGCACAAAATCACCCCCCCAAAACCACCGGACCCCTCGGTCAATCCAAACAAATCAGCCACTGTCTCTCTCTCTCTCTCTCTCTCGTAAAGAGATTAAAGGTCAGAAACACTAATTACAGACTCCGTCATTTAATCTGGTTGAGGCCGGAGATTAGAGATATAATCCCATCACACTGAGGAGGAGGAGGAGGAGGAGGAGGAGGAGGAGGAGGGCATGAAAACGGAGATGAAGAGCTGAGGGGGAACTCGGTGGTTGAAGGAAAGATCGCCATCTGAGGGTCAACCCGACCCTCAGGGTTCAGATGGAGACGGGGCGATCGCTCTAAATTCAACGGAAGCGCTCTGTAAAGTTTCGGGGGGGGGAAAGAAAACATTGTGCGTGGGTTTAAAACGAGTATACGTGAACTAAGACCGTAAACAACACAACGTACGTACGGACACGCGTGCCGCGACGTCGCTAACGTAGCTTTGAAAGAACACTTTCTAGTTTGTTCCACTTCGCTGGGCCTCGAGTGTCGGTATCAGACGCCCGGCGGAGAGAAAACCAGCCGTTTAACCGGCTGTCTGCTCCAGACTGACTGCTTTCTGTTGCACCAGTGCAGAGGCAGAAAGAGGGGAAAAAACAACTCCCCACCCGGAGGTAACAGAAGCCAGTCACGGTGGACATGCTTATCCAGACGGACTCGACTAGACCTCTGTGTGTGTGTGTGTGTGTGTGTTTGGGGTTTTGTGCAGATTGAATCCTGCATCCCTGGGGAGCCTAACTACCTCTCCGTCTCTCGCCCTGAGAGGGCCAGTCAGAGAGAGAGAGAGAAGGAAAAAACGGAGAGAGAGAGAGAGAGAAAAAGAGATTTGGAAAGAATTGGAAAGAAAGAGCAGAAGAAAGAAGGAGCAGAGCAGCCGCCGCCGCAGCGAAGCCCAACAGCTCCCTCTGTCGTCGCCCGGTGAAGGTCTGGTGCTGCTCCCCGTCTTCTTCTCCTCCTTTGACTCCCCCTCAACATCTCCCCTTTCTGTCCCCTCCGTCTCGCCTCCCTTCGGAGGGGAAACAAGCCCACGCCGCCGCCGCCGCTTTGCGCGGACGGAGCAGCTGGCGGCTAATTAAATGTAACGATTACAGTGTCATAAATTAATCCCTCTGTCTCCTCCCCGGGGAGATAAACGTCAGCCGGCTGCTCCCAATCGGCCGACTCGGCCCGCCGTCTTTTTATCCAGAAGGTTCCACGTTTCAGGGAACGTGGATGAAGCCAGCAGAGCTCGGACATCTTTAAAAGTGTCAGAAAAGAGTCAGACTTTAACAGTGTTTTTTTGTTAGGATTTCAAGTGTCTCAGAAGGAGGACGAGGCTCAATGTGTGGCAGCTGTAAACCTGGACTTCTCCCCACAATGTGTCCCTGGAGTGAGCGTGCATCTTAACTGGAGTGTTCACTGCGTGGCCTAGTTGTGTCTTTTTTTTTTCAAAAACTCCGCCGAAGGAACGCTCTCACGTTCCTCACGTTTAATTATATCTCCACCAACTCTACACGGAAACACGCCGCTTTCCACTGCCAGCTCCCCAAAGCGCCCAAGACGAAATCCAACCAACCTGACCACGTTGCTGTGCCGTTTCCTTGGCCAGACATCAGTGAAGTATCTGATACCTTATCTCCCTCCTCCCTTCATCCCCTCTTCCCTATACTTTCATCTGTCATCCAAGCCAGGTTTCCACTCACCCACTATGGGCTATAGTCCTCCTTTTAAAGGCACACAATCGCATAATATGAAGACAAAAAGCAGACGGCGAGATGAAATGCGGCGCTGGATAGAAGTCACACTGCCCTCCTCTTTTCCCTCCTCCTCCTCCTCCTCCTCATATGCTGATAGGAGTCATGCTCTTTTTTTCTGCTGCCCGGTTTCGTAATTTGCCTTTTGATCCTTTCTCCTCTTCCCCAAAACTGAATGACAGAAATACTGGAGCTCCAAGAATGAATTTGTGAATTAAGCAAAACGTCCTCACGCACAAGTTGGGGCGATACTGTGGTGCTATTTACATAAAAATAAAAAAATAAAAAGCAAAAAAAGGCCTTTTAGTGGAGCCGTGGTGTTGAAGCCTCGTCGTAGGCGGCGCAGACATTAGGGGACATTCTTTTCTTGTGATGCGTCTTCATGAGCGTCCACCGAACCACGAAGTGAACTCAGAGGACCAACAAAAGAAAAAGAAAAAAGGGGAATTCTGTGTTTCTGTCTCCACAACGTTGACTGGGCAATGACTAATTAGCAAAACGCAGGGGCCCGGAAACAAGTGGCCACACGTTAAAGGAGACGCGGAGGAGGAAAGAAACCACACAACAGCACCGCTGCAACACTCGGAGGGCCGAAGAGAGATTGTAACGCGAGGAGTTGCAATGCCTTTTTCTTTCTTTCATTTTATTTTTTTGTGTAAATCTATTTAACAAACTGGAGCTGCTACGTCTGAAGGGTTTGCACATGTTTATTTAAACAGAACCGGAGCGGCGGAGCGGCCCGGGCCCGCCGACAGAAAATGGTTTTCTCAATGGCTCAGAAGAGGAGAGATGGGAGGAGGAGAGGAAGAGAGAGAGGTGAAATGCAAAAGTGTAAGAGAGGTAGAGGAGGTGTAGAGAGGGGGAGGCTTCAGAGGAGCAACAGTGTGGGAGATAGAGGACGGAGAGAGAAAGAGAGGGGGGAGATATTATTGTCTGCTTGAGAGCAGCAATCTTGAGTTGTGCCATGAATACCAAAAGAGTCCACAGCCCTCCAGTCAACGCCTCTCTCTCTCTCTCTCTCTCTCTCTCTCTCTCTGCTCCCCCATTGAAAACTCATCGGAATTGCAGCTGCTCAAATTATACACCGATATATCTCACTTACTCCCCCGTTAAGAAAAAAAAAAAGACTCAGCGGCCACTCAATAAGCCATACATCCATAATTATTCATATGCAAATCTGCAACAATTACTCAGATGGTGTGACGTGGCCCTGAAGGGACGCTCGGTCCCGCGTGTCGCACCGGCGCTGCGCACGCGGGCAGGGATCCAACCGGACCGGGTGCGGGTCTTTGGGGATTCACGTCACCACAAAAGGGGAGATAGTGAGTGACGTCAGAGAAAGAGGCTGAAGTTGATCATCCTGAGCGGTCACTGCTGCCCAAAAGTAACGGACTCGTCGTTTCTTTTGAAACATTGCGGTAATTGAGGGAATTATTTTAGTTTTTCGTGAATGATGCGAGCTGACAGTGACACACGCGCGCGCGCCCGCACACACACACGCACACACACCAAGCCTGACGGTGATCCAAAGAAAAGTTGTGCGTCGCCGTTACGCGGAGGAGCCGGGAGGCACCGAGGCGGAGGAGAGAGGGACGAGAGAAAGAGCCCACACCGAGATTAGCCTCTCTATACGTGGCCAGACACACGCGCACACGAAGGCACGCACACACGCCAAACACAAGCTGCAATATATATATATATATATATATATATATATATATATATATATATATATATATATATATATATATATATATGTATAAAAATGCAGATGCAGATGCACACTGGCGCTGGGGGTAAAAACAACAAAACAACAACAGTCTTGTGTTTTGTGATAACAAACGCACAAATCCAACCGTCACCCGACGAGCGGAGAAAAGTCCGCGCGGGTTCATCCATCAGCGCAGCGCGCGCTCACATGTTGTCACTGCGCAAAGGCTCCGGGGGTTCTCCATCTCACTCCGTGTTTGGGCAAACATAAGGGGGTCCCACACCCTCTCACAGGGACCGGTTTATAGCTGCAATGTGTGTGTGTGTGTGTGTGTGTTTGTGTGTGTGTGTGTGTGTGTGTGTGTGTGTGTGGATGAATCCAGAGTCGAACCAGAATCTCCCCAGCATCCCGGGAACCGAAACATTTCACTCCGGTCTCTCTCTCCGCCCGTTTTACGCTCATTAACAGCCTCTGCAGCGAGAGGAGGGGTGGTGTGTGTGTGTGTGTGTGTGTGTGTGTGTGTGTGTGTGTGTGTGTGTGTGTGTGTGTGTGTGTGTGTGTGTGTGTGTGTGTGTGAATAGGACTGTGTTGAGCTACCAACGGCCAGACCCCAGTCCTCTAACTCGAGTCCTTACCTTGGAAGTGAGAGAGTCCGTGCGCAGTCCGCCTCTCCAAGGAAATCCCCCCAATACATACAAGCCAGCCGAAAAAAAAAAACGACCACTTCTCTCAACAAGTACTGCTTCCTTTCATCCGATGTCCAACACATCCACTGATGGAAAACCCAGTTTTTTTTCTGTTTGTTTGGAGAAGAGGAGGTACCAAAAAGCAAACCCAAAATGTTCTTTCTCGAGCGCAGCAGAGGCAGAAAACCCAAAGCAACCAATGGGGCTCAAAGATGAGAAAAGAGAGATGACAGACAGCTGTAGTGCGTCTGGATTCCGAGATTGGAGTGATGAAGAGGAGTGGGGATGGTTGGTGAGGAGGGTGGTGGTGGTGGTGGTGCTTCTGTCGGGAGAGAAAAGAGAGAAATCACCGTAGCATCCCCTCCCTGCGTCGGGTATCAAATCCGTTACCGACAGAGCCGTTTATCCGTCCTCTCTCCAAGAGCCTCGGAAGCGGTGTGAGGGAAACTGAACGAGCGCGCAGCAGCAACGAGAGGGAGAGAGGGGGAGAGAGAGAGGGGGAGAGAGAGAGAGAGAGAGAGAGAGAGAGAGAGAGAAAGAGAGAGAGAGAGAGAGAGAGAGAAAGAGAGGGAGATGTTGCTGCCGATGGAGGGCGTTGGAAACTAGAGTAATCCTCCTCTCACTTTCTCTTCTCTCTGCATATTCGGGGCTTCTTGTAGTCGGCTAATCATACAATATTTTGTCATAAGGATAATATTTAAATAGCTCGTCATGGGACTGTGGGGATAAGTTGTGGCACCGAGGAAGATGCATAACATTATATGAGATATTATTTTGTTTTAAATCCCTTAATTGGCTGCAGAGAAACATACATTTGTTCCTTGTTAAGAAAAGTGCTGAGTAATCGAGAAATGTTGTTATTATTGTTATTATTATTATTGTGATGCTGCTCAGCGCTTCAGACCGAGAGGCTGCAGCACAGCCAGCCCTGAGGAGGGGTGTGGGGGGGGTAAGTGAATGCAACAGTTGCTCTTTCCTCATTTGCTGAGAGCAGCGTCCAATCGGTTTGGATTATCAGAGGCAGCCAATGAGAGGAGAGGAGGGGAGTGTAAGGGGAGGGGCTTCTGTGGAAGACCCTCCGTTCTGAGAGACGATTGGCTGAATGAAAAGTCCCCGTTTAAAATGTCTCTTTGCCAATGAGGAAAGAGGAGGAATGAACTCATCATCATTTCAGTCTGGTGAAACAGATGCTTTATGACTCGCTCCATCTATGTCTTGTAGAAGTATTAATGAAGCCACACGTTTTGGATTTATTCATGTGTTTATGAACGTGTTTGCACCATAAACTCTTTTGGATCATAATCTGACTCGTTTGCTACATACGTTTATTTTTGCAGATCTGTGGCAGAGAAATACAAAACTTTTGATGAAGATATATTCCATGTTTTCATAGAATAAAAACACCCAGATTTCTCCAAATGAGCAGTGACTCTGATGTCCAAAAAGTTGTTGTGTTTGCAGCTGCAATTTAGTTAGGTTGAGGAAAAGATCGTGAAATAATGAGTTAGGTTCAGGAAAAGATCGTGAAATTATTTGTTAGGTTTAGGAAGAGATTATTAAATACTTATAGGTTGAGGAAAAAATCGTGAAATTATTAGTTAGGTTTAGGAAGAGATTATTAAATACTTAGTAAGGTTTAGGAAAAGCTTGTTAAATACTTTGTTTAGGAAAAGATCTTGAAATACTTTGTTAGGTTGAGGAAAAGATCGTGAAATATTTCGTTGGGTTTTGGACAATATTTTTAAATACTTAGTAATGTTTCGGAAAAGATCGTGAAATACTTTGTAAGGTTGAGGAAAAGATCGTGAAATACTTTGTAAGGTTGAGGAAAAGATCGTGAAATACTTTGTTGGGTTTTGGAAAAGATCGTGAAATACTTTGTTGGGTTGAGGAAAAGATCGTGAAATACTTTGTTAGGTTGAGGAAAAGATCGTGAAATACTTAGTACGGTTGAGGAAAGGATCGTGAAATATTTTGTAAGGGAAAGATCGTGGTCTGGCTCGTATGGCTTGTCTCACGGTCTGCGGCACATTACCTAATCCCCACCTTTATTCTCCGATGTTATAGGCAAACACTTGCTCCACTGATAAAGATTGAGCTATTTCTTTGTTTCTAAACAGTGGTTTGTGAAACTGTATGGATGTAAAAACGTGTTTGACTCAGCTCTCTAACTGTGGCTCAAAGCTCAATGCAGTCCCTTTTAGTAAATTTCTGTATTTTGATAAACGGTTTATGCATTTTTCCCTGGCAGACTTTTGAAAAGCTCTGATCCAGAGCTCATTAGCAAGAGAGACAGCAGGGGCTTCCTTTCAATGGGAAACACTAGATGATAATATGCATTTTCATTCTGGCATTCAGCTGGCTTTTATTACTTCTGATGCAGAATGACATTAGATTAAGATAAAGAGCAGCTCGTCAACGTAATTAGAGGCTTATTTTTCGGCCATAATGAATATACATGTAAACAACTACCGCCTGCTTTTCTTGCTCACTGTCACTTCATTTCATGGCGTCTGGTATGCATATAGATTACAGTTAATTTTAATGAATTTGTCCGTGAAGAATATTTAAATACATGCCTCTTTCCCTTCTAGTCCATAACCCAAAACTCCTCATATCTTTTATTTAATTTTATATTCTGCGCCTGAAGCGAGTGGCAACGCCAAGAACTGAGAAAAAAAAGAGGAATTGACTTTCCTTTGCAAAATTTGTGAGGGCATTTGTTGTTCTTGAGAAGTAATGTTTTAAACATTAAATGAAGTAATGTTTTAAACATTAAATGAAGTAATAATATGTAAGATGATTGCTAAATACTTTGGCCACTTCCAGTACGTGGTATCAAAGACCAAAAAAACTCCCTTCTCTGTGTTATTATTGCTCAAAGCAATTGTCAGTGGAGAAGTTTTTGGAGTTGGATTTATTGTTAAAGTAGATAATCTCCAGCAATTAAGCTTATTTTGTCACCCTGTCATGACGCATGTGCGTGTTCACTCTTTGCTAACGGGCTAGCTGTCAACGTGCACGCACACAAATAAAATACAACGTGACGTAGGTGAACTGAACTTATCCTTATCTTTCAAAAGATTTTCTTTAGTTTCCATTTCCCCATATGGAATCACATAACTATTAAAATGCTTCGTGTAAAATAACTCGATGTTTTAGCAATGATGTGATCTCGGTCAGCATATTGCTCAACCCCTCGGGTAACGGAGGAAAAGTAGAGATAAAACAAAAAAGTTATGATTTAAAGGAGGAAATGTTCAACCCACATTCAACCCTCGGCTGATTTCCGTCTCCCGGGGTTTTACATTAGCGCACATCGTCGTACTGAAGCGCCACTTGCTAGCGCTACTTGCTAGCGCTACTCGCTAGCGCCACTCGCTAGCACTCGCTAGTGTGGCGGCCACAGGGAACCTCGTGCAGTCTCATGCTGGAAACCTTCAGCCAGGTCAGTATTAAAACATCAGAAACACAAACTATGAATCAATTTAAACCGAAAGAAAGATCGCAAAGAGGCTTCGAAACCAAACACACACCGAGGAAAGAGAGCGATGTTTTTCTTCGCTTCGCTTCACCTTCGACGACGTCACGGCTCAGCTATAAAGTATTCACACTTCTAAATGCAGGCACACGGGAGAGGCTGCAGACTGCACTATTTTAGACAGTGTGTGTGTGTGTGTGTGTGTGTGTGTGTGTGTGTGTGTGTGGCTGATTCAGTCATGACTCTGGGCGTTTAAGCCTTGTTTGGCTGTTACCATTTGTTTTGTGATTGGATACGAGACAGAGTAATAACTCTATGCTGACTGTGGTATTTATATTCGGATGCCGTTTATTTTTGTTTAACTCAATAGCCTCTATAAATGTAAAAAGCCGGCATATATGCAGTTTGGAAACCGCTTCGGTGTTGATTTTGTAACTTATCGAACCAATATTGATTGGCTTCATGTTCAAACTGTGGATTCATATTTCCATCTGCCACTTAACTTAAATGCCAGTTCAAAAAGACCATCGTCATGTCCCGAGAGTGTTAAGCAATGAGATAAACGCTGACTCACTTTGTTCCTGTTAACTTTTGGGGATTAAACCCATTTTAATAAATTGGTTTAGTTTTTGCGTGTTTGCATAACCCCCCTCCCCCAAAGTTCAGTGTGCAAGGCAACGTCATGCTGAGCAATGAATTACATCTCTGCAACTTTTCTACAACCATCATTTCATCCAACAATTGAGAAAACGGTTGACGACATAATGATAGTACAAAACGGAAATCTGAGGAACTTCAGACAGCACGGTGGCTTTCTGTCGCCGAGAAAAGAATGATCCTTTTGTGATAATAAGACATTTTGGATGAATATATTTTCGCGATAATGAGACATTTAAAATGAAGATCTGTTGGGATAATAGGACATTTGCATAAAAGCTTCTGGTTGTAGTTTTATTAAAAAACAAAACAAAGAAAAAGACAAGAATATCGTCCCAATTTGCATCTTCTTTGTCGATAAAAGTTCTGAACTTCATCTTTTGCATTTTATTGCAGTCAAGCTCTTCCGCCTACATTATATATATATACATATATATATATATATATATATATATATATATATATATATGGTCAGGCTTTCAGTCTTTGATGTGGAATCTAGCCAATTGACTTTAATCAGAACACACAGACGTATATCTGCGTCTCGGTTCTCGTGTTGTGGTTCTGTGTGGCGACGCTGTCTGAGTGATTACACAGGGATTATGGGCCGGGCTTTTAAGGGCATGGGTTGTTTGTTTTAGCTTGAGCCTGAAGGATACCAGGGGCTTTAAGGGGATACAGAGAGCGGGGCGCGTGTTTTGTTTTATTCCTTTTTAACCCTCCTTTTCTTTCCTCACACTTAACACCACTCTTCTTCTATTTCTACATGTTTTAACCCTCTGGTTTCCTCCTTCCCTCTTTCCCGGCGTCCTCGCTTAGTGAACGGGCTGCGGCGACCAATCGGCCAGGGCCCCCCCGGATTATCACACTCTGCTCTGCAATAATTGAATTTGGGAACTGTCGGCAGGGTAACCGAGCTTGGGGGAGAAGCAAAAAAAAAAAATCGAGGGATGCTGGGCTCGTCTTTGAGGGACAGAGAGAAGAAAGGAAGGGACGGAGTTTCATTTGGAGATAGACGGCGAAGCGGAGGAGGACAGAGGAGGCTTGAGAAGTTAAGACGTGGAGCAGTGACAGAGGAGGAGGAAAGAGAGCCATCCATCCAGATTCTATACCTGTTTATGCATATTTAAGTTCAGAGTGAGGCTGAAGAAATGCACAAAGCAAGGATGGAGGAGGGGAAGGAATGAAGCTGTCTTTTTTTTAGGTCTGAGCGACACAGAGTGAAGGAGAGATTTTCCGAGGCAAGGATAGAGAATTGAAGAGAGCGATCTTGGAGAGGGAGAACAGAGAGCAGCCTTGTGTACGAGTTAGCGGCGAGGAGCAGAGCTGCATAGCAATCACTTGTTTGCTACGCTTTAATCAGCCGGACAATGCTAAACATTAGCTCGCCTCCTACATTCCCCACTCATTTAATCAGAGTCCTAACTCTGTGCATTAGCCTCCTCTTTATGCGGCAGCGTGTGCAGCAGCGCGAGGCCGAGCAGAAAGCTTTCAGTGGAAACGTTCAAGGCTGACATGTTTATTAAAACATGTCCACCGGTGGAAAATAAAGGGAGTTGGAAGGCGCAGTAAAGATGCAGTAAATAGGGAGGGTGTTGCAGTAGTGTAACATAAATGTGTTTCCTACTTGCCTCTGTACAGTTTTCTTGTTTTTAATCTATTGGCGGTTATCAAATACCGACAAAGATCAAATATTAACTGCAATGTTTCACCTCGAAGTCATTGAATCTGGAGGTTGGCCCCCCAATCTTCTCACGCCACCAAATCTCGTTTCCACGATTATCGAAATGCTCGCTGGCTTTAGCTCATTAAACTTTGTCTTCTCGTGATTTTTCCTAGCAGAGATGGGAAGGAAACGGGATGACTCACTCCTTCGCTATTTCCATCAACCAGCTGAAAGAAAACAATGTGTTTGCTTCAGTTTAAAAACCGTTCCTGATTGGACAGGTGAGTTGCTGGATTTACGAGCGATATTCGGCGTCGCCATCTTGGCTTTTTTTTGCAACCAGTGAACAGGAAGTGACGTAGAGCCGCCGTATAAGCGACCTGCCAACCACAAGGTAGCCCCGCCCCTAAAGCATCCCCTGCTTTATGGTCTGTTTGACTCCAAATGACCATAATTTACCAAATGAACATCATGCTGTATTGAAGAAGACTTGAAACTAGAGATTGAGACATACACAATGTTTAGAAGTAGGGTCATTTTCTCTGCCATGCAATCAGTCTTCTTTCTTTCTTTCTTTCATCCAGAGATATTGCACGTTATGAGACACTTATGCATTTGCTTCACGCATCAGAAGTGGAGGTTGGCCCTGAACAAAGATGCAGAGCTCAGTGTTGTTGTACGCCAGCAGATAGGGAACATATGGAACATGTGACTATAACATACTTCTGTTCCTGAACCACGAGGCTCCGTGTTGTTTGCCTTTAGGAATATAAAGAGATACACTGCAAAAACAGCCCTTCTAGAAAGAAGCAACAAATTCTTATATTCAATCAAATCATCCTATATCAAGCAAAAAAATCTGCCAATGGGGTAAGCTTTTTTTGCTTGACAAGATTTCTTAAAATAAGCCCAAAATTCTTGGCTCTGAAAGACTAAAATGAGACTTTAAACCTGACAGAAAATCTTAAATTAACCCGAATTCTTCTAAAACAAGCAATGCCATGCAGTTTTCATTCAGCATGGTTATTTGTATTATGTTGTGTGTTGTATAGACCAGTCTGCTGTCATCTTAATATGTTAGATATGAAGCAGCAGGTTCTGCCCTGCAATGAAAATAATAATAATTAAAAAAAAACTTTAATTGTCCTTGTTTCATGGCATTCTTAAATTGAGAAGTTGTGCAAATGGTCTTACTCTTAAAATAAGGCAAATAATCTTGTCACTGCACTGGGTTTTATTGTAAAACATTTGTAAACTCTGTTTCTGGTTCATTTTAGCTCAAAATTAGCTGGTGTATCTTATCAAGAAAAGGTAAGGCATACTTTCTTAAAATTAGATAATTTTTCTAATCAAAACATGCTTGACAAGATTAATATTCTTTTTGGGCAAAAAAATAAGACTTATTTTCTTGATACAAGGCTTTTTTTACTTTCTTGAAATTCCTTTTTTGCAGTGTACCCAACTAGAAACTAGTAGATAGGAGTAGAAAGTGTGCAATCAAGACCTAGCTCGAGTCAGCTCACTCCCAACCCCCCACTGGGTTATCTCTCTTCTATCTGTTTCTCTTTCCTCCCCCTTTCCTTATCTCTGATAGCACGTTATGGCTGATTACGCAGTGATGGGAACAAGCCAGAGCGCTCTCTTTGGATTCAAGCGGCGGGAAAGCAGGCGCACATCAAAGTGTCACAAGAAAAAAAAAGAGCACTTCGGCCGACCGATTTACTCCAAACGTCGTCGTCGTCGCGCATTTGTGGAAATAACATTTCTCGCAGGAATGCAGTAAAAACAGTTTTCACACGATTTTCCTGACCAGCGCCGGCTTTCTTCCAGCAGACATCTGAGAGGCGGAGGAGCACACGTGCACGTAATGAACTCAGCAAGATGTTGCTCTCGCACACGCTCACCAGACGTCGGAGATTAGGCTCGCTCGCAAAATATTGACTATTGGATTTCCCAGTGTGAGCGTCATTCTCTCCGTCTTCTCAGCCTTTTGTCTCAGTAACTGTTTTCGGGGGCTTTTTTCTCCCGCCGTCACAGATACAGACGCAGCACGTCCTTTACACACTTTTCTACCGCGTTCTTTCAAATGAGAAAGTATCGACAGCTGCTTGCTGCTTCACAGTGCAGTTAAGGAATGGGTGCATTTGTTTTATTTTTTAGAAGTCCCTTCAAATGATCTCTAACTGTTCATTTCTTCTCACGACATCCAGAGAAACTCTTTAAACAGCATGCACGCTGTTTAACTTTCCACTCTTCAGTCTAGCTCCATTGTTCCATCATTTTAACAATACTTAAAAAGGAGGCTGGCTTTTTTTTTCTTCATTTAGTGCAAGTCAATGGGGATCCCAAAACATTTCAACAAAGTAGATGTAAATGTTTTCCAAAATTGATCGAGTCACAGTCGCCAACTCCTAATTCATGCTGAGGTGATATACTTCCCGCTGACGCCTGTCGTGTCCTTGGCAGCAAACCTTTGCCAGTGCCTTGAAGTTCACACAAATCATCTACTTATTTTTAACATAACAACTAAACGGAGCAATTCGGAAAAATACAAAAAAACAACAACCCCACATTGCAAATAAAGAAAGTTTTTATGACTCGAGTTGGAAAAGTTGGCAAATTAAAAGAAGAAATGGGCGGAAAGCTGACCGTCATGTGGTGCGAAAAACATTCCCGCCATGCTGCCGCTAATCGTTACAGGTCTCCACCGCACCAGAAAGCCAGATTCAACTCCAGACGAGGAGGAGGAGGCGGGGATGACAAACAAAAGCAATGTTAGGTAGGAAGCAACAATGCTGCGGCACCGATTCCCATTTTTCTATTTCGCTGACACTTCTAAAAAAAACGTGCTCCGGATAAGTGCAAAAGCCTCGACGGAAGCATAACGTCTGATTTCCCACAATGCCGTGTCACTCTCCCGCGGCGTTGACGCGGCGGCGTTCAGGGCATCAAGTGCAGCCAGCTGTTCCATGCCAAAACAATGCGACGCTCGCTAAGAAACGTGCCCTCCCTCGGCTCACGGCGAGCAAATGTGCTTTCCCGAGCGTTTCGGCTGACTCCGCGAATCGCTCCGCATAAGTGCGAGTCAGGATTTATGAACGCCGCCAATCGCAAATAGCCCGAAGACAAAGAGGTCCACGCCGAGAGCCGAGAGACACTCGGTTTTCGCCTTCATCAATAAATAACAAGCTGCATCCCAAACGGGCCACACACACTTGTGGAAATCCAGCAGGCTTCAGCTGGCGCCCCCCTGCCCCCCCCCCCCCCCCCACGGTGCTCCCACCAGGCTGCGGGTCAATCGACCTGAGGGTGAAAGGTGTGTTGTGGTTGTCGGTGGGAAGGCAACACCGTTCTGTTGATGTTGCGATGTCATATCCCTTTTAAAAACAGCACAGTTAATTAAAAGATTTAATCCATTTCACACCTGAAAACACACACACACACACACACACACACACACACACACAGGCTTTACATTCTTTTGGGGGGGCATTTAAACCCGTTTAATTGTTTTGTTGCAAACATAAATTAGAGCAACAACCCAATATTGTTCCAAGTCACTGCGTGTGTTTTGAACAAAGCTTTTTGATTGAAGTTAATATTGTGGCACGATATGCCTTTAAATCAGGTTTAGGTCTTTTTCACAAGGCTGGTTAATGTGTGTGTGTGTGTGTGTGTGTGTGTGTGTGTTTTTGTTGTTTGGTGCCCGCTAAAGTGTGGAAACCTCTTCTGTTTTCTTTAGCTGTAACCCCCCTGCTGAGCCCAGGCCGAAGAGGACACACACACACACACACACACACACACACACACACACACACACACACACACACACACACATTCAGGCATGCTCCACTCATTAAGTCATCAGTGAGGGATAAGATAATGACAGGAGATGGATAAAGAGAGGAGTCCTGCTGAGAGAAGAGAATGCAGGAATAACCACAGGAGTGTGTGTGTGTGTGCGTGTGTGTGTGTGTGTGTGTTTGTTAGAGACAGTGATAAAGAAAATGAAAGAGTAAACACAGACACTGTGATCCCTCTCCCTGTCAATGTCCATCAGAGCTGCTGCACTCGTCTTCATCAACACTCAAGTTAAAGTGTGTTCATGGCTGTGGGTTAAGTTGCAACGCTCCACCCGCGTTGCCGCGTTGCCTCGCCGCGTTGCCTCGCCGCGTGCGTTGCCGTGTGCGTTGCCCCGCCGCGTTGCCCCGCCACGTTGCCCCGCCGCGTTGCCTCGCCACGTTGCCTCGCCACGTTGCCCCGCCGCGTTGCCTCGCCACGTGCGTTGCCTCGCCGCGTGCGTTGCCTCGCCGCGTGCGTTGCCTCGCCGCGTGCGTTGCCTCGCCGCGTGCGTTGCCGTGTGCGTTGCCTCGCCGCGTTGCCTCGCCGCGTTGCCCCGCCGCGTTGCCTCGCCGCGTTGCCCCGCCGCGTTGCCCCGCCGCGTTGCCCCGCCGCGTTGCCCCGCCGCGTTGCCTCGCCGCGTTGCCTCGCCGCGTGCGTTGCCTCGCCGCGTGCGTTGCCGTGTGCGTTGCCCCGCCGCGTTGCCCCGCCGCGTTGCCTCGCCGCGTTGCCCCGCCACGTTGCCTCGCCGCGCTGCCCCGCCGCGTTGCCCCGCCGCGTTGCCTCGCCGCGTGCGTTGCCTCGCCGCGTGCGTTGCCTCGCCGCGTGCGTTGCCTCGCCGCGTGCGTTGCCTCGCCGCGTGCGTTGCCTCGCCGCGTGCGTTGCCTCGCCGCGTGCGTTGCCTCGCCGCGTTGCCCCGCCGCGTTGCCGTGTGCGTTGCCTCGCCGCGTTGCCCCGCCACGTTGCCTCGCTGAAAGGTACTGAACCGAACACTAATGGCGCAGCAGACTAAACTTAGCTAACGCTAAAAGAGAAAGATAAGGACCAAGAAGACGGATCACACTCAACCCCGTGACACAAAGTGCTCCGACATGCGGTATTAATGTAATCGTTAGCTTCATATTCCAAAGGGTTTTTAGGAAGAAGAGCAGCGGACACTTGTCTCTTGTGTCTCAACTGGATCGGCTCAATTAAAAACACTGTGTTCGTCCCCCGAAGGGGAAATTAAGACAGAAGTACAACACACGCAATTAATTAGCACACACACCAGTTCATCGCTCGCCAGCGAAGGCCAACACCGCAGAGTCTCTCTTTAAAGGTAAACCGTCATGTGATACCTGTCAATGTCTCACAAAATCAGCCTAAATATAGTTTATTTTCAAGACAAGAAAACCAGGTTGTTCATGAATCGCTCTAAACCTCGGCCGTATTGCAGAGGTAAGATGGAGTCTGAGGTTCTTTCGTCCTTACGCCGGTACCTCGGGTCTCCTCGAGAAGAGGAGTGGCGCCGTCGACACTCAGGAACCTTCCGGATCGAACCCCGTGGTTCTGTTTACTCTTCAAGGAGAAGCGCTTCTGTGTGGGATGCCGGAGCAGAGAATAATTAATGAGGTAATGAATCAGACGGACGCTCTGAGGTTCACAACTAGAGCAACTAACAGCAAGACACCGCCAGATTGTACTCACTCACTCTCTCTCTCTCACACACACACACAGACACGCATGCAGATTCACTCGCTTATTAAGAACAACAAACAGCAAGACATCTCAGGGTCAGAATCAACATTAACTCTCAGAATAGAGAGAGAGGAGGAGAACGAGGCGGAGGCAGGAATGAAGGAAATAACAGTCAATAAGAGATCAAATGAAAAACGGCTTAAATATCCTTTTTTGTTGAAAGGATCAGAATAGCGTGGATGTTACGCCGTCTCTGCTTTGCCGTGTGGGCGTTTGGGTTCTTTTAGGGGATGTGTGTGTGTGTGTGTGTGTGTGTGTGTGTGTGTGTGTGTGTGTGTGTGTGTGTGTGTGTGTGTGTGTGTGTGTGTGTGTGGTACGTTAATAGATGTCGAGTTCAGTGGAAGAGGGTTGTCCTTGTGGCTCGTGACCGTTATCAATCAAAGTGGCATCCCAGAGGAAAGATTGGAGGATTAAACATGAGACATTTCCTGACAAATCAGCAAAAAGACAAAGGAAAAGGTGTTGAAAAGATACAGGTTGCGTTTGACACGCGTCCTCCACATTTTGGAAATCATGTAAACGGGCTATTTTTCCTCAAATAATCCGCTCTAAACCAGAAAGATGTGCAAAACGATTACGGAGAAGTTCTTAGTCCTTGGGCTCCTCTCAACAAGGCTCATTCAAATATGTATTAAAAGAGAAAAACAAGAAACTAATCGTTCGGAATCTTTAGATTTTATTATAAAAACCGTCCGAAAGTGAAAACAAGTCTTCTTATATGTGCAGTAATGAAGCTACGACGCAGCGATACGCTTGATAAAGAACATGTGACCTCCAGGTCACGTGCGTGTCGTAGCCTGCAGGCTTTGCAGTGTGATGTCTACGTCCAGCTCAAAGACGCCGGGATACTTCACGCTGTGCAGTTTCCAGCAATATTTAAACATCACTAATGCAACACACATATATATATATTTTTAAAAAAAAGCACATTTTGCTGTCCCTCTTTTTATAAGTTAAGGCCAAGAATTGGTGGTCAATTTCTCAAAATGGTTGCAAATGGAAACTCTTGACTCTTGGAAACTCTTGACCGTTAGTTCCATGTGTGTGTCACACACACACACACACACACACACACACACACACACACACACACACACACACACACATATATACTCCCCTGCTTTCCCTTGTCCGCTGCCAGATTGTCTTTGTAACTCCTTGTGTGTGTGTGTGTGTGTGTGCAGTGCTTCCATACAGTATATCCAGTGTTTCTCTTGGTTTATGACTTGGTCTTTGATCTTTGCCCTTCTGGACTGAACCCCTGTGTGTGACCTTGTTGCTCAGTAAAAGACCTTTGCCCTTGCCAGTGTTTTCCTCTGCTCCTGAGTCTTGGCTGGTGGTAAACGGTATTTAAAGAAGTGAACAGCACATCTACAACACATTGAGGGTTGTGTTGAGGACAAGATGCTGCTGTTTGCTTTGCACAGAGTATTTAATAAGTCAACTGC
This sequence comes from Myoxocephalus aenaeus, assembly GCA_038501785.1. Classification (NCBI taxonomy): domain Eukaryota; kingdom Metazoa; phylum Chordata; class Actinopteri; order Perciformes; family Cottidae; genus Myoxocephalus; species Myoxocephalus aenaeus. Next base: position 3,372,647 of record JBAMJR010000172.1, read on the forward strand.
TCCCAGTCCCAACGAGGCGACTCCCAACGGGACGCCGTTAATTTCCACTTCAGACGACTCAAACGAGAGCACAAATTAGATGAAACTGTTCGGCTGACCTGGACTGCGATGCGTTTTGTTTTTTTAGGGTCAGTTCATCGGAGCTGACGGCGTTTTGTTAACGGCTCTGAAGAGCCCATTAGGTCCCTCGTGCATTAGCGGTTTACGTGTCTTCAGGTGATCAGCAATCCATTGTGGATTTTGCTTTTAATAACACACTTTAAAGCCATGTGTGTGTGTGTGTTGTCTCCCGCCCACTTCACTGGATATGTGCGTTCCCTTCGGGTGACAATTAGCTCACAACAAGGCGCTTGTATCCCGGGCTCCAGGGACAATTAGCGAGCAGTGATTTAGCGATTTGTCATGTTTGTAACACAATAGCGCAACACAACCACCCACTGTGGAATTGCCTGAGTTATGAGGTTGCCATGTAGATACTCTCTCACGCTCTCTCACTCTCCTTCTCGTGTTTTTTGTTGTTGTTTTCTTCTGACACGCATGAGTAAAAATAAATATATTTAAAAAAACTAATCTAAGTTGGGAAACAGAAACCGGCTGCACGCTGATTTTAAATCATTAGACTCCACCAGACCCTTAAGCATGCTATATATGCTATATATAGGATATATATATACATATATATATATATATATATACATATATATATATATATGTATATATATATGCACACATAAAGATTCAAGATTCAAGATATTTTTATTGTCATATGCACAGATAACAGGCAGTTATTCTGTACAATGAAAAGCTTATTTTGCTGGGTCCTCCTAACACAGAATTACAATAAACTTTAAAGGAAAAAAAAAAAAAAAATAAGGCACAAAATATAGTGACAGTATTGCACAGAAATAGTGTATAAAGTGCACTATGCATTGCTACAATACAATATCCAAAGTCCAAAGTATGACATAAATATAAATTGTTAGACAGCGGTGGAAAAAGTTGCACCCCAAATATTAATTACATTTCCCACACTGTTTGTGTTGATATTTTCTGTGAGACTCTTCGTTTTGTAACGATTGGCATTCATCGGCCGCTGTGAGGAAATGTCAGACGGCGGCTGCTGTAAAGGTAGAAGCGCCAGCAGGAATGTGGGGGCGTTGATTGGAAAATCCAAAGTTGATATTGTTTTTTTTTTTTCAAAGTCTCATGAGGTGTGAGAGCGGGAGCGAAAAAATATGTCGGTGTTTATCTGATGAGCTTTGTGCTTATCTTCAGGGAGCTGTTTTTTATTTTGTACACGTGTCACGCAAACACAGGTCGTCTGCCTCACGAACACTGTGTGTGTGTGTGTTTGACAGGTGGGTGCAGTAAAATCCACTTTTGTCCCGGTCATTTTAAATATAACATCATAACAGGATTCAGCCTCATCAGCCCGCAGGTCCCCCAATTGGTCCCCCCGAGGGCTTCTACAGGTGCTCTACAGCTCATATGACCTTGATATGAATACCAGCCCCTATTGCCCTTGATCTCTAAAGAATCAGCAACTCCTTGCCTTTAAAAATAAAAAATAAAAAATATTATTAATTTTCTGCATAAATTTGATCAAAAGTCAAGAATCTGATCAAAAAATGTGTCCTCAGTCGCTCCCCAAGTTTTTTGAATTGTATGTTAGGGGTACTAAATTAGCTAAATAGTGAAATGTTATAATCGCTCAGTCATATTGAGGAGCTTTACTTTATTACGTAATTATACAAATATAACGATCTTTTTTGTTAAATGTAGTCCATCGTTTCTCTTCTCAAAAGGGTTTAGAGTACTTTAGCCGTTTAAATTGATTAAATCGGACCTGTGGTTGATGATTTAGGAGCGTTTGAGTGAAAATAAAAAGCACTTCCTCATTATCGAAAAATCGGGTGGGGGGGGGCTCCGGGGACTCGGGCGAATGGGGTTAATTTTATTTGTTCACGTATGGTTCTAACCACCCAGCCGGTTCTTTACTCCAGAGCTGTCGAACATGGAACAAACACAGGACTTTCACAGAGGAGGCTGGTGTTCGTGTCCCGCATGAAACCAGGACAACATTCACATATTAATAACTACTTATTTCATGTTTCCCCAAACCTAATCAAGTACTTTTGTTGGGTGAGTAAATCTAAGAACGCTCAAAGTTTATTTTGAAAAGAGACCAAAGCAAAAACTGTAGGTTTCCACATCTAGACTCTGCTGCTAAACTGTCTGACCGCTGCTATTAACGCACACTTAAATAGTTTCCTAATCTGTTTTTGCACTATATGTTATATGTTTATATGTCTTTGCACTATGTTTATATGTTTATATGTTGTTTATATGTTTATATGTTGTTTATATGTTATATGTTGTCTAGTTTAGATGTGGTTTATATGTTTATATGTTATATGTTGTCTATTTTTTACTTTTTTAAATGCACTATTCACTTTTTTTCAGACAGTAGAGAAACATAATTTCAGGTCCTCTGTATGGTTGCACAATATGGAAGAAGTGACAAATAAAACTGACTTTGACTTTGACTTGACTTTGAAAGAAGAAGTTTATTTTGAAAAGACACCGAGCGGACAGTGACACGGCGTCCCTGACAAAAGGGGAGGAGCAAGAGGGGAACCGAGAGCGTCATAGGTAGAGCCGCCGGAAAGCTTTTTCGGTATTTAACGAGTTTGTTTGTTTGCAGACCGATAAAACACCTCAGCGGGACGACACGTAATAAAGCACAGCAGAGACAAAACAACTTCCACAGCAGCAGCTCACACATTTTAGATGAATGATTTTGCAGATTCCGGCGGTGAAAACACAACTCTGCCTCCTGCGTGTTAACGTCTCCCCATCAGAAACACAGTTGTGTTGTTGTGTGTTAAGATCAACCCCAACAAGGAGTTCAGTTATTTGATTTTTAAGGGTGCTAAAGTACTTTTTGGTTTCACTTGTATCTTCTAAGAAGGCCCATTCTGGCCTTCAGTGTGAGTGTCTATTGGAGAGGAAGACGTGTGACGTGTTCAATTTTCATGGACTTTTACTGAAACTTTCCGTGGCTTCTCTGCCTGGTTTACTAGCCGACTGCTAGAAAGGAAGAAAGAGAGACATGTAATCACTCTTTCAACCTCACATGTTTGTTGGACTCCCAGTCACACATCCAGAGGAGGAGAGCTTAAGTGTTGTCATCTGTAAGAATGCACCGTCCCTGTTTTGGTTCATTTACAGCGTCCCGTTTCGGGTCCTGCAGACAACCAGCTGGACCACAGCGCCCATGAGAGACATCCCACCTCCTGGCCGAGGAACCGCGGCCCGACACTCGACTCCTTTTATTGTGAAAGCAACATTCTTGACGCTCGGTTAAGAAACAGCGGCGCTTGAAGGAGGCCGGAGTAAACAAACTGTTTCCTGTTTGTCCGTCTCAGTCTTTTCTTTCGCTCTTTCTCTGTCTAACAATCGGGGCCTGTCTCCAACTGTCCAACCATTTAGTAGCCTCTCTCTCTCTCTCTTTCTCGCTCTCTTTCTATCTCTCCGTCTGTGTTTGGCTTTATCTCCATCGTTCTCTGTCTAGTGATGGATGGCTCAGGGTGAGGGCCAGAGACTTTAGCTGGACAGAAAACAACTGGCTTCACTCTCTCTCTCCTTCTCCTACACACACACACACACACACACGCTGACAGATTGGCCCTTGGGTGGTCCTGTGTGTGTGTGTGTGTGTGTGTGGTGAAGCTAGTTATCTGAGTGATTGACAGCGCTGGCATCGAGCTGCCTTGGATATAAACCATACGCAGACTGAGACTTACTGACTCACCTCCTGGCACACCCAACTTTTGATAAACATCTACGTGAATAACGTTAACATTTGTAAGTCGAGACATTAAAATGGTCCATTTTTTTCTTCAGGAAATTTAAGGGGAAGTTGAACTGAAAACATGAATTATTTTGATGAGATAAGATGTGGGATTTAATTCTGTGAACCTCCCCCAAAAACCTGGATACCAGTAGTGTGTCCGTTGTTATATTATTAAATTTTTTAATCAAACCCACCCATTTACTGTAATGTCTTACAAAATAAACTACCGTAAACTTCGGGTTACAAGCCGCTCCTACAGCCGATCAGTGTCCCCGCTGTAGCAAGCTAGTAGCAGCGCTAGCTAGTGCTGCTGCTAGCTAGTGCTGCTGCTAGCTAGCGCTGCTGCTACCGGCCGCTGCTGCTGCTACTGCTCGCGTCCCCTCTGCCCAAGTCGGGTGTCGAGCCTGGTACCTTCGGTGGTTTTCGGGGAGCTAGCGGAAGTTAGCGGGGAAGTAACGGAGCGCTAGCAGGAGCCCCAGCTGGCTACAGCGGGGAGCTAACGGGGACACTGGCCGAAGGTAGTAGCGGCTCGTAACCCGACGTTTACGGTATATCATGGTCCCAATGTTCCTGGGAAACCTCCTTTCCGATAAACTACTAGTCCGTCAATCAGAGCCATCTGAAGGGGCAAAGTTATGCTCAGGGTCATATCAACGTTCAGATGGTTTATGGACGACAGTATTTTGTCACAAAACATGGATGCACGTACAGGTTGGATGACATCACAACCACAGTGGCTGAAACTCAATATTTTAAGTTGCGTTATCCTTGAAATGTAAACTGCTGGCTGGTAATTTTCGTGGTTTTGAGCCGTTTTTCTTCATTTTGTTGCATTTTAGAGATGATTTCATTGATAATTTAAAGCCGTTGACTGCAGGTCGAACAAAGGCGTCACATTTGTTTGCTGTTCTGGAAAAATCCTGGAAAAAAATAGAGATCTCCAGAGAGTATCGAAGAGTAGGAACCCTGAATGTGATTGGTTCCTCAATAATTAAAGTTAAATCCTACACTTGGTGTGTGTGCGACCTTGTTTCTGACAGCTGTGTGTGTGTGTGTGTGTGTGTGTTTGTGTCTTGATGGCAATCAATGCATATACTGTACATTCCGTCTGTCCATGGTCATCATTATGCTGCATATGCAACCAGGCCAAAGCAAGGTCAAGAGTACACACACACACACACACACACACACACACACACACACACCTGCTGAAGATACTGTATGGAATCAAGATGGTCTGACTGACACTTCTTATAACACATCACAAAATTTACCGCAGCTGGTGCCTGACAGTCTACTCAAGTCAGGCCAGGTTCTGGTTCCTCCCGTCCCCGCCTTCCCTCCAGCGGGTGCAGCATTGCATCCTGGGTCTCCAGCAGCGTGGTGTTGGTGTCGGCCAGCGCCGGGTGCCGAGATCTCCGCCTCGGCAACACAATTCAGGATTATCTCGTTGACATTTGAAGTGTTAGAAATGTGTGCAAACATAGTTAATATGTGCAAACTTAGAGCTTCAGTGTGAAAGTGTCACATTCCCATGCAGCACGCGTAACTCCACCCCCTCGCTTTGCCCTCGACACCTGAGTTCCTGCAGCACCTGCTTCATGGCCATTATTCCTACAGGGACAGTGGGGCTTGAAGGCATCACTGTCCACAAATGACCTGCATGTCATTGCTCATAATTTAGTCGCTATTAACAGCATCGTGGTCTCTCTGTGAAGCCAGAGTCGTTTGTTCAAGGTGATTTTTTTTTAATTTTACCACTGAGAAATAGTGTTTCAGAAGGGATTTAGAGTCAAGGAGAAGTTGAGTCTATTCAGTGCTGGCGCTGGATTTACACACACATCACTGCGCTGGGAGTGTGTGTGTGTGTGTGTGTGTGTGTGTGTGTGTGTGTGTGTGTGTGGAATGAGGGGGAGAGACGGGGTTTAGGTTTTTCAAATGTCAAGTCCGCAGAGATTAACAGGCTACAGCGAGGAAGGACTCTCCTACTCTCCTCCCTCGGCCTCCTCCACTCCAACATCGTCTCTTAAAGCTGAAGCACCCGTCTGCTCCTTCTTCTTCTTCTTCTTCTCCTTCTCCTTCTGCTCCTTCTTCTTCTCCTTCTGCTCCTTCTTCTTCTCCTTCTGCTCCTTCTGCTCCTTCTTCTTCTTCTGCTCCTTCTTCTTCTTCTGCTCCTTCTGCTCCTTCTTCTTCTTCTGCTCCTTCTTCTTCTTCTGCTCCTTCTTCTCCTTCTTCTGCTCCTTCTTCTTCTTCTCCTTCTTCTGCTCCTTCTTCTTCTTCTGCTCCTTCTTCTTCTACTCCTTATTCGTCTGCACCTTCTTCTTCTGCTCCTGCTTCTTCTACTCCTTCTTCTTCTGCTTCTTCTTCTCCTTCTCCTTCTTCTCCTTCTTCTCCTTCTCCTTCTTCTGCTCCTTCTGCTCCTTCTTCTTCTTCTTCTGCTCCTTCTTCTTCTTCTTCTACTCCTTATTCTTCTGTACCTTCTTCTTCTGCTCCTGCTTCTTCTACTCCTTCTTCTTCTGCTTCTTCTGCTCCTTCTTCTCCTGCTCCTTCGTCTGCCTCCCTTCTTCTTCTGCTCCTTCTGCTCCTTCTTCTGCTTCTTCTTCTACTCCTTCTTCTTCTCCTTTACTGCTCCTTCTTTTTCACGCTCTAACGTCCTTCCCCACAACTCCACAAGTTCTCATGTCATTCCCTTCCTTTCCTCTCTCTCTCGCTCTCTCTGGCTGGCATATTTGAATACCCATACAGTGTGGGGATTTGGTGAACGAGAAGGAGAAGAAAAAAAATCAATTTTTAGAAAAAGGGGGTTAGTGGTGGGAAGAAAAAAACATGGTCGCTCATTGTTATGCATGAAAAGCCTGACCGAGGCGCTGGAAAGACAAGAGGGGTAGAGGAGATGGAATACACAGTAGAGACGGGTAGCAGCGTTTTTATTTTAATGCAAACTTCTAATCGATTGAAAGGGATAATCAAAAGCACCAAAGCAGCATAAACAGGAAACTGTAGCACGATGAGCAAGAGGTTGGGTTAAAGGATGTGTTGTTGTCTGCAGGGGAGGTGGATCTGGAAAGTAGAGAGCGGGAGAAGTGATAAAGAAGCTGGATTACATTTTATAATGGAGCACCAATGATAGGTTCCCATCACCCGAGACTTCTGTTAGTGCCTCAATGGAGGCTTTAATGGGAGGACTGGCGGGAAATAAAAATAATTCCATGTGCGTAGTGTTTAATGATTCTAATCTTCCGAGCCAGTTATTGCTTGTCACTGTCATTAAGATTATGTTGATTCATCTGTGTTTGATTTTAATTACTGGAATGTACAACGTCTGAAAAAAAATAATAAAATGAGCAAATGAGGAATACGTGTGATTTTTCATTATTTATAGTTTAGTTGAGTAACAGTTCAGCTGGAGATGATCTCAATCTTAGAAAGATATCATCCCCATCTCCTCCTCCCTTCACAGTCGATCAGACTTGTTTTCCAACTGCCATTCATTGATTTAAATGTTTAGAGATATCACAATACCATAAATGTGTAATGGTCCATAACGGAGCCAATGAAAGTCCACGATTCTTGATGACATGGAAAAAAAACTAAAACCCCCAAATCACAAACTACACTTCTACAAACAAAATTTTACAAGATTATATTTTAACAAACAGGATAAAGTTGTATTTACCCGGTTCCCATTGTTACGTGACTCGGTAACTTGATGCGACCTCCATACGTTAGCTGTTAGCTCCATTATTCAGCCGAGCCCATTTTAACATGAATTTATTGTTCACATTGAAGCCTCATCAGGACATTTTTCTATCATCATCATCGCCGGGATGCCGAAACTGAAGAAAAAAACAAGTGTTTACCAACTTATCAGTTCTCGTGACCTCACTACAAATCAGGCGTTTTCCTCTTTCGTTTACTGGTACCTTCTTACAATCCGAAGAGTTTTTCCATCCAATTGGCTCTACTGGAAAACAGGGAGCCAGAAGGGATCATTAAAGACGAGGCATGTTGAGGACACCTTTATGAAGCAAGTGGAAAATACAAGCCAGCCTCAGCTAAAAAAACAAGGCTTGCCAAAACCCCTCATTAGCAGCCTAAGACCTGTCCTGGCATTATGTGTAACATTCGGCAGTCTGTGTACTTAAAGTACCGGAAGAGGCTTTGGAAAAGTAGAAGTCTCTTCTTTGGAGGAATTGAATTCACAAAGTCCTTTTTCTGTAATACTGCAGGTACAGTACGCACCTGGATACTTATTATATATTATTCGATGAACAATAACTGTGACTGTACAGTAGAGGCACACAATTTCCTGAATGAGCCAAGAGGAAGCACACACGTGTTTTGGTTTGTAGGATTCATTCACAATCTAATACTGTATATTTTTTAAATAAATACCAATAATGTTAGTGCTGTGGTTGGTGCCATTATTCCTGTAAAGTTCCCACAGCAGCTTTGGTCCCATCAGATCAGTCGTCAGGGTTCATACACATTTTGACCAATGGATTTCCATGACTTTTCCATGACTTTAAACCAAATTTCCATGACCAAACATTTTGTGAAATCTCGGTGTATACATGAAAAAGTGAGAAAATGTAGTATTTAAACTAACAATGAGGATTCCAAAGCATACAGTATACCTTAAATGACACAATGAGAGACAATAGTTTGATTAAAAGAATAAACATTTATAGATTTACTCAGCGTATTCCTGCTTATACTTTGAGCGTCTTTCTTTTAAAAGCATATTAATTATTCAAACTCAGCGTAAATGAACGGCATGAACACATGAATATATCACATTTCCATGACTTTTCCAAAACTTTGGGGATTTTATTTTTTTCAAGGACTTTTTCCAGGCCTGGAAATAACCATTTTAAAATTCCATGAGTTTTTCCAGGTTTTCCATGACCGTAAGAACCCTGAGGTGTGTTTGCCATCTGGTCAAAGCGGATGGGGGACCGGCTGAAAGCAATTCATTGCTCTCCATTGACTCCTTTTGTCTGCTAACAGACCCCAGAACAGTGCCTCAAAGCTTCTGTGTGGTGGGACGCACAACCAGCAGGGTAAAGAACCCACAACTACGTTTTTATAAGCTGGCAAAAAGAAAAACGGAGCCCTTAAGAAGACAAAAGTAAGGGTCAATTCCAATCTCCACCCTTACGGACTCACGGACTTTGAGGCGCGCTCCCGTGAAGTCCGTGAGGGTTTAGGGGTGTCCCATTGTCACATCGTAGAGTGCTCGAGGCTCTCTGGCAGACATTTTGAGCCCTTTATGATCCCTTTCCCTAAGTCAGCATTAGATGCTGACTTTGCCTAAGGGAATTACCCACAGTTCATAGCAATGTGACGCTAAATACGCAGTTCCCAATGGAAGCATGAAGACGTAAAAAAAGAAAGAAAAGGTAAACAAAGAGACACGTGGGCGTTCAGCCCGATAAAATACATTTACACTACAACATTACGGATTAAAGATGGAACATAAAAAGACATGAAATCAGAGGAATGCAAGCAGAACATATATTTATAAATATTTTGTTTACATTCATCAAACATTTCGTTTTGACAAAAACAAGTAAATTTATCATCTAAAATGACTTCTCATATTGTGAGGAAGACGTTCAAATCAATGAATAAAAAGTATAAAATAAATAAACAATATTTTTTATGTAGTCACGTGATATGTTGCAGCAAAGTGCTGTCCCATTCCTAATCCCTGAGGGTTCAGGGTTTGAGGTTTTAGGGTGGAGATTGGGATTGACCCTATGACATCAGCGGGAAGAATGTGGAAACTGTGCGTCCTGACAACTAGTACGGCAAGCAGTCCGTCCAAATGTCAGGCTAATTTGGTTTCTGAAAGCATTTTGATCGTTTGCAATTTGTGTGAAAGTGGTACGTGGAAACATCCGAAGCTGAAGCCAGCTCCACTTTGACCCGTCAGATGTCCGTTTGTAGCCTCATGTCACGGTCTTCCATAGAACATGACTCAGCCTGTTGCTGTCTCCCAACATTATGCAACATGACAATGACTTTCTGTTGTAGTTTCATCTCTGTGGAATGTCCCTCCGCCATTTGCCAAGCTAAAACTGTGCCTTTTTGTTTGCATGAAGGGATCTGGAGATTGATATTACGGAATACTGGGAAGCTACAAAAGGGGAGCGTGAGCTCATTATTGAATTTCAAGACCGCTTTGAGGCGGCAACATTAGCCAGACAATAAGCCCGACACGTGCTGCATCGCACACCGCTCGTATAACCAGGACAATTAGTTAATAATTCATGCCACGACAAGGTCTGTATGAAAGAAGGAGAGCGAGAGAGAAAGAGAGAGAGAGAGAGACCCTGGCCCTGAGGCCTTGAGGAAGAAAAAAAACCAGGAAGTCTAAAAGGGAGAGAAAATGAAGCGGCACAGACCTTACATCCTCTCATGTTTCATTTCTTTTCCTGGCTTTTTCTCTTTTTTTTATTCCATCTTGAATATTTCCTTTTTATGTCACTTTATACTTCCATCCCACTGGATTCCAGAGAGAAAATATTGTACCTGGCAGCAGGTAGTATTACTTTGCGGATTCAGATTATTAAATTGATCGTTATTTATGTTATTTAAAATAACTAACTCATAAATTATTACGGATTAAAGTAGCACATATAGTTAAAATTAGCCCCGCCTCCAGCAGCTGCAATGTTAAAGTGATGTTCACATTAGTGCATCACACGCCAATGATGTCATTCTGAAAGCAGCCATAGATGAATTTGATGCAACTTCACGCAATTAATCATGTATGTTAATTGTGTATATATATAGATATATAGATTTGAATACGTGGCTTTTAACGAGTGAACGATCTGAGATCTCAGAGCAGAATATTGTGTCCACTTAAATTAATGTCCTCTATTCAGCAGAGTGTTTCCTCCTCCGTCTGGTGGCAGGTTTAACTTTGGAAAGATGCTCACAGTAATCTCACGCGCACACACACACACACACACACACACACACACACACACACACACACACACGTCACACACAAGCATACATCTGTTTTCTATGGAATGACTAATCATTCTTGTTGTGTGTGTGTGTGTGTGTGTGTGTGTGTGTGTGTGTGCGCGTGTGTGTGTGTGTGTGTGTGTGTGTGTGTGCTTGAATTGTGGATTCAGCAGTCCTGCAACATCTGCAGCTGTCTTGCTCTGACTCTCGCTCTATCTCTGTCACAACACACACACACACCCACACACGCACACAAACACACAATTCGTTCAATATGCATGCACACATGCGTGAAAGCGGATGAATATAAACACACACACACACAGCTGGAGAGTTCACCAGAGATGTGAGTGGCGGCTTTTAGACGCACAAGAGATGCAACACAGATGGGGACATGTAGAACGGCGTGTGTCTGCGTCTGTGTGTGTGTGTGTGTGTGGCTTTGAAGTGAACAGTCATTAACTGGAAAATCAAGCTGCTTTGAAGACCTCAAAGACACACACACACACACACACACACACACACACACACACACACACACACACACACAGACACAGACAGACTTTGATAATACAAACAGTTGAACGTAGATTGCCTCAAGATGTTTACAACCAAACACCCATCCACACACACCTCGCCGTCCTCCCATAGCATTTTCCTCTTTTCATACACACTTTTATCACACACACACATTTCTATTTTTATCTTTTCAGGGAGCCACATCCATGTTTGACCTTTCCGCCCTCGTGTCCTGCTGTCATGTTAAGTTGCTGCTCGCGACAGCAGGTATGTTTGCCACCAGGCTGCCGGTTCGCATTGGAAACCCAGAACTCTGACTCAAAGGACGCGGAGGACGGACTGAAACAGACAGCGTGTGTGTGTGTGTGTGTGTGTATGTGTGTGTGTTGTAAGAGAGGGACGTCTCTGCGTATCAGTCAACTAGCTAAACTAGCGCTGCTACAATCACATGTTTAATGTACAGCTAATACAACTACGAGTGCTGTAAATATCTGTTTTCTTTAATTTTTCTTCCGTAACACTTTTCTTTAAAGCAGTGCCTGCAGGTATAATCAGTGTAAAATACACGTTCTGCAGCCCAAAATGAGCTTTTAACACATTTAGCTTGATTGCCAAAGCTCAGACGAACGCAGCTCGGCTGCATCCGAGGTAGAAAAGACCAGAGGAGAGTCTCTTCTGTCTCTTGACCATGTTAAATAGTTGTGCGGCGCACTCATTTGCCTCCCGGCCGGCTGTTTTCTGTTCCCATCGTGGGAACTACGATGTGCTGCAGCTCCGGGTGTCCTGCAAACGTCACAACAATGAGGAAAAAGCTATATGACGAAGTCGAGCGTTTTTTCTTCTTCTTCCCCGCTCTGAATTTTCTTTCCGACTGCAGGGCGCTAAAAGACACGCTCTGTCAGATCAAAGCCTCAGAGCTACAGTATTTTCCTGATATTAAGACAAAATAATTAATTTAAGCAGAGTTATTTATTCAGCCAAGGGTCTCTAAACCGATTATCTTGTTACAACTCAGTACTGCCGACGGTCGCGGCCGGGGGCGTTGTATTTCGGGGTTGTCTGGTCCTTTCTAGTGATTGTTATAACTCTGCAACGCCTGGAGGGAAGTTTATTAAATTGGGCACGAACGTCCACTTCGATGCACCGATGAGCTGGTTAGAATTCGGTGGTCACAAAAAAAACACCTCGCCGGCCGTAACTCAAGAACCAAAATGATGTCGTCTGATTCTAGTTCCTGGTTATGATTATATCCCAGCATGCATGGGGGCAATAGGTTGAGTGCAACCTGAACAAGTTTCCAGATGATCTGCCAGAAACAAAAGTATTTCAAGATGAATATATTTACTGCTGTTTTTCCACTACGGTCCATTTAGTCTCCAATCTTTTTCTTTTTCTTAAATCAAGACGATGTCTGCTGGTGAACATGTGACAATTATAATATTTAATACTTTAATTGCTAGCCAACGAGGACCATGCTCTTCTTATTTTATGGTGATTAAACTATATCTGGACATGGCAGCCACCACAACATTCCAACTTTTTCTTGGAGAAAGTGGCAAGTAACTCAACTCGGACCCTTTTTTTTTTTGGACTTGCATTTTAATTACAGTATCTGTTCCCCAACGGGCTGATTGCAATGATTTAAACCACTTTAAATTCAGCATCTATGAGTGACAAGTTATATTCTGCACAGGAAAGCACTTTAAACTGACCCTGTAGTGTGGAGCTATGAGATATTTCACCATTTCAAAGCCAATATTATTATATTGCAGACTTTTTTTTCTTCCCTTTTTGTAACTGAAAGGCTTAAACAAGGCCAGATCTGACAGGTGGCGTCCATTCAGCCGAGCAGCATGAGTGATGTTACCTCAAGCTATCAACACACGGGGTCTTTAGATCAAACCCAGACCATGTTGTGGGCTGAAATAACGTAACTTTTCTTTTGATAGCGCTTTAATAAAGTCTCGTCTTCGGCTCACGAGTCAAAGTGATGCGAGGAGTCGACTGTTTGGCCCAAATCCGAGGTCATGGTGAGTCATGAGGTTTTTACTGTCAGAGCCGGTGGTGAGCCGTTCACTGGAAGCACAGCTGCGTTGTGGCGAACGCTTTTACGAGAACCTTCTGCTCTTTTTAGTGCGTTAGCTAAAAGAAGTGGAAGTGCACGATGTGGACGGGTGTGAGGGAGAGAGGAGAGGAGGGAAGGTGACAAGTGGCAGAGGAAGCAAGGGAGGAAGTGAGGAGACCCGTCCGACAGTTAGATTGTGTGAATTTGGACAAATTTGTCTATATTTTGATGTAGAAAACTGTGTTTGAAAAGTGAAGTTGTTGAAATAAAGGGCTGAATACAACAAAAACTAAAATAATAAAGGAGAGCAGCAGAAGAGGATCCAAGCTTTGCTATGAACACTCTGCTGGAAAAGTAAACTCTGATCATTCGAAAAATATGAAAGATATCAAAAAGCTGAAAAGAAATTCAATAATTCAAAGTTCTGTAATCCGTTTTAAAGTTAAAATTAAGTCTGTGGCTTTAAGTATTAGCGATGTCACATGGAAATCACATTCCATGATTCTTGATACCAAATTTAGTACCATGATTAATTTAAAAAAAGACAATAAATCCTGCGTACTTCAATATTCATGTCTTGTTTTTAAATTAATTATTAACCCCTGATTAGCCACCTTAAGCTTCCTGCCAAAAAACTACAATTTTACAAGCTTACTATCTGATGCTTGAACGCATCACAATGCATCTCGATGTGCATGATGTCATGACTGAGCCGTGTTAAACTCACCTAGACCGAGATGTGTGGTTCAAAATGTTGCATCATCAACAGGTTACTGTGGAAAAACGAGTACCATCAGGTTTTTAAGAATTTAAAGAGGAACTAAAGACGTTTCCCATCTCGGCAAAAGCCTCTTAAAACATGCGAAACATACATTTTTAACATATATTTAGCATTTACCACTCCAACTCTTTCTGTAGCGTGTCACAATAGTAGCCATACTCATAAAGAGTCAATGCTCAATCAGCATTCACACTAATATAATACGCCGTGTATGCCAGTGTGCTTTGCACAGCAGGTGCACCAGATAAACCGATTATAGGAGGATGCAATTTATATCTCACAGAGGCGGGGGTTCGATTCCCTTTCACATCAGGTGAAGGAGAACCTTTCCTTTAAAAACTAATCAAAAACACATGGGGGGGTTATTGTTCAGCCCTTGAGCCGTTTCCTAAAGGGAGGAATGTTCTCCCTCCGAGTCTCTCTAATCGGACATTTTGCATTTTGTCTGATCTGCCGTTGACACGTAAGTCAACCCTCCAGAGAGCCGAGCAGGTTGAGTTCTCACTGTGGCAACGTCCTGAAATGAGAAGCGGCGTGAACCCACGGAGCACATCTGCTCTCTGAATGTCCCTAACTGCTTACATCTGTGGACACACACACACACACACACACACACACACACACACACACACCAAAACACCTGTTCACACTGTTCTCACATACATAATGTGCTTACATAATCACCTGTCCGACTGCGAGGGCTCCGCTAACGGTCTGTGGAAACTTTTTTTTTTTGTAATGCCGCGCGGCGATTAGCCACCGACACCGAACGTCAAGACTACTTCATGGAAACGTTGCCGGGAAAAAAAAAGCTTCACTGACAAGATGAAATATAAAAAGCTGTAAAGCAGCGTGGCAGAAAGTAAATTAAATATATTTTTTTTAAAGGTCACAGGAGCCGATGTAGTGACAGTGTTGTGATGTCTGTTTCCCAGGATGCTGGGGCGAGATAATCCATTCCAAGGATGGGTGGACTTTGTTTATTTGTTATTATGATGCTATACCATTGACAGGGCATGAACACTGCAGCGGGAGAAGACCTCATATACCCGGCTGTTTCATTTCTTGCTTTTTAATGAACGCATGAATCATAAGATTAATATGAATTACATGACCGCACAAAACTGACGGTTCATTCGCCAATCCCAAAAGCATTTGTTTCACTTCGCTACATCCCAGAAATTTATTTAATGTTATATTTAATGTGTAAATGACACATACATGCCAGCGGAGTTACGGTGGATTTTAAATGTTGCTTATACTCCATTAACAAGTTAAAGTTAAAGAAAATAATTGTGTAAATATACTTAAATATGTCTATATGTCTTTTCTTTTCTTATTATTAAATTCCTTGTATGTGCAACGTACTTATAAAATAAATAAATAAAATAAATAATTGTGATTCTATGACCAAATAAATTAAACCTCAGTGTGTTAAAGAGCACTTAGGAATAAATGCAAATGTACACCAGCCCACAGGACCCCCGCCGACAGTGAAAGAATAGGAAACATTTCATAGCTTCCTGTTGAGAGAGAGATGGTTGTTCTGCTGCTGCTGCTCAGACATAAAATGATGAAATAAGAAGTGAACAGTGAAATATGCTGAGCGAGCCGCGGCGCAGACATCATATTCCATCATCAGCAGAAGCTCGTATTGGATCGAGTCACGGCAGCTGCAACCATCCCACCAGTCACTCACTTTAACTCACAATCAATTTAGAACGTAAACTGGAAACTGTGGTGTAAGAAACAGCAACATTAATTCTTAGTTAGTTGTCACAAGTTTCTGCACAAACATTTACGGCGGCCGTAAATCTAGTTGCAGTTTCTACATTTATCATCGAGCAGTTGCTTTTTAACATCCCTCCATTATGTTTTTGACATTTGGTGCTTAGTAAGTCAACGTGTCCTCATACAACAGTTCATATGATATCTTACCAAAAGATTACTTCTTGTAAATGCTCAATCATTACATGCATATGGTGTGTGTGTGTGGTTTTGGGTTAAAATAACGACATAAGATAAGATAAGATAATCTTTTATTAGTCCCGCAGTGGGGAAATTGCAGTATTACAGCAGCAAGAGACACATAGTGAAATAAAATAAAAAACAAGTAATATAAATAAACAGTAAAACCCGTAATGAAACCGTAAAGAATCTACAATAGCAGTATTACCGTAAAAGTCGGGTTACAAGCCGCTTCTACCTCCGGTCAGTGTCCCCGCTGTAGCAAGCTAGGAGCAGCGCTAGCTAGGAGCAGCGCTAGCTAGGAGCAGCGCTAGCTAGGAGCAGTGCTAGCTAGGAGCAGCGCTAGCTAGCGCTGCTGCTACCGGCTACTGCCCGCTGCCGCTGCTACTGCCCGCGTCCCCTCTGCCCAAGTCGGGTGTCGAGCCTGGTCCCGCTACCTTCGGTGGTTTTCGGGGAGCTAGCGGAAGTTAGCGAGGAAGTAACAGAGCGCTAGCAGGAGCCCCAGCTGGCTACAGCGGGGAGCTAACGGGGACACTGACCGAAGGTAGTAGCGGCTCGTAACCCGACTTTTACGGTAAGTATATAAGTCACGTTTCCCAAGTTCCAGAAGTTACGTGGCAAATAAATCAACTTTGTGCTCTCGTATCGCACAAGACACGAACAACGGTCTGCTGGGTGAAAGGCAGCTTTAAGTTTGAAATGTTTTTACTTTCCGGTTCATGATTTCGTGGACTACACACAGATAAGTGACAAAGATTTCTTGGGATATTTACATTTTACAGTAAGCAAGTCAGTTTTTTGTCGGCCCCGAGTGAGTGAACTTTCAGTACCCGGCCTGCCATGCATCCTTTCCTTGATTTCACATCTTTCTAAAGCTCTGTTCGTCCTTGTGATTGCTCTGAATAACCCTTCCAGGACTCCTCCATAACCAGAGCCAGACACACACATCCGAAACACAGCCTTCCTCACTGGAAACACAACAGGAACACCACCATATGCACTGGCTTTGCACCCACGGGGCAAAAGAGCAGAGAGGACAATGAGGAACAGACACCGTTGTTATTGCTGTGTGTGTGTGCGTGTGCGTGTCTTTTTTGTCGACGCACGGCACTTTCCGCCTCCCCTGAGGGGCAGCGGTGGCAGGGAGGATAATTTGGCATTCATTAAACCTCCCTCCCGGTGACCTCGCGACCTCGTTCAAGCTTCCCTGAAAGCACTCCGTATCCTCCAAATGATGTATGATTGCCGTCACCGGTCATAACCTCGGTCAAAATTTTGTTCACCTGTGCGGGAGGGAAATCGTGCCGGGGATGTGCAGCTGTGGCTGTCTCATTTGGCAAGAATTACTAGCTCCTCTCAGTCTGCCCTGAAAGTCTGTGATTTTTGTGGAAAAAAAGGCTGAAAAGAATCTCAATGTCAAGAGTAAAAGAGAGAGAAGGGAGGAAGAAATGATGGCTTAGAGGCTGAGTTTCTGTTCATAAGCTGTTCTTGTGATACTTATTTCAGGCATGCTAGGCACTATTCTTCTTCCTCTTCCTATTGCGCGGTATATGGAGGTACCGGGCTTTTCTTTGTTCGGCAATAGCAGCACATCATCTGCGTATAGAAGCGTTTTCTGACGAAAACAAGACGACACTGTGATCAGAATCAGAATCAGAAACCGTTTATTTGCCAGGAATGTTTTCACACAAACGAGGAATTTTTTGAGGCGGAAGGTGCATACATTGGACATGGACATGGGACGTAAGACGAGACAAACAACAATCAACAATCAACGAAAACAACAGTGCAATTGGTATTAAAATATGTGTAAGATAAGCAAGTGCTCAGTCAACAGATACGTTAATGTGAATGTACGTTAAAGTGACATGTGTATTTAAGTGATCAAGGTTTAGTTACACAATGTGAAGGAAAGATCGTGATGTGGGTTAAAATGACTATTTTGTTAAGCTTTAGTGGTCTTTGTCATCTAGGTTACCAAAATAAACTCTTGGTTTAGGTTTTGGGAAACATTGTGGTCATGATTTCAAGAAAAACAACGTTGACTGTTGGAAAAGTCCAGTGTTCTGTTGACCCATCGTCCGTCCACCTCATTTTTTTCACAATCTTTTTGGGAGGGGTGTCCTGGTGGTCAGAATTTGTGGAAAAGGGGAAATAACTTCTGTTGCAATAAAACAAGATAAAATGGGACTGGAATTCAACAGATATTGTAATAATGTAACTGCACGTGTGCTATACTAACTCGTTAAAGTTAATTTATTGTTAAATTACTATAATTTCTATTGTAATTTGAAACAACTTTACTAGAAATATAAAATTAAAAAAATCTGTGACACATTTCTACCTGTATTTTGGAAGTGTGAGCTGGTATTTTGCTGTTTGTTGTGTTAAATCTAATTAATTTTGGTTTCTCCTGATGACCAGTAACTCTATCCAGGAAAGCTTGCTCTCTAATTATATAAAACCTCATGAGATGCTTTTTTCTTTCTACTTCTTCCTCAAAGGGAAAATCAACCATAAAACAGACAAAATGAAATAGTTGCCGGTGATCTTTTAGTTTTTTCACCTTCAAAACAACTTCATATCTGCTCTCTGGAGGTTGTGGAGAGTAATAATAGGGGTACTCCAACATTTTTATATCACACTTCCTTTTACCCCACAACTCCAGTTTATAATCCAAACATATTAACCTTGATCGCAATATCAGAGTTTATTTTTATTTTTTAAAAGCTCTCCAGAGAACCATGGAAGGTATCATACGTCTGTTTTCAGGACGACTTCTCACGGAGAATGAACTGAACAGAATGTGTAAAATCAGTGCAGTACCCCAGAAAAAAATGAAAGACAAAAACAGAAACACAAAAATAATCCAGATTGCTCAGTTTTTTTTTGTAAACATCGTCCATTTCTCCCACTTCTCTCAACATCGTTCCTCTTGGGCTCTTATTGCAGGAGTTTACATTTCCATAATCATACATTTAATTCACAGTTATCAGCCATCTATCTTGTGGTGGGGGTTCTGCTTTGTGCCATCTGACAAGCTGCAAACAAGATTTTCAGCAGATACTTGACATTAATATCTGCTGTCATGTTACCAAAGTACAGTAGCATGCATGACTTGTATCATAGCCCAGAATTTTGACTATAACCATATGGACATCTCCCAAGAATTTCCAGACATACGTGGGAATGGTTTTGCCCCAAATTCCCTCCAACGCGGTTGAACAATAGACAGATATTTGCTTGTAATTTGGGGTGAAATAAAGAAACCGAATACATTCGTCCAACAATGTTCTCTCCGAGTGTGCACCCTCCATTTTTGTTGTGTTCAAAGAAACCCAGCGGCTCAAAGAACGAGCCGTTAATTAGTTTGCTCACAAACGCAGGGCTTTCAGGAGCGGTGTACACATCTTTACAAGGAATAAGACCTCAATCAAAAATAAAAGTGGATGCCTCGCTTCATAGATGCGGAGTTAAAAAAATCACGAGTGCATAATGGAAAGCAGACTCCCGATGCACTTAGAGTCAGACGCGGAGAACTTCTTAACCTCGCCGACTTCATCCGAAGTATTTGTACAGTAATGGTGCCTGATTGCACAGCCCCTCCACTAATTAGACCTGTAACCTTACTGCAGTCATTACAATCAGAAACCCTCCCACAGAGCGGCACGCTCTCTCTCCGCAGTCTAGACGTCTTTCTCTCCAGCGCACTCCCTCCACTTACCTACGATTCCCTCCCTCTCTCTTTCTGTTTAACTTCCTCATGCACTGTGCATCTCTCACTCCTCTCTACCTCTCTCTCCATTTCTCCAGGGCCATCTGTTGTGAATCACCATAATGATAATGGAGTCTGATGTACACTCCTTAACGTACTGAATCCATCGACAACGGCTTTCACTGGTCCTCATCCAACTCAAATTTCCGCCCGACCAGGTCTCACTTTCTCAACCCCTCCCTTCACCCCACACACTTAAAAAAAAAAAAAAGACCTTCACAGCAAAACCACGGCGTTTGCTTTCAGTGTTTATCCTTTTAGCGTTGCAGTTTATATATATATATATAAATATATATATATATATATACTCTCAACACAACGGGACCACGAGGCACTTTATGTAAATGTGCAATGTAGTCGGAACAACTCACGCAAACTAATTAGAGAGCTGTTGTTGGGTTCTTACACTCGTTTCCACACAAGTCTTGTTCAGAATACATATAAGTATGGCTTAGTAAACACTTTTCTTCCTCTAGAACAGTGGTTCTCAAGCTGTGTCTTATTTAAATTAGAATATATACAATTCAGTTGAGGAACTTACACTTATATTTTAGTGAATATTTATGAAATATAATTTTTTTAAAGGATCTTTGAGGGATGCTAATTTTAAATATTTTCTTTAAAAAAATCTCACGTAAATAAATGTTCTAGACTAGTATTGGCACGCGGTAGCTTAACCAATGGCATGCTAGTAATACATGCCCAAGAAAATGTCTCTCATTCGCCTCTTTCACAGCCATTGGCTGTTCTGTGGGCTCTTATTGGCTCTTACTCGTCTTCTTGTCAGCGTTCGTTAAGTTCCTTGCTGATGAACAAGCCCGTCGGAAGGAAGGTCGGTAGGTTAATGATTTTCAACTGCGACGTGGATGTTTTCATAAAGATGGCCGCCGCCTTCTCTCACATTTAATTACAATGTCCTGATTATGGGAGATGTGTCGCGAGGATAACATGGATGGAGTGAAATCACAGATCAGTTGGAGATTTAGATTTGGGATGTGGCGCCTGAATTAAACTTAATGTTAACCTTTATGTTGATATAGCACATTTAACTTAAACTCAGGGTTCTTACGGTCATGGAAAACCTGGAAAAGTCATGGAATTTTAAAATGGTTATTTCCAGGCCTGGAAAAGCCCTTCAAAAAAATTAAATCCCAAAAGTTTTGGAAAAGTCATGGAAATGTGTTATATTCATGTGTTCATTTACGCCGAGTTTGACATAATTAATATGCTTTTATAAGAAAGACGCTCAAAATATCTATATCTATAAATGTTTATTCTTTTAATCAAACTATTGTGTCTCATTCATTTGTGTTTAAGGTTTACTGTATGCTTTGGAATTCTCATTGTTAGTTTAAATACTACATTTTCTCAAAATGTTTGGTCATGGAAATTTGGTTTAAAGTCATGGAAAAGTCATGGAAATGCATTAGTCAAAATGTGTATGAACCCTGTAAACTATATGTTATTTCTAGCCTATTTGTTCATGCTAAAAATGCTAAAAGTAAATGTTTTAATGAAAGAGTATGAAGTGACTCATATTGACGATGCAGTCCTTCCCGTGACTTTTTCACCTTGAAAAGGCCCATCAGCATGGGAATAAGATCAATCCTACATTGCCGTCCAGTGTGCATCTAATGAGATGTTCCACTTCCTCACACACAGGAAATTTGTTTAGATGCTCGTGCACACGGTGCCTCTTCTGTCCCGCTACATGTGAGTCTTTAAATAGCCATGGGACCCCGGGGACGTCGGGACAAATTATCCTAGAATCCTGGAAACAGAGCAAAAAAAAAAATCATGCATTGGTTTATTTTTATATCATTATCTAGTGGGTTGACAAAAAGTTAAAAACTCCTGCTTCAAAATCATTCACAATATTAATTAATCGACTCTCGCTTTTATAAATCCAAAGTGTTTCCCTGAACGGCTTACCTGAGGCATCTTTTCTGAGTTCTCTCACAATTTGCGGTAATTTTTTAAAAACTGTTAAAACTGTATATTTGTGAATCTTGGAAGATTAATATGCGTCCATGTTGCCTTTAAACACCCACAGTATTATACGAAGGAGAGAATGAGGAAAACATAGCAGAGGCCCAGATTGCAGCAAATACTGTAAATTTAATAGGATTTTACTTTGTAATAATGATCCATGTGTTGCCCGAACGCTGTGGATGTTTTCATTAATATTTTACCGTCCCTACATTGCTTTAATGAATATTAAACAGCTTGTGTTGTTATACTTTAGCAACACAAATTCTAACGACAGCGTGGACTGGTTCGTTTACACGTCCGAGGAGGTCTCCGGCTGTCGGAGGCTCTGACATTGAGGTTTATCCGCATGGGTTGTTTATTTTTTTGTGTTGGCTGATTTAAAGCCATGTATTTGAAATATAGAGCAACATTTTTTAGGATAAACAGTAACGATACACTAACACAAGCAGTTAAACGCTTTACAGCTGCAGGAAATTACACATCTGGAACCACACTCATTACAGCTGATTCTGATTGAAACATATCGATGGCCAAAGTGCAAAATGATCCAGGAAAAGTGGGGGAAAACCTCCTATCTGCACTTTGTATATTTATCATTTTTTTTATTAAGTTGTATTATGTATTGAGTATCCTTAACAAATAGCATTCTGCAAGAAAACAAAAAAAAATGTTGTTTGTATTCTCAAAAAAGTGCATTTTAGCCATCGATATTACGTTCAGTTAAAGCTACCTATAGCAGCATATAGTGACATTTCTGACTTTAATCAACAGTATCCTGGTTGAAACATACAAAGATAAACTATCTCACAAATAATCTCTGCAGAACAACACCAGACGTATACGATTGACGCCCGGTAAATACGTCGCCTGTCAGCGCCGCCCGCTCAGTTTTAGCGGTTTCCAGCGTCGCTCTCCTCAGAAAGGGAAGTGACCCCAGCTCAGGTGCATGCGAGTCTATATGTGTCCTCCATAATGATCTATATCTCAAGCCTTATTCCAGTGACTAGACACAGGCGATAAATCCTAGTTAAACTTTGTCCTTCCTCTTTTCACAGAGCGACAGGGTGCATGATGGACCGTGTCTCCCTCCGCCACACAGTCCTCTATCCCTTCCCTCCCTCGTTTACCTCGTCTCCCCTCTTTCTCTATCCCTCGCCATCGCCTTTTTTCAACCCGTTCGCCATGCATCACTTGGCGAGTCATTTCTCTTCCTTTCCTTCTTTTCCTCTCCTAAATCCTTTATCTCCTCGCCTCCCATCTTACCTTCATTTGCTCCCCTCCCTTCCCACCTCTTTATCGTCTGGTTGGAAACGGAGGGAGCAGCCTGGCGCGGTGACAAATCACGGCGATGTTCAACAGCCCATCAATAATCTGGAGGAGATTATCTCCCATAGAACACACTGCAGTTGCTCTCCTTTTTATTGAGTTCGCAACAGCCAAAAACTCTTTTTGCAAATCCTCTACCTTTATCCCTAAATTCCATTTTTTTTTTTTTAAAAGAAAGAAAAAATAAGCCAAAGTCAAACAATGAAACAAAGCCAGAGCAAATTGGCTCGATCAGTTCCTTCAGGAACTCAGAGAAACTAATCGCCACGGTGTTTGTGAGAACAAATTTTCATGCAATAACAAAATGATAAGCAGCTGGTTACGTGTTTGAGGAGGTGCAACAGATATCAACTAGTATTAATACAATCCCATGATGCGTAACACAGTGCCTGACGGAAGAAAAACTACAACATTTGCTCGCTGCCTTGATAGAAATAAGGAGCTGTGAAGAGGATATTGAGTTAGAGGCAATGACAGGAGAGTCAATGCGTTCAAAGGTCGGCGAAAAAGTAGGCTTACATTTGTGGAAATGCAAACATGCTCCAACGTGTCACTTTTCTCAATAATACATACTACATTACTTATTAATATTAGTCACATTGTAGTAACGTTACTTACCTCACACAGATATTACATTTCAGAGCCACTTTTATGGGCCTAAAGTCAAGTAAAAAAAACTACATTTTAATCAACACATACATTCTTCTTTGTAACAGCGACAAAAACAATCCACTGCCTCCGTCAAACCTACTGACCACGAGCACCTGAACTCAACCAATATGTCGGTTATTACCCTAAATAAAGCATTTGTGGAGCTTGTTGGTTCCACCTCGTGAAAAAAGTGTGAGTTGCATTGAATTTTCGGCCCCAACTAATGAATATATTACAGGAAACTCAGCAGGCTCTTTCAACATTATTTTATCGCTGACAATTGTTAAATATGACCACAGTTTCTCTCAATATAACGCACACAAGGCGACACATTTTAGTGCTTTTCTGCTGCAGATTCAGAGCTGTAATAATCAGAAAAAAAGGCTCACGTGATATCCTGGAGAGACTGCAGAAACACAATTTTATATCTCGCTCTGGGTCTTTATCTTCCTCCTCTCTCTCTCTCTCTCTCTCTCTCTCATCCTGTCTTTTCTGCCTATTTCCTCTTCCCCTGCCTCCTTTTGCTATTTAGCTAGCAGACACAACACAACACACTCTGGCCAGTGAAGGAGAGGAGACGTCTGTGTAACAAATGACAAAGTGTCAACACCAGGAAATGGCCTAGCTGGACCTGTGTGTGTGTGTGTGTGTGTGTGTGTGTGTGTGTGTCAGTTTGGGGAAATAGTCTGGCACGCTTGATTAGGCTTCAGCCAGTCAGCCAGCCGCTACAAGTCTGGCAAAGTTTGACCTATCAGGGCCACCGTCGATATAGAGACAAATAGAGACAGAGAGAGAACGAGAGGGAGGAAGAGATTGAAGATGAGGGTGAGTCAAAACGGATAAACACAGATCAGAAGCCAGCGTTATCCTCGGTTCACTTGTATCTCCAATCTGGGGTTTTAGTCTGACAGCTGGCCTTTACTCTCACCTGGACGAGATGCAATCCCTGACCCCTGACCCCTGAACCACGTCCACGCTGAAGAACATTTAGAGGGAAAATAGACATCGGCATCAATCCCAAAAACTCAAGAGATGAAAAATACTCGGTTCACGAAGGTCTGAAGGTTTTCTGCTGAATGCTGAAAGTGATAAAGCTGGAGGATTTTGATTGTCTTTAGCCGAAGCCTAATCATTGCTAATTATTATAACATTTCTCGCTCAAGCCCTGTTAGCGCTGCAGACAATTTGATCCGTGTTCCATTTCGGTGACACCTTTTGCTCCAAAATCGTCTAGATTTTTTTTGTTGTCAGCGTCGCTCTGTAATTCCCCCGACACATTTCTTCACATTCATGTAAAGTGCACCCACGCTGTGTATTTTTCTGTGTGTATATATATATATACTCTCTGTTGCATGAGTTCCAGTCCCGGCAGGGTCTTCTTCTTCTGTTTAGCATAAATATCAAATACAGCAGTTCGGCTGCTTCTGGAAAAGAAACCACAACCACAAGAAACCCTCGCCCTTTGGCAGGGAGGGTTAGAGAAGAGGAATAAAGGACGGCTAGAGGAGAGACTGATTGAAAACAAGAGAGGGGAGATGAATGCAAAGGGAAATAAAATAAAAAATGAAAGAGAGAGAGAGCGAGAGATGGGACCTTAGCCACCATTAATTGTTTGAATTATTCAACTGACTCCGAAGCTGGAAGGACCACTGGAGCACTTCCCTCTCCTCCTCCATGTGTGTGTGTGTGTGAAGAAACTCACTCTGTATTAATGAGAGAAAACAATCGCATGTGTACGCACGATGAGACCTCGCTGGGCGTCATTGTGTTCAGTAACACAAACAGACACGCACTGAAACGCCTTAAGTCGTTATTAGTCATCGCCCATCGATCAGCCGCCGGCCGCCGTTCGCCCTTCGACGCCGGCCTAACTCAGGTTTCCCATCCGTCTCCGTCCCGTCCATCCCTCCTCCACCTCCTCCACCTCTGTATTTCTTGGACGTTAACACAGTTTCGGTTTCACATCTGTCAGCCGAGCCTCTATTTCCCCACAGGCTCCTCTCGCTCAGTCAATATTCACCTGCTCTGCACACATGTTTCACAGCGAGAGCAGCGGCTGAAGGACCGAACGCTAACAAAAGGGTTGCACCTTCGAGGTTTCATCATGTGAAAAGATTCGCTTCCGCGCAAAAACATCCATGGATGACTTGACCTGATGCTAGTGCACCTGATGCTAGCCCGCCTGATGCTAGCCCGCCTGATGCTAGTGCGCCTGATGCTAGCCCGCCTGATGCTAGTGCACCTGATGTTGGCCCGCCTGATGCTAGCCCGCCTGATGCTAGCCCGCCTGATGCTAGTGCACCTGATGCTAGCCCGCATGATGCTAGCCCACCTGATGCTAGTGCACCTGATGTTGGGCCGCCTGATGCTAGTGCGCCTGATGCTAGTGCACCTGATGCTAGTGCACCTGATGCTAGCCCGCCTGATGCTAGCCCACCTGATGCTAGTGCACCTGATGCTAGCCCGCATGATGCTAGCCCGCCTGATGCTAGTGCACCTGATGTTGGGCCGCCTGATGCTAGTGCACCTGATGCTAGCCCGCCTGATGCTAGTGCACCTGATGCTAGCCCGCCTGATGCTAGTGCACCTGATGCTAGCCCGCCTGATGCTAGTGCACCTGATGTTGGCCCACCTGATGCTAGTGCGCCTGATGCTAGTGCGCCTGATATTCTTCTTTACTGTTTTTTTTTATTGTTCTCTATTACTGTTTATTTATATTACTAAATTTTTTTATCTTTTATTCACTTGTGAGCAATGCTGCTGTAATCCTGTAATTTCCCCACTGCGGGACTAATAAAGGATTATCTTATCTCTAGCCCGCTTGATGCTTGCGCGCCTGATGCAAGTCCGCCTGATGCTAGCCCGCCTGATGCTAGCCCGCCTGATGCTAGTGCACCTGATGCTAGCCCGCCTGATGCTAACGCGCCTGAAAAGGAACATCACCGATATAAAGTAACTGGCCGTTGGCTGCAGTGTTCGCGGTGTGTTCAAGTGCAATTTTTGAGCCAAGAAATAGGTGACACTCGGCTTTTGTCGCCGCCAATTGGTTTGGACAGCGCTTTGTCTTCCGACAACTCAAATTGCTTTAACACTACTTTTCATCATTCACCCACTGATGGGAGGAGCTAAGGTGCCACCTACACATCATTCATTCATACAACGTAGGCACAGCTACGGGAGAAATTTGGGGTTAAATGTCTTGCCCAATGACACATCGACATGGGGTAGCGGAGCTGGGGATCAAACCGGCGATCCTCTGATTGAAGGACGGCCTTGCTCACCACTGAACCACAGTCGCCCCGGTGGTGTACGGGTCTTTGGAGACGCTGGTCTCTCAGACAGATAACTGAAAGGGTTTGGTTTAATGTTGAGGTAAATCAAAAGATTTGATGATGCAGAATGAAACTCTGAGTTCTTTGTTTACACTCTGAGGGGGAATAAAGAAGAATTTGTGTTTCTGTTTTCAGAGATCATCCATTTCTCTGCAACAAAAATAGAGGCTGAGATATAAAGACACGGAAGATCACTATCAAGTATCTATAGTTTTTTTGTGTGACTTTTAAACATTAATGCATCTCATTTTTAACATTCAGTGAGCACAAGATCCAGGGGGAAGCGTATTTAACTCGCATTTCAAAAATATTGGCTGTGCATGATGTGCATGGGACCGAACACAGAGCAGGGACACAGCACATAGATGCTAGTGGCTCCTCATGGCAGCCGGGGTTGGAAACCTGAAAGCATTTCATCCGGTCTCAACGTGATCCCCCGTTGAATCCGTTTAGCTTCGGCGATCCACTTTCGATGCGACGAAAAGTCCTGAAAGAACACTCAGAAAAGCTCGAGCTGAAGTCTGCAGGGCGCGAGAACGGCACCAGTGTTTGAGTGGCAGCCTAATTAATGTGTCAAACCCGCAGCTATGAGTTTGAAGACGAGATAAGATACGACGCGACTCCTCGGGGGCGCTCAGTCGCTCGCACGTAGGAATCCTCACGGAGGGCCCCGCTTATGAGTTTTGTAATGCTAAAAACAAGTTTTAACGAGTCATCGTAGGATCCTTCCAGTACACGCCGCTAATGGTTCGATCCAAAAGGCCCTCCGATGGGAAATAATGAAGTGTGCCCATAGACAGCACGGTGCTACAGGCGGGCTTTTATTACTCGCTCGCAGACAGACACTCGACCCACTTAGCAGCGACGCAGGTTTCCTCTCGTCGGGCTCAACATGTGATTGTTACGTCTCTGTGGGTGACTTCTGATCTTTGTACGCTTGTTTTTAAAAGACGACGAGTAAAACCACTGCAGACAGCCATGATCACATCGATTGGCCTGCGTATGCATTTTTTGTATTACATTTCATATCAGTGGCAACAATAACATGCTTAACCTTCCTCTTGTGTTAGCTTTCTGTTAGCATCTCTTGTCGGTTTTGACCCATGTCTTAAATCAGCTGTAAAATACACTAAAAACTATTATCTATCATCCAATTTGTTTCTCATCTCTTGGTTAGGCTTCCTTATCCATGAACATATTGTTGTATGTTTTAATATTTTTGAAGTGGGCCTCTGGGCCTTTTCTTTGTAAGGATACCCCTCAATTTCAATAAAAGAAATGGTAAAATGAACCTCAAGAGAATCATATAAATAAATAAAAGGTTGTTGTGTTACCTGACTATTACTGAGGGGTATTAGAACACATCTCTTAAATACATTTGTTTTATTTATTTCTTCATTTTAATATTATTAACTATAGTAACATATATGGTGTTACGGGTCAATTTCGACCAATGTATATTGTATACCCATGAAAAAGGCTAAAAAGTATTTTTTTCAGCAATTGGACTTTAATACAAACACAAAATATAGATTTGCAAGGTCAAAAAAACAACAACCAATCAAACAAATCTTATTTTTATAACTGGGTTGAAACCAACCCTAACAACACAAATAATTAAAAAAAGAGCATTTTATAATTTTGTGAAAACATTTTTTTTTTTTTTTTTTTTAAAGAGGTTCCTGACAAAGTCAAAAAACTCTTGATGCAATAAACACATTTTATGTGGTTCTTTTATGCATTTAAAACCTAAAACGGGTCGGTGCCCTGACACAAGAGGAAGGTGAACATGTAATGTAGAGATTCGTAATATACGATGATTGTGCGTTTCTGCAGAGATTTTCCACTACCTGATTCCGCTGCTCATTTTTCCCTCTGTTTCCATCTCGATGTTGTCTTCAAGGTTCAAAGGAACCCTCCTCATGAGACGGGGATTGGCGTAAGCACATGAATAATTTGTATCTAATACCCCTTCGCCTCTCAGCAATATAAACATGCTTCTCCTCGGCGTCTCACCTCTCCTATTCTCTGCCTCTTCTCTCATTCTCCTCCCCGCCGTCTTTCCGCCCTTTCTTTTCCTCCCCGACTTCCCTAAACAGGCTCAGAGTGAAAAGGGAAGTGGTTTATCACTCAGGTCCATTATGTTAGCATTCAGTAGATCGGGCCGAAGGACATCATGATTAATTGAAAAGGCTTTTGTGTGTGTGAGAGTGTGTTGTGGTATTTAAATATTACAGCATGCATCACTCCTCTAGCAGGCTACAGTGTTTATATATATATATATAAATGCATTGATGCAATACACACATAATATTTCAGCTCGGCTACAAATAGTCGAGTGTGAGGAAGCGGGATGAGTGAAATATACCACAGGTCAAATTTTAACACCACTGGATGCACATTGAAAGTGTCAGAATCCGCCGGTCTGCTGAGCCGACACATGCTGTTCTCCAGAGATTAGACTGTTTCCATAACGTCCTCAAGGAATCCGTGTTAAACATGTTCCAGAGCGTCTCAGGTTGATGCAAGAACAGTCAGCATGTTGTGTGTGTGTGTGTGTGTGTGTGTGTGTGTGTGTGTGTGTGTGTGTGTGTGTGTGTGTGTGTGTGTGTGTGTGTGTGTGAGACAAAGCTAATTAACTAACAATGTATTAGTGACAATCCAATGCTTGGTTTAAGGTGCTCAGAGACCAAACGCATCATCACTGTTACGCACGTAGAACTGAAGAGAACAGACTCAAAGTGTAAGAATACATTGTGTGTGTGTGTGTGTGTGTGTGTGTGTGTGTGTGTGTGTGTGTGTGTGTGTGTGTGTGTGTGTGTGTGTGTGTGTAGAGAGAAGCGTGGGCGATATAGAACAGAGGTCGAAGTAAAAATGAAGCATTCCAAGCGGTTTTAAACTCGTGGTTCAACTTTAAATGAAACAAAACGGCTCGGATAAGTTTCTGAAGAGCCTAGAAGTGGGCGGAGTCACCGAGACGTCACCCATTGGTTTGTGGAAACCTCAAGTTCTGCATTTTTGGGGGCGCCATCTTGGGTTTTTTTGCAACCAGAAGATACTCAAGAGGGTGGAGCTACAACCACACGCTGAGAAAGACGATTTTTAAACAAACCAAAATACTTGAGAGAGTTAAAGATGTAAGATGAAAACACGGACAACTCCCAGCCGCAGTAGCAAGCTGTCAATCAAAACTTAGCCCCGCCCTAAAGCATACCCTGCTTTAAAGGTCTATTTGACTCTAGATGGGACCTTAAGTTACTAAATGAACATCAGGCTGTATTGATGTTTACATTATTTACTGAGCTAATGCATCTCATAGACTTCGATACGATCAAACTTATTTTTTGCAACCAGTGGAGTCGCCCCCTGCTGGTCATTAGAGATAATGCAAGTTTATGCAGGTTCACGTTTCAGTCGCCTGGTTTGTTACGTAAGTTATGCTATTCTGGTATGTTAAGTGCGTCGCATAAGTTCCGGATGTAAATTAGAATAAGTAAACTTACTTTTAGTCACATGGGACACTGGACCGAAACCAAAGTTTGGAAAGGAAAACCAAAAAAAGTTTTACGATGCAGATCCCTGCAGGAAAAAGTTTCTTCAGCAAAACTCTGAATTCTCGACAGCCAGCAGCAGCTTGTCAAATCTTAAAAAATCTACTTTTGAAGACTTTTTAAAAAACAAATACAAAAGCCATCACATAAAGAACCTGACACCTCATCTCGAAAAAACAATTACTGTTTTAAAATTTAAAAACACGTTTTACGTGAAGTGATTGAAGTCACCTACCTGAAGGGCTTTATTGCGGCTGCGGGACCCTGAACCTCACAGCAAGACCTCCCAATGAACGTGTCGCCTCTCTCGGCACCTGTTTTGTAAACACACTACAAATTATGTTCCCGTGTCAAGCGTTCAGCTGGAGAGCTGACATTTTATCGTTGAAAGCCTTCAGGCAGAGGCATCTGTTTGTTCCTCGGTGTATTTAAACATCTGATTGAAATTCACAAGCAGTTTATTGTCATATTTTTATTCTTTTTTTTTTACTGTATGCAAACTTTTATTTCCTGGAACGCATGTTACGAGCCTTGAGCATCGGGTCTTTTTTAACACCTGTCTCAGGTGAGCACAGGGAGTTAGAGCTTTGAACTACAGGAGATTGGAGATAAAGTGGTTTTATATTAGCGACCGCTAAACCATTGGAGGTAAGGCATCAATTCATACCTTGTGCATGACTAGAAACGTCTAGAAACATTAAAATACTGCATGCATGACCGTAATACTTGTTTTAAAAGCATGCACAAAATGTCCAGGACTGCCCGTCGTGGTCATACGTCCTCCCGCCTTCGCCGTAGCCTCCGAACAGCGGCCGGGTGGACGAGGCCAAACGGCTGCTGCACCGTGGGTTGCTCCGCATGACCCGGACGCTTTTAACCTCGCTGTGGGCGGAACTCTGAAATGCTCTTTAGTGAGAAGTCCTCGCGTGAGACGGGACTTCACATGCTCCCTAGAAATACATCCTCGCCACCTTAAAACATTGAAAGAGGAGCGACTGTGGGCATCTTTCGATTGGAGTCGGAGTCGTGCACCTCGTTTTTTTCCAAGGAGTGTGTCACCATCAACCAGCATGGACAGAAAAAGTGAGGGGGCATACATTATTAGATACATGTTCATATAAAGTAGGCATTTTAATGGCATTCTGAGTGGGTTAGCATGCTTTTATTCCAAGCACTCACTATTTCCTTTCACACTTTGTCAGGGGATTTGTCAGTTGTCTCAGTTTTTTTTTTTCCTTCTTCCAATGCCTCTGAGGACAAAAAGGAGGTGAGAATGAGGAGGGGAGGTGAAGAAGGAGGGGAGGATGGATGAAGATAGCGGCTGTCTGTTGGCGCCGATTCTTAGGGGTGATGTATAAGAAAGAGATGCAGAGACGACATCTGCAATGACGGCAGAGAGTGACATTATTTTCTTTCCTCGCGCTGGAGAGACAAGCTTAAGCCTCGGGGATCGCCGCGACGGATGGTGTCGCCGTAAAAGTCAGAACTTCGACCCCAAAAAATGGGAGAACACACAACACGGCACCATTGTTACGATATTTGACCCCCAGTGTCGTACATTTCTTTCCAAAGGGGAGTTCATGGCAGTGTTTCCATCTTCTCTAAAAAAAAAAAATTGCCTCAAGACTCTAGAAATGCTCCAGTTCAGGCAGACTGGGATGTTGCGTAATCTTTTATGCTGTCAGGGGTGTAGAAGTACACTATGTCATGATACCATACAGCAACTGTATACTCCTTTTTATAACTTTTTACAAGATTCTTCTCAAGCTGCCTCACCACTATTTCTTTATATATATATATATATATATATATATATATCATTTTTTGTACAGCTCCTCCAGGGCTTTTGTGCATTGCATTGTGGGACAATAGTGTCCCACACTAGCCAGCTAAAATACAGAGAAATAATGCACCAATAAACAGATGTTTCAGGCAGGAGACCGCTGTCCTAACCCTGACTAAGTAGTCTAAGTTTCCTGTGAAGATGGAAGTTTATTTAAAAAATGTACACATGTTGCAGAACTTTAGAAGGAAAACGCACAAAACAAGATATCATGTTGTACGGGTTGTCACTTTTCCAGTGTGGCCGCGCTACATGCTAACTGTGAAACCTGCTTTGTATGGAGCTGGGACACAGCTTTATATTCTCCATCCTCCACCTCCTCCTCCTCCCTCGTTTTCTTCTCACTACTCCCCTCTTCAAATCCGGCTCCCTCAAGAGTGATGCTCAAATAAAATTGCAGCTTGCAGAACACACTTGGCGGGTTTATTAAATCCAACTCCGAATTCAATCTCGCCCAACGGCGCTGAAATAGCTCGGGCATTCCAGTTATTTTGACATCGCTAATGGATATTTAGATGGAAGGAGGAGGGCTGGAAATGCTGATTAGAGCACAAAATGGAGATGTGCGTACAGGATTATGGATGGATGGGAGGAAGGGAAGGGTGAAGGAGAAAGCTTTTCGCAACCTGCCACCAGAGACATCACAGTTTTTCTACTCAGAGGGTTCTCACTCGTTAGGATGACCTGCTTTGTGTGTCTTTGTGTGTGCGAGTGTGTGCGCTCCCAGCTTTAGGTCTTAACAAGTTAGGACCGCCGGGAATGCCCTTTCTCCACCCTGACTTTTGTCCTTCTTCTGCTGATGTTGTTTTATCTGGTGTTGTTACTTTTTTCCCCTTCTTCTTTCCTTATTCCTTACCTTAAATCCTTTCTCCTTCTTTCTACATTTCCTTGCGAGTGTTCCATTCTTGGTTTGAAATAGTTCTGGGTTTCTTCTTCTTCTTGTAGCGATGCCATTAGCTCCATATCCTCTCCCGGTGCACCTGAGCACCTCTGACAGGCCGTGAACACTCTCAGAAAAGCTGTACTGTCAATAATGGATTCACCAACATGCAAAAAGGAGTGTCGTGTATAAGGGAGAGGATGGAGTAAATAAAAGAACACAGAGGTGTGTGTGTGTTTTTCTTTTGTGTGTCTGCCAGAGTGAAGAAAGAGAAAACAGCTCGATTGCACATGAACTGCTCAGGATGGTGGCCGTGCAGGGCAATCGAGAGAATACGTTTTGGAGTCCTCCCCCCAAAAGAAACTGGTAACCGTCTCCAACCGGGACTATTTATCAGACGTCAGAAAGGCACAGGACGGGGGAAGGATACCTCGGAGGGGACGGGAATGAGATGCGCCGTGACAGGCAGACGGATGGATGGACGTGCGGGGCGATGGTGGGAGGTAAAATGTACTCAGACACGGTATTGCAAAGAGAAAATTGCATTTTTTTTTTTTTTACAAACGCCTCAGCCAGACTCGGGCGGCCGGGTTTTATGAGCCCAGGAACTTCATACGAGAGAGGAAGCTCCACTTCTTCCCCCCACATCCCTCCATGAGCCGGACTCTTACGGGTTTAGTGGAACTGATCAATAGCGGGAAAATTATTGGAGAAATATATATATATATATATATATGTTTTTTTTATAATAAAAAATTATATGTTTGTAAGACAGTAAATAACATAACTTGTGTGTTGACGAGAGCTTCGTAGCGGTTAGCACGTCAGTAAATAGTGCCTTGTTGGCTGTTATCTTCCGTGTCTATGACTGAACGGTGCATAATCAACTGTTGTCTCTATCACGTTAACTTTCTTACAGTGAACTCATACTGAGTGTATTAATGTATTTTACAGAGTGGATTCAGAGCTGTGAGGGTCCAGAGGACAACATGTAGCATCGCTGCAGCAGCCTCCCTGTCCGTCTGCCTGCCTGAACACATCACCTAGCAGGCCGCAAAGCCAGCCACAGCTCATCATCCCCACCATATAATAATAAAAAATTTTAGACATTAAATTACATGTGTCTACCATTTTATTCATATATTCCACTGCTTTTGTGAACCTAAGACCTTTTGGTAAACCAATTTCCATCACCAAAACCGCTATCCCACCGGAGTAAAGTTATGTTTTCACAACAAATATGAGACATTTCCAAAATCAAGATTCAATTTTTCAGCTTTAGTCATATTTTCATATTTACACTGGTGCCTTTGGGACAATGGTGCCTCATTATATAGATAGCTGAGATTGTTCTGTATTTTTTGATATACAACACATGATTTTGTATCATATGCTAGTGACTTTAAAAAGGGGAATTTAAAAAGTATGTAAAATCAAGAAAAATCAAGAAATTGACCACCAGACCTCCAAGTGTTAATAACGTAGATAAAATATGAGTGTGATTATAAAACTAGTCAATATCCGTAAAGCATATTATGTATATATATATATTTTTTTAAACACATAAATATAAGCACTTACAATAGCACTTTATTGGTTCTACAAAGAAACATGGGACTTCTGTCCAGGACCGCTAGTTTGCAGCGTGGGCCGTATTTGATGTAATGTTTGGGACCAACATTCTCAAATGATTATTATATTCATATCGGAGTATTAATTACTGAATAAGGCTGGTTTTCATTTAGCAAATTACGATGCCAGTACCTGCACCAGTACCCTTAAAAGGTCTCAAGTACCGATATCCAGCCCTAGTTGACTCAATGGTTTGGTCATGAGAAGCTATGGAATATTTGGACATTTTTGCTAATATTTAGATATTTTTGTAGCCTTTTTTGTGACGAGGTTTTACGATAAACGTGTTAAGCTCAGCATGAAAACCCCAGACGTGCACACAAGGAGATATACTGTATGTATTTTTGGGGATCATTCATTGATAGGGATGTTTTTTTGTCGCTAAAAGATGTTTTTCCCCCAGTAAACATGTTCCCGGTCCCTCACTCCTGTTGATTGTGAGGTCTCGACACATGAAATCAAATCTATCGATGCCACGAGGGTCAAGTGAGCCACGTGCCATTTTGCTTCCCACGTGTAACAATTTCCATTTTTCCTCCCTCTGCTCCTTATTTCACACATATTGTAATAATGGCATTCCCTTACTTTCACCCTATCTATCTCCACAAGGTCAGCTCCTCTGTCATTACCTCCAAGTGTCTGTTTTCTTTCCATGTCCGCGCCCACCCCCCTGACACTCCTCTCACACACACACACATACACGCACACCCACACATTTGTAGAATACTTTGACATGCATTTGACCTTTAACGTGCAGCATGTATGATTCATGAGTCTTTCGTGTCCTGAGAACCACATTGGTGGAAGGAGGCGCCCTCGTCGGTAGAGAGACATTAATAATTGGTGGAGTGCGAGAAAAAGAAAGCGTGGTGGCACACAGCTAAGGGCCACTGTTGACTTCCATTAAGGCGGGAAATAGAGCCGCATTTGTCTCCGCGTGCGGGCACAATTTCAAATCAGTTCAGTTCTGTGCATCTTCGTACCATTTGAGTCATTTCAGCACAGCGGGGTTCTTTCTTAGTCAACCCAGAATTACCTGTTTCCACGGCTTTCCAAGCGTCGTCTTTTTTTATAGCCGTGACACATTACGAAAAGAGAATGATCTTCAAAACTGCCGCCAATATTCCCCCAGCTCCACCGCCTAAAATAATGTTGCATGTCGGAGAGCCGGTACTTCATTGCTCCATTCTTTTTTTTTTTTGGTGTGCAATTTAACCGTTCTTTTATGGCTTAAAAAATGTGTGAAACATTTCCGGCGCGGTGCCTTCACCAGCAGTAAAACGGCTTAATGAGTAGCCGTTTAAATGAGAAAGGTCAACTACGTAAAACATTCTCCCTAACAGGTTTGTTTGTGTTGAGTATTTATTATAAATGAAAAGCAGCCTCGGTTCTCAGACCATCTTCAGAGTTCTATCTATGACACTTCTCTCAGCTAACACGACTATATTTAGGAAGATACAAGATGAGGGTGATAAAAGAGTGTAGGCCTTCCTCATAGATACATATCAGTGTAATTGTGTAATAGAGGTACAGTAATTAATACCAATTAGCAGTAATACCTAAACGTGTGAAATGACAGAATCAAATATAGATTTCATGCTGTTAGGGCTGAGAACGGGGTGACAGACTCAAGTGGGAGGGTTACGGAGGGAGATGGCGACAGTGTGGGTTGAGACGGAGGGAAAGATGGCGGCAAGACGAGTCGGAGACGATTCTAGAAAAGCGCAAAAGGGTGTGAAATGGAAAGAGTGGTGGAGAAAAAGAGCCAGAAGCGACAGCGGTTACACATGCGAGGCGGCACCGAGCCGGACTCCCGAGGTGGAAGAGAAGACGTTTTCAAAGCCGTTGTTTGCAGAGACGAAATGGATGACACAGAATATAGACAGTGGAAGGGTTGAGCTGATTGGATTTTTCAACAACCGAGTAACCGAGTGATCATATTTACACCCATAAAATGAACTCTGTGCTCAGATGCACTCCTCAGCTTGGGGGTGAAGTGACACCAGGACTCACCTGAACCAGAGACTGTATATAAGAAGCAGATGGACATCACCTGTTGTCGATTTTTGGCCGCCATCTTGGTTTCTGGCTTTTTGCAACCAGAAGTGACACCAGAGGGCGGAGCTTACTACAAACTAAACTCTGAATAAGATAATTTTTAGATGACCAAAAGGTTACAATTACCGTAAAAGTCCGGTTACGAGCCGCTACTACCTTCGGTCAGTGTCCCCGTTAGCTCCCCGCTGTAGCCAGCTGGGGCTCCTGCTAGCGCTCCGTTACTTCCCTGCTAACTTCCGCTAGCTCCCCAAAAACCACCAAAGGTAGTGGGACCAGGCTCGAGGGGACGCGACCGGTAGTAGCATCAGCGGGGAGCTAGCATCAGCGGGGAGCTAGCATCAGCGCTAGCTAGCACTGCTCCTAGCTTGCTACAGCGGGGACACTGACCGGAGGTAGGAGCGGCTTTTACAGTATATATTTTCATGGACTGAAAACACAACGTGAAAGGACTCAACTCAGTCAGACAAAAACACGGACAACTCCCAGACCTGACTACGCCGTGGTAGCGACCTGTCAATCACAAGGTAGCCCCGCCCTAAAGCACACCGTGATTTATCGTATATTTTACTCTAAGCTCTTCTATTTGAAGAGGAAAATAAAAAAGTAGGGTAATTTTCTCATAGACTTCTTTCTATACAATGAGACAACAACTGTTTTGCAACCAGAGGAGTCGCCCCCTGCTGGCCATTAGACAGAATGCAAGTTGAACGTACTTTTTCAGACCCGGAGGTTTATGCCTTACCTGAACCCAGGTGAGGCCTGCACCCTTTATGAAGCATTCAGTAAATGTTGTTGCATTAATAAACCCCCCTTGACATGACATTAAATATTTTCTCCAGTCGTCGTGACAAACGTTGACTTCATCTTCTGCATGTGCAGCATGACAGGGTTCATATGTGGCGAAACACGGCCGGTGTGTTTCATCCTCAGCGGTGTGAAGGTCGGGGTGGAGGAGGAGGAGGGCGTTCATCTTTGATGCCGAAGACTGGAGTTTAAATGAATTCTTCAATTCAATTGCAATATCTGCAGGCATTTCCTACCAGACTATTTTCCCCTTATCCAGGTTTTTGGTGTAATTCAATTGGTATGACTGTCAGCTAAAGGATTTTTCACCAAAAAAAAGATCCTCCCTCTGGATGTGGGGCAAAGCAGTAGAGTAACATCCAGACCTCCAGGCCTCCAGCACCTCCGGGCCAGAGCATCGAGTTCTCCCCAGGCTGAGGTGTTCTTTCCTGGGAGACAGACCGCCGAATAGGGGGGCATCCGTCCTGAGCCTCGGGTGCAGTCTGGCTGATCGTTTGGACACACACACACACACACACACACACACACACACACACACACACACACAGTTTCAAGTGCATGAACATGAAGTCAAAATGAATACACATAGGACACAGAGTTGCGTGCATGCAACCGAAACATGGACACACAATCACAAAAAAACTAAACATAAGAAGACATGCTCTCAAAAAGAAGATACGCCTCCAAAGACACACACACACACACACAAACACACACACACACACACTCGTGGTCTTACAGCTCACCGAGGACATGTTGAGCCCTCAGTGATCCGTCTTCATAGCAGCAGCATCTGCTCTCGTCCCTGTCTGTCTGTGCGATGTATGAGTGGGTGGTAATTGCGGTGCACAACACCATCACAGTGACATTAACACATGATAGGGATTAAGTGAAGTCCAATACTGCAGTACCAATATTATCATTCTCCCTTTTTCCCGCCCCTCTTTTCTTTCTTTTAGGAGGCGCAGTCGGTGTCGTCCCTGTCGTCCCCGCTCTATTGTTTTGTCTTTCGATTTGTTTGCTGCCAGATGAATGCAGTCGTTCGGATTGCTTCTTTCATGGACCACTTGCATGATAACTATCACTATCTTCCAGGCTGTCAACAGCTTTTTCAGGATTATTTTCACGGCCTCTCTGCTGCGTGAAAGTGCATGCAGAACTCGTTTAAATGTCAGTAATGCTGTTTTTTTTCTAGCAGCTCTGGTCTCAGGCCACTGAGTCCAAACACTCAGATTGGTCTGACGTTGTTGTGTAAAGAATAGTGTGATGGTAAAACTAAAGACCTGCTGGCACAGGACTAATAACCATTACATTTAGTGCCCCTAAAGGGGAGAATTCTCCTTCATGAGGTCTCCTTCATATGTTCCATGAATCAATAACAGAGCTATTGATGTCACATAGCAAAAGAAAAAAGTCAATTGTACATGTTTAAAACACAATTCAACCATAAATATTAACATAACCATGAAGTATGAACGAGATGTCTCGAAAACAACTCTCAGAGAGCTCCCCAAATTATGGAGATTATGAATTTTCATCGCGCTAGCTTGATGCTACACGCGATTAGCGCACTTTTCTGTAAAGCTAACGACCTACAGATTCCGCTAAAACGGTCAAATCTCTTCGGGGGAGTGACGGGTAAACAACAGGAAAATGCTAAATACTACGACGCATCATGACTATTCATGCCGGCAATGAGGCAAATTCTCATTAGTTGCAGTTCTTTCTCAATAAAAGGTAGAATAGAGTCACACAGGCAGAGCACCAGCAACCAGGATCCCATTGACCCAGAAAATGACGCATTACGGCCGATTGGCTCTTAAAAAGGTGATCAAAATCTTCCTTTGAGTAAATATTTTTCCAGCCAAATCAAGGAAATACAGGATATTGAACCTTTGTTTCCTTTATAAAGCTTTTAATACTTGATTTTACGTGTACAAAGGCAATAAAGTAGCCCATGAAGATGAGATATGAGTTTACAGATAATTACTATCCCTCCTCATCATTGTTGAGGTCATTTTGTGGAGTTTTTCTGGTTTCGCCTCCAGTCTATGTTCACATCTCTTGAGTTACGCTCGTTGTCTTTTTGATTTGTTACAGTACATTTAGTTTGTACCCCCTCTGGCGTTTCGGTTGAATAATAGAGCATGAGAGTGCAAACACTGACTGCTTCAGATGCTCTATTTAGTTTCCTTTAAGCAAATTCCTCCGAGTCAATACACAGTGTTTATTTCTCGAGCTTTTATTGTGAAAGGTCAGAACAGAAGGATTAGATCTGGTCCGCGCCAGAGGAGTAGTACAGCCTCGGTTTGGAGCCTCCGTGTTGCCGTACAATGTGTCTATTTATCGATTATGTCCGTTCCGCACAACGAGATTGGTCGACGCCTCCATTCGTGGTGCGAAAGCGCAGAAAAATGTACGATGTTTTTTCTCCGTATAATATTTTCATTCTGTGTGAGAAACGTAATCGTGACAAAAACAACAGATGTGAAAAGATTATAATGATGTTCTAATTAATCGCACCAAAAAAAAATGCCCCCAGTCAAAAGTTTAACGCTAATACATTTTTAACAAGTTCTATGTTTCTAATTTAAGGGTTTTCTTAACAGAAGAGATGCACTGATCCACTTCAAGGGATTTTTTGTCTTTTTGTTTTAAGTACAAGCTAATTTAAGTACAAAAATGCCTAAAAAAAAAAGTTCAAATGAAAGATTAATGAACCCTGTGGGTGTACTTCCTGAATTATCTCAGTGATTAGCACTTAAACTACTATTTAATATACATTAGCGACTGTAATTAAGCACCTCTGCAGTCAGCTTGCCACCAAATCGTAGCACGGGTTTGCAACCCATCAAACCACGTCAGGCTTTCCAATCTTCATCTCTGCTTTCTCCGAGATTATTGGAAATCCTGTCACGTTTAATCCCCCTCCCCCTCCAGCCCCGGTGAGGCATTATTTCCACTTAATAGCATCAAACAAAAGGTCACAACAAATAATTATGAATCTGATTGCTGTGCTTATTTCAGTAACAGTTTTACAGTGTGTTTTTTTCTTATTTTTAATACTCGTATTCATATAATCCTGTTACAAGTAATCCCTCGCTCCCCAAACCCTGATGAGTCATCACTTCCATTAAAGAAACAGTCACACATATTACACAGCTGTTATCTCCCGTAGCCTTTTATCTCGCTTCGCTCTCAGCGAGTTCCCCTTATCTGCATAAAAGCATGCTTTTATCCCTTTTTTGCCTATAGCGCTGTCTTGGGGGGTAGAGTGGTGTGTGTGTGTGTGTGTGTGTCTTACATCTAAATCAGGCTTCATCATTAGCACCCAGTTTATAAAAAGCACAGCATTTTTTGTTCTTGGCTCGTTGGTTAAAGGCCGTCACCTGTTGTGTGATTGGACAAAAAGCTTCTCTTATCTTTAAGGGAACAACCTCTTCATCCCGTTTATTGCTCACATCGTCGTCTCGGCCTCTGTGATCTCAATCCTCGTTCCTGTATATATACTATTTTCTCTCAAAGCTATTTGTTATGACTGTGAGATAAAAAAAAATGCTGACTTATAGCCGCTCCGTTCTTCTTTTTTTCCGACGCCGTCAGCAGTGTGTCGCCGTCGTCCCTTGAACATCTTTATGACGAGGCTGCTGTAAACGACAGCTGTAGACACGGAGGACCTTAAATAAATCCGTGCAGAATGCACATAGTTTGATCACAGGAGCAGCCGAAGTCCAGACTCTGGGAAGTGTTCTTCTGCCATATACCGTAAACGTCGGGTTTACGAGCCGCTACTACCTTCAGTCAGTGTCCCCGTTAGCTCCCCGCTGTAGCCAGCTGGGGCTCCTGCTAGCGCTCCGTTACTTCCCCGCTAACTTCCGCTAGCTCCCCGAAAACCACCGAAGGTAGCGGGACCAGGCTCGACACCCGACTTGGGCAGAGGGGACGCGGGCAGTAGCTGCAGCAGTGCTAGCTAGCGCTGCAACTAGCTTGCTACAGTAGGGACACTGACCGGCCATAGGAGCGGCTTGTAACCCGACGTTTACGGTATATATATTTTACCGTAGGAACAATATACCGTAAAGTCGGGTTACAAGCCGCTCCTACCTCCGGTCAGTGTTCCCGCTGTAGCAAGCTAGCAGCAGCACTAGCTAGCGCTGCTGCTAGCTTCCCGCTGCTGCTGCTATCGCTACCGGCCGCCGCTGCTGCTGCTACTGCCCGCTGCTGCTGCTACTGCCCGCGTACACTCTGCCCAAGTCGGGTGTCGAGCCTGGTCCCGCTACCTTCGGTGGTTTTCGGGGAGCTAGCGGAAGTTAGCGGGGAAGTAACGGAGCGCTAGCAGGAGCCCCAGCTGGCTACAGCGGGGAGCTAACGGGGACACTGACTGAAGGTAGTAGCGGCTCGTAACCTGACTTTTACGGTAACGACAAAGCAGACAAGTGTTTTGGCTGTGAAACCCTGAGATGTAAATCCAGGAATGTAAGATCTACCTGGCACCGT
This sequence comes from Myoxocephalus aenaeus, assembly GCA_038501785.1. Lineage (NCBI taxonomy): Eukaryota > Metazoa > Chordata > Actinopteri > Perciformes > Cottidae > Myoxocephalus > Myoxocephalus aenaeus. Next base: position 3,415,161 of record JBAMJR010000172.1, read on the forward strand.
AAGGGAATGGATAACCGGCGATGTGGATAACACAGCCACTCGGGGGGGTAAGAACTCGCCTCAGGCTTCGGAGAAACAAAATGAATAGAGGAGCCTCTTCTTTTAAATCCCTCGCTGGGCCGTTGCTCTGGATGTGTAGGCGGTGCAGCAGGAGGCTGATAGCGGCGTGGCTGTTGACCCCTTTACTTCGTCAAAGGCTCTATCGGAATAGTGTGAAAAATAATAAACACGTCAGTGTTATCAGTGTTGTGGTGACTTGTGCTTGGCCGAGCAGCATATCTGCCAGGAACGAGGTTTCTCCTGGCTGAAAAAATACATAGAAAAGAGGCGGAGGTGGTACCACCCCGTGTCAATGGGCTCAAGTCAACACCTTTTTTATTTTTTTATTTTTTACAAGCCCTGATTGGAAGACTTCTAATAATTATATGAGTCAAGAAAATAACAATTGTTTCATTTTGTGCGTACAAACAAAAACGCTGGAGTTCACGGATGACGGCTCTCGTGATTTATTGCGAGCACAAAACCAACGCGTTGCAGCCAGAAGTCGTCATCAGCGTGATGGATGGTCAGTGGTTTCCTGGAGATGAACTGGTTTCTGGAGGCGTCCCACTGATATTTTTTTCCTAAATTGCACTGGCGGTAGCAGCATGTCACCCGACCACATATGCTGATGAAACATTTCCATTCTGATGGCAATATTATTTATTAAAGCATGAACAAAAATAATTATTATTTTCTCAGACCTACCTTTCTTTAAATATTTTTTTATTTTATTTTACTTCCTCGTCTAAATGATTTCAGATTACAGTCATGTTATTAGATGCATCATAATGAACTAATTACAGAGGACTTTTTTGATAAAGTGTTGAAAAATGGTTGATAAAAATAAAAATAAAATCCTAACTTTTGTGCTAAAATATCAGCACAACCTAGAACAGATTTTTTTTTTTTATAGTGGATGAGAAACTTAACTTTGTACACGGTTATGGTGGGATTATGTTTCCGAAAATGATCATTTCCCCTCGTGCTACCTCGTGTAAAACTATTTTTAGAATTTAAAAAAAGTCTTATTGAACTAAAAGTGAATGTGAGCTGAGATGAAGAACAGTGAGACTTCATCAAAACAGCCGTTTACAAACCCAAACACAACTCGTGCAGACACAGATAAGATGGTTTGACGTTCCTACCTGGTGATCCAAATGTCATATGCATTAACCAACATGCAGTGATATCTTTTTACAAAGCGTTTTTATCTCCCCGAGCAGCTGCTGTCTTGTACTGAAATCACTTGAGTACATGCACACAGAGACAAGGAGACGCGCAGACAGACTCACTAGGCAGCATATACCTATGGGGGCGATTTGAATCTAACCGGCCGTGTAATCTAAAGATTTTTACCAAAGGAATATTCACTTTCCCATCAGTCTGCCGCTTCATCCCTCCGTCGTTTATTCCTCCCTCCTCCTGCCTCCGCTCTGGCGGGAGCAGACGCTCTCACTTGCCAAAGTAAACATCGCCAGATGGAACTGGACTTATTCTGTGTGTGTGTGTGTGTGTACGGCAAGTCACTTTTGTGTCTGTTTTTTTAACTTATTCTGCACCATGCACCTCCCTTTTTCCTTGGAGTTCCTTCCTAAAAGCAAATATCCGTTTCCAATACACACACACACACACACACACACACACACACACACACACTTTAATGGACCAAAGGGCTCCCATGTGTCCAAGTGTGTGTGTGTGTGTGTGTGTGTGTGTGTGTGTGTATGTGTGTGTTGGTGGGGGTCCAATTGTCCTATCGTGGTATTGCTGCTTTATGAAAAATGTATGATGGGATATGATACAAAGCAGAACTCATATCTACACAGTTGTGAATTAATCATTTGGTTTTAAGAGCACTCAATAAGTCGTTGTTTTCTTTTTCTTTAACTAGCTGCTCGAGTGCTTTTGACAGCAAAAGGCTTTTCTTTTCCCCTCCTCTCTTTTCTGTTCCTACCTTTTTTTGTTTATTAGTTTTGTTTGTCCTCCTCTCTCCGTCCATCCGGCTCACCTCTCTATCTCCTCCTGGAGCAGCAGCTATGACTCAGTAAACACCGACCCTAATCATTCTGCCCTTCCAGAAGTCCGATTGCCAGCCTCCGCTCTGAAATATCATCAATATTTAATTAAGTGATTATCTCTTTAGGACACAACACAGATGGGGGGGAAAAAGGAAAGAGGCTTAAAAGTTGGCTCCAGTTCATAGATAATCCTCTTGTCAAAATGGCCGCCCCCGCAGTGGCGCTATACTGTCCGCCCACCTGACCAAACTAAAGTCGTTCAGATGGGACTACACAGGGACTGAAAAAGACTGAATGTTTTGACTGAATAGATGTTTATTTGTTTTACCCATGTGGCAAAAAAAATTAAGCCAACGCAGACGTGCCAAAACCTGCAGTTCCACAAATGGCCACTTGAGGCTGGCACGTGGAAATGTCGATAACTATGTTTACGGCCTGGTTAAAAAAGAAGAAAAAAAGTTTTGCTCTCTATAACTAACATACTTTCATGACAACTGGACTTTATACAACTCACACGTTGAAATTATATTACTACTTTAATGTATGCATAGTTAGGGGCGTGGCCACTCCTCTGTGTCCGACACCTGACTAACGCTAACATGTGATTATTTGATGAGTGGAAAACATCCCCAAGATCATCCTCTTCAATTTTTTTTAAAGTGGGGTTATTAAGTTGCTACTTTCTGGAGGTCAAAGTCGCTGCAACACGATATTACCCACACGGGTTCTGTTTCAGGCTGAAATCGTAGCTTTTTTTTTTTTTGTCGGAGGCCATTAGGCCCTCATGTGGAAGTATCAGCGGGCAAAATTGATCTATTCAACCGGCTTTGATTTTAATAGCAGAACTCTTTTAGGGAGCATCCGGGGGCAGACCACTAATGCTGGGATTCAAAAACCAGTAACCGAGGTCGGCCGTGGCCGTCTTAAAGTGGCGTCTCAGCCCTGTGAGCTTCACAGTCAGACGAACCTCTGCAAATGAAAAATATGAAGGGCATTAATGCACATTTCTTGTTTTTTCTTCCAGCGAAAAGAGTCCATCCCTTTTTTTGAATATACTGTATTTTTGCAAAGCTTGCATAATGCTCCTATGTGTTTTAGCTGCGGCTGGGTCGCCGACTTTCTGAGCCTCTGCTAAACTGCATTAAGAGCCTCCACTGCTGGGGAAGCTCCCGCACCAGTGGGGGCCTCCCATTAAGACGCACCACTGTTATATCTGTGTTGTTGTTGTTGGAAGTGATAAATCAGCAGCTCTGAATAATTTACCAGTGCGGAGCAGGAGAGAGAGAGAGATGAGAGATTTAAAGGTACGACACAGAGAATGGAAAGCTCTCATTTGTTTCTCTCTCGTGGAATCATATCGGCGTCTCATCGAGCTAAACGTTGATTCGTCATGTCGTCAAACTGTGTAATGTTCCCAGATGTTTTTTTTTCCACTAAACCGACAAAGCCAATCTGTTGATAAAGGATCATCAAAGCTTTATTAAAAACAAGGGCGCAATCTGCAGCGACCTCCGTGTAAGTCGTCGCTCGCCATCTAAACTGCACGAGGCTTCGTATCCTACACAATCCTCACATCTCTGCCGACACCGTATGTTTCCAAAAGGTCAGAGTTTCTGCGTCTAAATAATCAGACCTTTGCCTCCAGTTTATCCTCGTAGCAGAGAAGGTCTCGAAGCTTTTCACAGACACAGAATGTGTTATTCTTCGTTGTGAACTCTGATTCCAGACAGATTATTTAAAACTACGCACGCCGATGGGAATGCACGTCGCGGCGTTAACGGTCGTCCGAGTTGCATCGCTCGGGGGAAGTGGACGACCTAAAAGCCTTAAATGCAGCATGTGGGCAGCTCGTAATGGGCAGCTTGTGGCTGTAATGAAAGGGTGGAAGTCATCCATCACGTGATGCCGTTAAGCTCCAGAGTGGCCGTGAGGATCACTTAACGCCTGTGGGATGCGACGCAGAGGGAGCCGCGCGTTGCTAACGTGAAACTCGGCTAACGTTGAGAAGAATCGTCGGTTAGGGTTCAGGGTTAGAAACCACGTGAACGTTTGGCTTAAAATAAGTACGCTCGCAGCGTAACTTAAAGCTACAAGCACACTGACGTGGCGCCACGTGACATAACGGAGTCAGTAAAAGAAAAAAGCACTGAACTTTCAATTTTACACGGGACACGAACCTCGGTCTCCTGAGTGAAAGTCCTGGTTGTCTTCCCCAACCACTCTCTCCAACTGATCTTTCACTCCCTTATTTTGATCGTGAGCACAGAAGACCAAAGTACCCCCGCCTCCAAAAACTATTTTTAAGAGATGAATATGAATATGTGTGTTATTTGCAGACCACAAATTCAAACTGGCTCATGTTTTTGATATCTAAGGCGAGAGAAACCGATGATCGCATGCTACTCTGTAAAAGATGCATACTACTAAAAAAAACCTCTGCTAGTTCTGTTTGACTTTACTTTAATGTAGAAGTACATTCACTTCAGTAACAATTTAAAATACTCTACTTGAGTGTCACTGTGCTATGCTAACCCTCTCTACATTCCAGAGGTCACTTTCAGTTCACTGCATTTATTTCAAGCACATACTTAATATTGACTTTTTACATTTCAAGTGCTTATTAAAGGCGTTTTTGGGGTGGATATGATGCCGTACGACACGACTAAAATATCCAGTAGTAGTAAAAGCATCTCAAATTGTCTCCGATTCCGACACTAAAAAGCTCCGACACCTATACGTTACTGGTAAAAAAAAAAGGAATCAAATAACATACAATATTATTATACCAATAGTCTGCATAATGAGTACTTTTACTTTTTATATTTGAACTACTTATGCTCCATTACGTAACAATTGTAATTCTGTTCTTCTAATGGAGTATTTTAGACTGTGGTATTTCCACTTTTGTTGAAGTTACTGTTGACGACTGCTACTACTAACAAGGACATTAAAAAAACTAAATAAGTTGGGGTTAAATGAAAGTTTAACTGGACTAGAGTCTGGACTTGTTTAAGGTCAGGTGGCAACACCGTTGTAGAATTGTGTATAAATGAATGTGACTCACTGAGAGACCAAAAAATTATATTTTTCTATCTACTGGACGACCAAATCATTTAAATCAGGGTCATTGTTGAGTCTGACCCTTCTTTGGGACTTTTAAATGGATGTTCACAAATCGGGAAATGTCTTGATTTGTGAGTACGGGGCGGCGGATGAAAGGCGGCTTTCTAAACGGCATTGTGAAGGTTTCTTTTCCTAGAAAGTCGGGAGTAGAAATTAAAACATTTTGGCCTTCATAACTCATCAATTTGTGCTCCTTTTATCGAGCTGACGTGAAAATATAAACTTCCCAAGGACAATATGAAAGAGACACTTTCACTTTCGCACATTTACAGCCAAATATAACGATGATGAATACATAAAAACAAAACAATCGTGACTCTCATGTCATGTAAAGCCACATTGGAAAAAAGAAGAAGATTTTTGTCAACTGAATGAAAGGAATCTATTTATCAGAGTTTGAATAAGACTCTTTAAATGTGCTTGTTGTGAACGCATATTTATCCATCCATCAGCACCGGGTTCACTGCCCTGTGTTCATATATATATATATATATATATATATATATATATATATATATATATATATATATTAATCGCATTTATGTCATAGTTAACTCGCGATTAATCGCAATTAATCGCATTTTTTTTTTTTGCATTTTAATGCTCTTATCAACATGAAAAAGTGGATTGGCTTGCTTTATTTTATTGAAAAACAACTGCCAAACAGGGCGGTACAAAATAAAATCACTGCACATTTCAGGTAAACAAGGGTTTACAAAATAAAATTATAGAGTGCACCAGGCATGAAAACGGGTCAGGGCTGAAAAAGGTGAGAAGGATATTACCCCTCTAGGAGGGTCCGGGGGCATGCTCCCCCGTAACAAAAATTTAAATATTCCATATTTTAAAGCATCAATCTGACGCATTTTGAGATGCTTTTTTTGCCAACCTGGGGAGAGCTGGAGAAACTTAACTTCAGCCATGAGTCAAAAATGATTATGGCCTCCTTACTAAGTATTATACAAGCCATTTCATGCCAGCCTGTCACTGGTCTAACATTTACAGTATATGAGGCACAATGTGGTAAGGGAGAGCATGGCTGCCTTTGTTAGCATAATTTATATCTTTGATGCAGAGAATGCATCTGGTGAATCCCTGCCTGTTGATTTTGGAGAATACATCTCCTAGATGAAAGGACACCTCTTGCCCTTTTATTGAGACCTTGCCTTCCAGTTTTAGCCACGACCAGTTCCAGCTGCATTTCAATCCAGCATCCAGCTGAATGAATGAATGAATAATGAATGAATATATACTTTATTAATCCCCGAGGGGAAATTTGGTGTCGGGGTAGCAGCAATTTACAACAAAATAAACAAAAACAGCAGGACGAAAGATAAAAGATATATACAATAATAATAATAATAATAATAATAATAATAATAATAATAATAAAATAAAATAGAATAAAATAGAAATGGCTTCGATTGTGCAAAAATATATATATACATGTACATGTTGTTAGTCAGAGGATCTGGCAAGCGGTGATTTATTATAAAGCCGTAATGCCGTTGGCAGGAATGTTCTCCTGTATCTGTCCTTGTTGCAGCGGAGCGTGAGGAATCTTCTCGAGAAAGTGCTCCGCTGACCCTGCAGTAGGTGGTGGAGAGGGTGGTCCGGGTTGTCCAATATGGACAAAAGTTTCTTCAGCGTCCTCCTCTCCACCACCTGTTCCAGAGACTCCTGCCTGCAGCCAACGATGGAGCCGGCTTTCTTAACTAGCTTGTTAAGTCTGTTGGTGTCACCGGCTCCAATGCTGCTCCCCCAGCAGACGATGGAGAAGTACAGGGCGCTGGCCACAACCGACTGGTAGAACATCTCCAGCATCTTGCTGCACACATTAAAGGATCGAAGCTTCCTCAGGAAAAAGAGTCGACTCATCCCCTTCTTGTACACAGCATTGATGTTGTTCTTCCAGTTCAGTCGGCTGTCGATGGAAACACCCAGGTACCTGTACTCCTCCACCATGTCCACGTCCTCTCCCAGAACACTCAGAGGTCTAGGAGCAGTCGCCTTCCTCCTGAAGTCCACCACCATCTCTCTGGTCTTGGTCACGTTCAGCAGCAGGTGATTCTCGCCGGCCCACTCCACAAAGTCACTCACCACTGCCCTGTACTCCTCCTCCCGTCCATCCCTAATACACCCGACCACCGCAGAGTCATCAGAGTACTTCTGCAGATGGCATGACTCCGTGTTGTACTGGAAGTCGGTGGTGTACAGGGTGAACAGGAAGGGTGACAGAACAGTTCCCTGTGGGGCTCCAACATCACTGACCACCGTTTCAGACAGCACACGGCCCATTCTGACAAACTGTGGGCTACCTGTGAGGTAGTCAGTGATCCAGGAGATGGTGGACGAGTCTACCCCCACCACCCGCAGCTTCTCACTCAGTAGCAGTGGTTGGATGGTGTTAAATGCACTGGAGAAGTCAAAGAAAGTGACTCACAGAGACACCGGTTCCATCCAGGTGCGACTGAGCTCGTTGCAGCAGGTAGATGATGGCGTCGTCCACTCCCACATGAGGCTGGTAAGCAAATTGTAGAGGGTCCAGCGACGATTTCACCTGCGGTCGGAGGTGGGCCAAGACTAGCCTCTCCAGCACCTTCATCACATGGGAGGTGAGGGCAACTGGTCGGTAGTCATTGAGGCCAGATGGAGATGACTTCTTCGGGACAGGGACCAGGCACGACGTCTTCCACAGCACCGGGACCTCCTCCAGCCTCAGGCTCAGGTTGTAGAGGTGCTGCAGGACACCAGACAGCTGGGTGGCGCAGATCTTTAGGACCCTGGGGCTGATGCCATCAGGTCCTTCAGCTCTGCGTTGGTGGAGTTTTTCCAGCTGTCTTCTCACCTGGTCAGTCGTCACAGAGAGAGGGGGGAGGGTGGAAGAGTCCATTGTTGTTGTTGAGGGCTCAGTGGGAGAGCCATTGGATGTTGAGGTCTCAGTGGGAGAGCCATTGGATGTTGAGGGCTCAGTGATTGTGCAGCTCAACAGGGGGGGCAGAGGTGGAGGAGTTTGGGAGGTGGGTTGTGTGGAGGAGACGGATGGGGGCTGTGAACTGAACCTGTTGAAGAAACAGTTCAGCTCGTTGGCCCTCTCCAGGGAGCCCCCTGGATATCTCCCTCCCACCTTGAAGCCAGTAATCTGCTTTATTCCGGTCCACACCTCCCTCGTGTTGTTCTTCTGGAGTTTGGCCTCCAGCTTCCTCCTGTATGAGTCCTTGCCCTCCCTGAGCTTCACCTTCAGGATGCGCTGGACTCTCCTGAGCTCATCTCTGTCCCCAGACCTGAAAGCAGCTTTCTTCTTGTTAAGAAGAGCCTTCAGGTCCCTGGTGATCCAGGGCTTGTTGTTGGGGAAGCAGCGCACAGTCCGGGATGGAATGATGGTGTGTTCACAGAACTTGATGTATTCTGTGATGCAGTCAGTCATGCTGTTGATGTCCTCCCCATGTGGTCCACACAGCACATCCCAGTCCGTCGACTCAAAGCAGTCCTGCAGGGCGTCATTAGCCTCCTGAGACCACCGCCTAACAGTCCTGGAGGTCGCAGGCAGCCTCTGCACCAGAGGAACATACCTGGGTGTCAGCAGGACCAGGTCATGATCAGACCTGCCGAGGGGGGGAAGGGCAGTGGCCCTGTATGCATCCTTAGTATTTGCATACAGGAGGTCCAGAGTTTTATTATTCCTTGTGGGGCATACTGTAGAAAAGTAGGCAGAGCTTTGTCCAGTGTGGTGTGATTAAAGTCACCAGTTATTGCAATAAAAGCACCAGGCTGTTGACTCAGCAGTCCAGACACAGTTGAGTGGATGGTGTCCATTGCTTCCTCAGCGTCAGCCGATGGTGGCACGTAAACGGCGACAACAATGGCCGACGTGAACTCCCTCGGCAAATCCCTGTTTAACAATGGCTGCATCCTTCTCCCCTAACACACTCATCCTGGAAAAATAATGTTTGTATTAGTGTTCACTTCTAGTTTAGCCTTATTCAGACCTGCCAACCTTGATATATAACCTATATATTGATAAGTCATTAAATACTCGTCATGCATTATATTGCATTGCATATAATGTGTGCTGGTCAATTAGTCTAAAATTAATTTTAGACTAATTTTTACCAGCGTACTTTGACGTCAAAATGCGTATCCGCTACGCAAATTGCGTACAGGTTGGCAGGTCTGCTTATTGATAGAACGGTGGACCACTTTACCTTCTGCCTTGTCAGTCCCCTCACCTCAAAATCTAACGTTACCTCCTCAAAAACGGTAGCGTTATGCCGTGTTCACACCGGACGCGGCGCATAAGCTAATAATTTCGGACCAGAGCTTTAGCTAGCTGGCTAACGTTGCGTTCTCTCCTGCTGTGTTCAATGTGTTCACTCGCGCTCCCTTCTGGCACGCGCACCTGTTCGCAGTTCACTGAATATCATTCATTTTGCCGTATCGCGCTCACCATTCATTCATTTCAAACCGTAACGTTAGCCTAGCTTCCAAGCCCAAACGGCGTGCCTATTGTTTTGCTTCCGGTTGAGCTACATCCGGCGTGGTGCTCGCGGAAAAAAATAAATAGAAAAATTTAAATTTGAAAAATTAAAATGCATTAACGGCGTTAATAAAATTGACGGCGTTAAAATTGGTTTGCGTTAACGCCGTTAATAACGCGCTAATATGACAGCACTAATATGTATATATATATATATATATATATATATATGTAAAACAATAAACTTCAGCAAACTTCACTGTGTGTAAGCAGTGTGCTTTTAATTACAATTAAGTTATTTCCTAATTATGTTAAGTTATTTTATAGTGTTTTTTCCCCAAATGTTCTACCTCATTTTCTGTTTATCATGGCTCGGTTCACCGCTTTGTGCTCCTATATGATATATATGTATATATATTTAGAAGTTAATAACAATTAACTTCAGCAAACAAGTCGTTTGCCGAATAAAGACAACTTTTAATTACAATTAAGTTATTTCTTAAATATGTTAAGAAAAAAAGAAATTCTCCAGAACAACAATTTTAAAGTGTGTTTATAACAAACAAAAAATACTTTTCTTGGATATTTGGGATAAAGATCTAATTGCATCATTTCCGGTGTGTGTTCTGCGTGGCTCAGTGGATAAAAGAGGCCTCTCACGCTGCCGGGGGTTTGGAGGACGAGTCCCCCGGGGGCCACCGTGCTGGTGAGCGGATGCATTCATGAGAGTCTGAGGCACTTTGTATAAAAGCATCCGCCAAATGGCATTTTGTTTGTTATCGTGATGCCGGCTGCTTCATCAGCGGCGAGGAGCCTTGAGCTCTGTTTAAACAGAGTCCTGTCTGAGTGCTGAGTTTCAGGAGGTGGTGACGTCCACGTCCTTCGCTTCAGAGTCAACGCGTGAGACTTCGTGGATTTGTTGAAAAGTCACCTGCTCCTCAAGGTTTTCTGTATTCTTCTGCATCCGTTGCGTGGAGACGGGATGACCGCGCTCCTAAAAGGCCTCGCTGCCTGGTTTCGGGTTGCAGGTCTTGTCAACTGAATGAGTATTTAGCGGCGTTGGAAGCAGATTAGAAGGATTCAGAAATGGGCGGGTGCCAGTGTTTTAGGCCTTCCCATTATCCCATTGCCGGCCAGAGGCTCTGCACATCCTCTTTACGGTTCCCACAAGCCTCGCCCAGAAACAACATTAATTTGAACATCCATATGAATATCATAAAGGGGGAACAAAACTAGGCAAAAGATTTTGCAGAAATGTTCTCATTCTGCTGTTGATGCATCAGACATAGCGACTAATTATAATAGTTTTGCATGTGATGTAACCCACTGTTTGTCGGTGTTCCGTATTGTTATGATGATGTCATTGCATTTGTTTCGGGACCAAAAGGAAGCAGCACTGACTTGCATTTTATGAGGAACTGCACACAGCTTCTGCTGCATCACATATAAATAAATATATATATATATATATATATATATATATATATACTACATTATTTCACATGAAAAATACAGATATTCACGACCCCGATTGACTGCAGGAATGAGGCCCCGCCTCTCACCGTTGCTCTGCACGGCTTCTGCCGAAATGCTCCCTGTGTAATGAAGCAGAAACTTTAATAAGGACTTTACACGGCGGAGATTTTATTTTCTTTCTCTCTCTCACCTCATGCATTCCCGCACACGGCATTTAATTCAAATCCCACCCAGGTGGAGCGGTCAGGGGGGAGGCGAGAGAGAGAGAGAGAGAGAGAGAGAGAGAGAGAGAGAGAGAATGAACATGTAATGAATCATGGGACACATATTAACTGTCACAATGGGACGTCCACTTTCCCTTTTTCATCTTCTCGCTCGCCTTTCTTCGGGGTCGCTCAGAACCATCGCTGCCCCTCTGAGCTGTAGCTGCCCGTCCACCTTTGACTAATATGGCTCTTGAACACATGGGAGGAGAGAGAGAGAGAGAGAGACTAGGAGGGGAAAGTAAGTACAGAAAAATGAGGTAATCATGCAAACATTTTCAATTGAAATGTTCAAATTGCTTTCGTAAATCCCTGTTTGCTCACCTGTGTCTGGCTTTGATTCGTTTGAACTAAATTGCATTGCTGGTTGTCCTTGTAAATAGTTGTCAACGTAAAGGATCAGTTCACACACAAAGGTTTAACATAAGCAATGGACATTTGACCGATAAGTCCCGCCCCCTCTCAGTTACTGTTGCTAGGTCGGAGAAGCCTGACAAAAGGAAACAGGAGGACGCCGGCTCCATTGTCGCAGTGTGTATCGTCACTGGGCGCCAGGCAACATAGCTTCAAGAAGCCAACAGCAAAGACTGAAGCATATGCGGCGAAATGAGATATTCACGATGATAAACTTTACTCAGGTAACTTTGTGTCTATCGAAATAAGAGACGTGGAGCCTCAGAGATAAAAACGAATATAGACAGGATCACGCAGGTTCACCAGAAACTTTGTCTGTGGCCTAAAATTAGGGGTTTTAAAGGGAATCTGGTGTTCGGAAACACTACCGCTTGTGTCCACAGGGACCGCCAAAATCAACACAAAATGAAACTAGTTATCGTGACTTCATACAATGTTATGTGTGTGTGTGTGTGTGTGTGTGTGTAAAGAGTGTGATACACATGTGACCTACATAGTTCAGGGAAGGAGCCCGCTGAGAGATTCTGTAGGATTTCAAGCTTGCTCAACTGTTACTGGAGCACAGAGCGAAAAGGGGCGGGACTTATCAATTATTATGTTTTTAATTCCTACTGAAGAAAGCGTTCCTATGAATACGGAAAATCTGCGTGTTTTTTTTAGATTGTCCGATTGGGGACGAAGAGGTTGCTGTTGAACTTGTTTTTATTTAGCTTGGCTATATCTCCACACATGGGCAAATAAAACCCAAACTATGTGCATGTCAAGATAGAGTCTTTGGAATATGGTTTGTTATGTTTTCATATTGTTTAGGTGAAGCCACCATTTGCACAGAGATTGAGAGAGCCACACAGAGAGTGGAAGAATCGTAATCACAGCATCCATCTCAGAGGAACTGAGGAACGCAAGGTAGTGGGGAGATCCACGACACGTGATCGCTGAAGACTCACGTGTCTCTGTCCAACTGAGAGCAAAGAGATGGAGGACCTGTATCTGCTGTGGCGGGGGGTCTGCAGAGGGCCACATGCTGGAGGAACCAACAGAGAGGGGCTGAAGTAAAGAGGGAGAGAGAGATCAGGAGCCGTGTTTCCATTCATGTGTTTCCATCTGTCGGCAACCTCCGGGTCTGAAAAGTGAAGCCAATGCTGAAGTGTCTTGGGCTTGCATTCGCTCTCCTGACCACCAAGGGTGACTCCTCTGGTTGTATAGAAGTATATGCTTCATGTGTTGAAAATGCTTCCTCTCTACTGTCCACCAGGGTGCGACTCCTCTGGTTGTATAGAAGTATATGCTTCATGTGTTAAAGCTACATTCTCACTACTGTCCACCAGAGGGCGACTCCTCTGGTTGTATAGAAGTATATGCTCCATGTGTTAAAGCTACATTCTCACTACTGTCCACCAGGGGGCGACTCCTCTGGTTGTATAGAAGTATATGCTTCATGTGTTAAAGCTACATTCTCACTACTGTCCACCAGAGAGCGACTCCTCTGGTTGTATAGAAGTATATGCTCCATGTGTTAAAGCTACATTCTCACTACTGTCCACCAGGGGGCGACTCCTCTGGTTGTATAGAAGTATATGCTTCATGTGTTAAAGCTACATTCTCACTACTGTCCACCAGAGGGCGACTCCTCTGATTGTATAGAAGTATATGCTCCATGTGTTAAAGCTACATTCTCACTACTGTCCACCAGGGGGCGACTCCTCTGGTTGTATAGAAGTATATGCTTCATGTGTTAAAGCTGCATTCTCACTACTGTCCATCAGGGGTGATTCATCTGGTTGTATAGAAGTATATGTTTCATGTGTTAAAGCTGCATTCTCTCTCCTGACCACCAGGGGGCGACTCCTCTGGTTGTATAGAAGTATATATAAATGACTCTACTTCTCTCTTGATTTATTCCCTCAGTAAACAAATACAATAGACCATAAAATGGGGTGTGTTTTCGGGGCGGGTCTATTTTGTGATTGACAGGTCGCTACACCGTCTCTAGGTATACGAATGTGGTCACTGTCCGTCCACTGGTTGCAAGAATCCAAGATGGCGACGGCCAATGGGTGACGTCACGACGACTACGTTCACTTTTTATAGAGCGTCTATGTTGTGTGCTAAAAAAGAAATAAGGAAACGTCTTTGCCCAATAAAGTATGACGTGAGGAACATTTAACTCACATGACTCATCAACTGTTTCTGCTTGGACTTTTTCTCAGATTCTCCCAAATAGTGTGAACGCTTGTCTTCGTCTCTGAACACCATGACACACAGAGACTTGTTTTGTTTCCGGTTCGCAACCTCTACTTCTTCTTCTTCTACGTTCACTGGCGGATTACAGACATGCGTTGAGTTTTAAAGCAGCAACTCCTGACTTAAAATACGCTGTCAACAAGTTAATTCACTCGCTGATGGAAACGTGCCTCATTCGCATTTTTTTGGGGCTTAAAAATTGACAATTGAATGGAAGATAATCGTTTTTTATCACCATTACTTTCTATTTGTCTGTTGTTGGTTGGACCACCAAAGCTGCACCATGCAAGATAAGAACATCACACCTTTGCAGTCGACCTTGAACACAAACTTCCTCCTGTCTGGTGGATAAATAAAATATCCAAAATTGAGTGCAACGCAAACTGTTTGTCTGCAGCTTAGTGAACATTTGGTGGAAAGAAAGCCAAACTTACATCTTATTTTAACAGGAATTTGTGCAAAATTGTTTATTTCATGGTGGCGATGTGGATCCAACTGTGTGTGTGTGTGTTGTATGTTTATGTGCGTGTGATTGAATGCATGTTGTGAACCTCCCCATTGTTAGAACATGGAGATTACACATCCTGAAGTGACGCTCCATTCGTCATCTTGAAGATTAATGGAGAGTAGAGAAGAAGGGAGGAGAGAAAGGAGGGAGCGCTTGGTTTTAAACACAGGACCCAGAAGGTACACTAGCGCTATCAAGAAATAAGTATTTAAAAAAATAAAAAAGCAGGTTTTCTTCATCTAAAAAGATGAATTTCTTTCCTCAAACTGTCTCTTTTGAAGCTGTTTGGCGTCAGAAACGTAATTGCGTGTTACATCATTAATACAAGATACAACAATAGGGCATTAGCGGCTCCATTGTTACAAACTAACGAAATGTAATTACACTTCAACAGCCTTGGAATGCTCGGGTGGGCCCACATCCAATTATGAAGGATTTGTGCTTCATTTTAGGGAGGTTTTAATTATTTAACTTTCTAATGAGAATCCACATTCTCATCGCTGAGGTCTTCATTTTGTGTGTTTTTTTTCTCGGGACCACCCAAAGATGATTCATGGGGTTTATTATATATGTGGTTTGAAAATTCTTCAATCATATTTTGAATCGAACAAAAACATCTGTTACAAAAGGACAAGAAAACAATATCATTTATTTGAGATTAAATATATATTTGTTGCTTTCTTGTGGTTTTTGCTGATGCAGACTTAACCTCCCTGTGAGGCCGCTAAGAGATTTATAAACGAACAGTATTTATTGCTAACTGACCTTATAATACTTGCCATAATGTGGCGGGTTCTCTTTGAACTCGACCTTGTTTCATTTACATCAGAGTGATTCTATTTCTTCATCTTTTGAGATGAACCCTGCTTGAGTTTAACCAGTAAAAGGAAAAGTTAATGACTTTAATAGAGCGAAATATGGAAGCCCGTTACCGCCACAAAAAAAGAAGTCATAATTATGAGATAATGAAGTCGAACTTATGAGATAAAAAGTAATAACTATGACATAATAAAGTCAAAATTATGAGATAAAATGTCATAATTACGAGATAGAAAGTCGAAAAAAAAAATTGTGGCCGAAACGGGCTTCCATAGTGAAACCAAAAGGAGCAGCGGACATCTTCTGAGATGATGATGATGATGGTTGCCCTGTTGGAAAAAAGGCAAAACCTTATTGTGAACCCAAGGTAGCTAGGTATTGTGGGTAACGCAGTTTATTTGGCTGTGAGACTCCGAGGACACACACAGAGCCAGGTGATTTTATAATACTAGACCACAAGAGGCTGAAAAACCTTCCTCTCTCTGTTTTCCGCAATCTTTTATCACATACGCCCACTTAGAAAGTGTCCATATTCTCTGAGCTCCAGTGGGTTTTGCAGCACACTGATAGATCTCACGTCCTTATCTCTATTTAAGTAGAATCTGTCCTCACCGAAAACATGGCAACAACAAAAAAAAAGCTTTTAGAGAGAACACCGACGGATGGATAAATAACGACTGGATGCTCTTTCTGGAGTTTTTAAATAACTGCATCCATCCCGCGACTGTTCTCCTCTTCCTTTCCCTCTGATGTTGGTCATCTGTTACGTAGCAAAGCGGAACGTTTCTGTTTACTTAAGAAATATATATATATATATATATATATATATATATATATATATATATATATATATATGACCCTTTGTAAAATTGAATGACATTTCATGAAATAACATTTCGAATGGTTAAAACTTGGTTAAAAATATAAACCATCCTTTTTACCTCTATACTTAAGATTCTCCTCGCATTATGAAATGTAACGACTGGCCCTTCTGGATCTTCGTGGCTCAAACTCTCCACCTCCAGTGGAATCTGCAGAGCACATCTTTGCTCTTTTGAAGATAAGCCCCTCTACGTTTTCTTCATGTGGATGATCTTGGTCCCCAGAGGATGGATCCTAATGTTTATTTTTTTTATGAACACATGCATCACCGCCAAAGCAATTCATGCTCCCAGGAGGATGAGCCCTTGTGTCCTTGAGAGCCAAGACACACTTTAATAGATAATGCTTTACTCCATCCAACACTATATATATATATATATATATATATATATATATCAATAATATATCAATATCTAGTCAAGTAAAATTTAGTCATAAAGCACATTAAAAAACAACCCACGTTTACCAAAGCGCTGCACAGACGTTGATGATGAAGATGATGAAGTTGCGGTAGTTTAACAGTAAGCCCGACTCGACCGAATTTAATAAAAGATCAAAACAAAAATTATTGGATTCCCGGCACTGTGAAGCTTTACTGCTCAATCAGCTTCAGTTTGTATCTTGTGACGTTCTTGATACACAAAGATGATGAAGCTCCGTTGTCCTGCACTACATTGATTACCTTCCCCTTCATATATTTACCGTAGACTGACATGTATGGCAAACATCCCCGCCAACTGTGATTGGTTGTTCCTTGTCACATGTCGTGCGGTGCTAAAACGGCACCTAAAAATACATCGGATCTAGTTCTTTCTGTCAGAAATACCTTTTTTTTGGTATGTCAGGATGAATAATATGAAAGAGTCGATGCCTTAATGTGTTCTATACATTATGTGTGTACAGCATGCATTTCCTATGAGAGAGAAAGCATGATGTGAACAAAAGCAACAACCACACTTAAAGGCTTTGCTGGCCTTCTTTTTTTTTATTTCATTTTTTTTTTCTGAAGCTGGAAATGATTGTGTTTGAAGCTGTGAATTACAGCCGGTGTGAGGCATAAAACGACGCCCACCGGCCCCTTTCTCCATATCCGAGCTGGTGTGGCACACAGGACGAATACTGTAGATCAGTGTGTGTGTGTGTGTGTGTGTGTGTGTGTGTGTGTGTGTGTGTGTGTGTGTGTGTGTGCGTGTGCGTAACCTTGGGTTTTATCACCACATTGAGACGGGAGATGAAAAAGTGTGTCGAGAAAAGACGACAAGCAAAGTTCAGTCACACACATGAACATAAAGAAATATCAGCATTGATGACATCATGAACAATTTGACATCACAAGCAGTTTCACACACTCTCATGAAAACATCTGGAGCTGCTGGTGATCGACGGCCGCCGGTACATTTCCAGCAACCTTAACTTTTCCCTTCTTGAGTGACCGCTGGCTGACGCCTCATGACGCGGAGAACGATTCACCGTTTGCATCACAGAGATTTGTTTCATGGAATTCATGAAAAATCGAGGAGAAAAAAAAAAAATCTGAAAAAAATGACAAATGTGTGCAGATGAGATAAAAAGAAAATAAGAGGCTTATAAAAAAGCAAGCTAAGCGCCAAAGCAAATACAAACAGAGAAATATCAAAATGACACGCAATAAAAACATCTGATTTAGATAACGGCATCGTAACTGCAGAAGGAAACATGACGGCACGTTGTTGAACAACAAGATGGTGGTGATTCATATTTAAAATACCACAGAATACGAAGATGCGCAAACATTGACGGTATATGTTAATAATCCAATGTTTAATCTGGAAAGAGCTGGTCCGCCTTAAAGGGTTTAACCCTCTGGGGTCTTGCGTCACGGCGGCGTGATATACGGTGTTTAAGTTTTTTAAATCTTCACGAAATAACGGCATGAAAATAAGAATCCGTTGCTGTAGTTTCCCCCTCCCTCCTCTGTGTGCTCCTACGTGGTTCTAACAGGAGATCACAGCCTGCAGAGTCTGTGTCGAGCTCCGCCTTTCACCGTGATTTGTCAATTCAGGTGTCCGTCGACATTTTGTGTGCAACTACCCACACTCAGGAAATCCCTAAAGACACATTTCTTTGTCGCTAACCCTCCACCTACCATACTATGGTTTGTATGATGTCATAATGAAAGGTTACTCATTGGACATGCGTTTTCCTACAACACGTGCTGATTTCTCGTTACATGCATACAGTTTTTTCTTTTCTTTTCTTCAAAATAAACTTCCGTCTTTACAGGAAACAACAAAGTTACAGGTGGAGGCAACAGAAGTACTTTGTTAGATTTAATTCAATTCAATTCAGTTTATTTTATATAGCCCAACATCACAAATACAAGTTTGCCTCGGAGGGCTTTACAATCTATACACATAACATCCCTGTCCCGGGACCTCACATCGGATCAGGAAAAACTCCCCTAAAAAGATAGTAAAAACCCTTTCACAGGGAAAAAAGGGAAGAAACCTGAGGGAGAGCAACAGAGGAGGATCCCTCTCCCCGGATGGACAGAAGCAATAGATGTCATGTGGCCAGAATGAATAGCGTAGTTACAGCACATTCAATGAATATGACAGAAATTATTCATATAATGAGTAATAGGCATGGTCCATGATCCAGATAATCCACGATCCATGAAGCAGAAGGCGGTAGAGAGGAGGGGGGGCATCAGCAGGGCCATGGCAGCAGGCAGGACCGGTTCCAAGGATTAAAAGATCGTGGTCTTGGTTCAAATAAATCAACGTTGTCTTCACGAACAGCGGCCTTCTGGGTAAGAGATCCGTGTTACTTGGACCCGCCCACTTCTGCCCCTCATCCATATGAGAATGTCAAAGTAAAAAAAAAAAAATTCCAACACAGTCCAAGATGTTAGAAGACACAAAAATCAGAAAAATCCTGAAAAAAAAAAAACATCATCACGGTTTAAAATGAGAACCTGTGGCATGAATGTTGCTGGAGGTGTGACTCCATTTCCTCTTAATGATTTTACAACGTCAGTGCTCTGAGAAAAATACATTTTAATATCCATAACACAAAGTCCACAGTCCCGGGAATTAGTCCCATTGTCCGTTGAGAACCCCGAAGAGGAGAGTATTAAAATCCAATCAGAGCCACTTTAGCAGTGAAGATGTTCTGATTGGAGTCACATTGAAGATCCCAACCGTGATAACTAGAAGTCACGTGACCATCAGAGGAACGTGGCTCATTAACCGCCATTCAGCTATTCAGTTCACGAAGGCCTCGAACGCTCATACGGGACATTTAGATGAACCTTTCTCTCTTTTCTCATGTGAAGGGATCTCTTCTGCTTGAACTTTGATGATAGTTATTAATGGAAAGATAATGTATCCATATGGAGGGTTAACGGAGCTACAGGCAATGTGTGTTCCTTCTATGCTGAAGTTTTTCTGTGTGTGTGTGCAGCAGCGTTACACTGAAGAAAATCCATCCGGCAAATCAATCACTCTCCATCACGAGAAGATTAAATGTCCACATGATCAGCAACTTCTAAGAACACACACATATATAAATAGGCATCAACACACATGAAAGTGTTAGTGTAGCAAACATTTTGCTGTATGTGCTGAAGGACACATGCACGCACACACACACACACACACACACACACACACACACACACACACACACACACACACACACACACACACACACGTAATCATGTGGAAAGTGCAGTGGGCATTCCTTTTCATTCATGTCACCATCATTTAAATGGTTTGAACTAAAGAGTCAGGTGGTACATGTGAAGGGACAGTAATAGTGTTTGATTATCTGTCTCAGTTTGACTTTGTGTGTGTGTGTGTGTGTTTGTGTGTGTGTGTGTGTGCGCATTTTAGAGAAGAAAAAAAAAACACTTGTAAATAGTTAGTGGAGCACAAGGTCCTTTATAGCTCCTCGGACATGATTGTCAGGGTAAGAAAGGACACACCGACAGTCACAGACACACACACACACACACACACACACACACACACACCACATGTGTGTTACAATGTGATCGGTTGTCTGTCATGGTAACTGGCAAATCGGTAGCACGCTAGCAAGCCACAAAATCAACATCCCGTGACACAAACAGACACTAACACTAAACACAAACCAACACACACACACACACGTCTCATGCTGAAACAAATGCATGCACTGCAGCGATAACACACACACACACACACACACACACACACACACACATGCTACGAGGCACGTTTGATGCATTTTTATTTAACTCGGATGCTTGAACACATTCAAGATACGTGAAATTAATATTTCAAAGAGAGTCATTAAAAAAAAGTGCAGAAAAAAAAGGACTGCCAATTGATCATTTACTCTGAAAAGTGAGAAGTGAGCTTAGAAAAACACAGACAACAAAACAACCCCCCACACAGTCTCCTCGTCCCGGCCTCAGTCTTTATGCAGCGATCTCCCTCAGAAGACGTGAAAGATTCATGGGTTCCTTAAACATTTAGAGCAGCGATGAAGTTGACTTCCTCCAGGTTCAAGGTCTCTCTGTGTCTTCGCCCTGAAGGGATCCCTGAGAGGCACGTTGAACTATAACTCGCTAGCTATATAATTAGAAATAGTCACAAATGAACATGCTAATAATTCTCCGTTTGTATTAATCACAAGAAGAAGAAAAAAGAAATTCTGACTCGGCTTGGTGTCATTTTTTTTGTTTTGCGGAAGCATTTTGAAAGACTGCAAAATGAAGGATGTCCCACATAAAAATAAAAAAATAAAACGTCCTCAGGATTGCTGCAGGATGCCGGACAGTTTCATTGGCTCGCCGCTGTATATTCAAACCTGGCTGAAAGATGTTTGGCAGGTATGACCTTCTGCTGAAAAACTAAACCCTGAGCAAAATAAACACCCCTGTGTGTGTCTGCCACTAAACGAGACAGTTTGGTGTGTGTGATTTATGTGGTTGGAGAAAGGAAAAAAACAGTTTTGGGGCTTTACCTCCTGGTTCTGCGTCGGGGAACACGGGGGTATTTCATGCGTGTTAAGTATCCGCCCTGACCCCGACAGGTCCGCTCTCCTCAGATGAATGTGCGTGGAACACCTCTGAAGGTAAACTCCCAGGAGGCATCCTAATCCGGATAACACAGCTCCCTGCAGGTCACGTGACATACAGCATAATGCATGTGTGATTTATTTAACACATTCTGACTGGCGTCTCTGCAAAAATCCAACGTTCTGATGTCATGTGAGAATATCGTCGTCCCAGCCAGTGACACATGCATATTATGTGATACGTCCCTCACTCTGAGCTTTGTAGGGGGGGTATGTCTATCAGCTGCTTTTCTCTCATGTTCATTTATTAAGGGACACTTCACATGGAGGTCGATGGTTAAGTGCAGATGGAAAATGTGTCTTCATATGTTCTAATAATCGAAAGATGTCTGTTCTTCCATTTGTCTGATTATTTTCTCAAGGCTATCACTGATTGGAGTTTCAATCCACTGAAAGTGTGCTTGACAATAGTCTAGTTCCATGTTTGTCATATTGTACAGGCTGTATGTTCTCTGTGTTTCCATCCTCTCGGATGCACTTCTGGAAGCATCGCATCTAAAAAAAAGCTGTACGAAGACGGTGAAATTAAATTTTTGCAAAGAATCGTTTTTTTTTACCTCGCAAAAGAGTCGGTGCGCTAAATGGGATCTGGAAACGCCTCCGCCGAATAAATACTGACACAGTGAAACGAATAACTCACATGAGCGATCAGCTTTTCCCAGCCGCCGGTGTCGCCTTCAGACGTTCACGTCGCCTGCGACTGCTCGTCTCCGTCTCCGGCGGGAAGCGAGAGGAACGACGGAAGCTCGTCCAATTGGAACAACTTCCAGAAGACCTTTTTTTCCTCTCCGAGATGGTTATATGGCACAATACCTCTCCTCCTTCTAACCTATTTGGATCCGCTGTCGGGTTTCAGCACTGGTGCACGAGTGGCTTTTCATTCAGGGCTGCAAAAACATCGCCTTTCGCTTCTTTTATAGCCTCTCCGTCTCACGTTGTCACTTTGAGTCGCCTTTTGTTGTTGAAAGACGCTGTGCAAATAAACGGCCCTTGCTTCTTTCATTTATTTCATTTTATATTCTGTTAAAAGTCTATCATGGTTTTTCAATTTCATTTCAGCTGCAAAAGTCTACATGTGCACCATTACTGGGTGTTTGGGCTGCTTTCTGACTAATTATATCGCCGGCTGTTTTGTCTCCAGATCTGATCCAACCGCCCCAAAGAGGATTACATTGGATCAACTCTCTCTCTCTCACTCCCCTTCCTCTCTGACTGCCCTCACCTCCTTTAGTCCTTCAGTCCTGATCCTCCTCCCCATCCCTCCCACACTACTCTACCCGTCCGTCGCCAAACTTCCACTTCCCTCCTCCTACCTAAAGCTCCTTCTCAACTCTGAATCTCAGCATGTCTTCCTCCCCTTCCAGACTTATTTTCTACCTCTTTCACTTCACCTTTCTGTGTCCGTGTTTTCCTGTATCCTCTACGGTTTCAGCTAAAAAAAATTTTTTTTTTGTGGTAAAGCATTAGAAGAAACTTGCTCTAAGATGGTGATTCTGAATGACCTCTTCAAAGCTGCTTCACTGCTTATGAAAAACAGATCTCTGGTTGTAACTGTCTGCTCTACCAGCCACTTTGGCAGGTAATCTTTTTTTTTTTTACCATGTTTGGCTTTTGCATTGTGAACACTGTCTTGTAAAAACAATAATGCACAGTCACACTGGCTAGACAGAATACATACATTTTTGATACCCTGCTTTTAACACCTGCTCTGAAAGACCTCGTATCAAGAGCGAGAGACTGCCTGAAAGGCAGGTCGGGGTGGATGGATGGGTTGAACAGACACAGAACTTTCTCGTGTCCCGTGAGAAAGTAAACCAAGCTAACTTATGAATGTAACTACCGTAAAAGTCGGGTTACAAGCCGCTCCTACCTCCGGTAGGTGCTGTAGCAAGCTAGTTCCCCGCTGCTGCCGCTACTGCCCGCGTCGGGTGTCGAGCCGGGGCTGGTCCCGCTACTCTCGGTGGTTGTCGGGGAGCTAGAGGAGCGCTAGCTGGAGCGCTAGCTGGCTACAGCGGGGAGCTAACGGGGACACTGACCGAAGGTAGTAGCGGCTTGTAACCCGACGTTTACGGTAACAAAACATACTTGTATGAACCCAAAACGTGATCATTTATGAAACCTAACCAAGTAGTCTTGTTGCCTAAACTTGACCGAGCAGTTTGTGTTTCATTTCACAACCACAGGTTTTAAAAGTGCGTCCTTTTCACTTTCACACACACACACACATATATATATATATATATATATATATATATATATATATATATATATATATATATATATACTTAAGTGGCTCACTGCCAGTTAGGCTTTGTATTGTTTTTACCAGTACATTTTGGGGGGAATGAGATATGAAACATGTATTTTTAGGAAAACTAACTCAAACAATTGACAGAACTTCCTCACAGCACAAACTATTGAGCGGGACTACGAGAGAATTAGGCTCAAAACTTGGGACCACGAGGACCAGACTTGCATCGTACCTTGAGTTTCCTATACCTTTCAACCACTGCATGTGCTTTTCTACTATGCAACCCTATTTTTGTGTATTGTTAAAATGTCTGCCTTCAGGAATTAAAAAAACAAAGAGTTAGAACAGAGAGACATTCAGAGACAGTGAGTGAGCTCCAAGGAGAGTGAGCAGAGAAAAACAATGAGCGAAACACAAAGATCTGCTTCTGTCCTCCTCCAATCATCCCCTCTATTGTATCAAAGACAGATCAAACTAAATCACCTGCATTCCCTCTTTGTTCCACCGAGGCCTGCTGACTTAAAAACCGCTGTTGCCGCTGCCTTGATAGACTTGAAGGAAATAACCCGTCATTTTCCACTCAGCAGAATCATCCATTTACGCTCCAATCGAAAGCATCAGGCTTTATCTGTCTCTGAGACTCGGGGGAGAAAATTCAAATATGTTAAAATATGCCACAGAGACAAAGGGAGTGCGTGAGGAAGTCAGTGGGTTGCAGGAACCAAATCAAAAACTCAATTGAGTGGCACAACGGATAGATATACAGATGCAGTTTGGCTGATTTAGTTTTGAGTCATCTGTGATTTTATCCTATCACTCAAAATACACATGGAGCTGTCGGAAGGTGTGATGGATAGTTGAGTTACTTGCTATTTACATTTTATTGAATGGGTGGAGGGAAGAATTAATAATCACAGATGCCACTTGGTGTCCATGTTTTCTAAAGTCCTATTAGGCGGCAATCACCCGGTCCGAAAGGTGAAGCCAATGCTGAAGTGCCTTAAAGCTGCATTATCCCTACTGACCACCAGGGGGGCGACTCCTCTGGTTGTATATAAGTATATGCTTCATGTGTTGAAGCTGCATTCTCTCTCCTGACCACCAGGGGGCGACTCCTCTGGTTGTATATAAGTCTATGCTTCATGTGTTAAAGCTGCATTCTCTCTCCTGACCACCAGGGGGCGACTCCTCTGGTTGTATAGAAGTCTATATAAATGACTCTACTTCTCTTGATGTATTCCCTCAGTAAACATTGTAAACATGAGTTTATGTCTCAATCTCTAGTTTCAAGTCTTCTTCTATACAGCATGATGTTCATTTATTAAATTATGGTCATTTAGAGTCAAACAGACGATAGACGGAAAGTGAACCTTTTGTAACTCCTTCAGGTTATATGTTTGTGGCATGCGTGGAAATGCAGCTCCACAAGCTAACTTTTTGCCGTACTTAAACTCTGTCCTGGATCCGTCATGAGGGCGTCCTGGTTTTAGCAGTCGGTGGACAGAAAAGCATCCAAATGAAAAGGTAATGCTGCTTCGCTTCTGCTGGATTCCACATGTTTATTTCACTTAATCTAAAATGAGTTTGAAACAAGGTACATCAGGTGTCTATAATACTCTTCACCCTCCCATCCCTCGTCTCCATCTCTTATAAGAAGGAAATGCCATATGAAATAACCTTTAAAATAAAAGAAAATAACTGGGCCTGACCTCCATCCCTCATTGGTTTGGGCGTACCGAGGTTTACTGTTTGTGTGAATAGTGAATATTGACATTTTGTCCCAGCGAGCGACTAATGTGTTGTTGAATCTGCGTACGCCTGTGTTTACAGACGCACACAGACACATTGACACAAACCCCCGAAGAATCACACAAAACCCCACCGACGCTCAGACAAACAGCACCGGGGACCGATATGATTGTGACACCACCGGTTTCATTGGAGGGGTCTGATCAGAATTCCAATCCTTCTCCACAGACACAGAGTGATTGACAGCTGTCGTTTTTATTTATATTTTTATCCCCTTCTCACTTTCTAATTCCCATCGCCCTCCTCTCTCTCCATCGCTCCTATGTTTCTGTCTTGCTCTCTATTTTATTTTATTTCCACGTCGTCCTCCCTGCTTAATATGCTCAGTTGTCCACCACAGTGCAGGCTCAGTGTTTTGTCAAATTACTCACTCGCCGTGTGTGTGTTTTCTTTGTAGTGTCAAGGAGTGTGTGTGCAAGTGATACGGGTCTGAGTAATCCTCCCAGTATTGGTATCTGTGTCTGGAATCAAGTATCTGTCGGGCGGTGGAACTCGTTCAATCAAAGATCCTCAAAGACGGAGCTTGATTGTAATAGGAGGTCCAACATCTGAGTGGGCTGCTGGTGGGAATCATTCCTGTTGTTTCCTGTAAAGCTCTTTGACTGTGAGAAATAAAACAAGCTGGAAAGAAAATGTGGAAATAACTCTTGAAATAGGAAGAGTGAGAAAGAAGCAGGATGGCTGATGGCTCTATGAGGAGCTGGAGCTTTTTGCCATATAAAACAACGATTGCCCATTTCCTCAAAAATGGCCCGATAAAGTTTTATGGTATTGTACCATTCCTTTTTATGATACCGTATCATATACTGGAGGCTACTGTAGCTCATTTTACGGAGATGAAAACAGAACAAACACGCTCTCTCCTAAAATGACATGACATGAAGTAACAACAACGGTGTGGAGAGAAACGAGTGTGAAGCGAGGGCCCGCTTCAGTCCGTGAGCTTTCACTGGGCGCCCCCCGGCTCTCACACGGTCCGCTGCTCATGGCTGCTGTACGACCACGCGGACGACTTTTTGTCCCATAACATTTCACATAAGTCACATCAAAGCCCGTTCGTGGTTTTGTTCATCTTTCCACTTTTGGGTGTACGTTTTTTAAATCAGCTGAAACAACAGAAAAAAAAGCAACCGAACGACTACTTTGTTATGTTTAGGCTTCTGGGGACTCATTTGAAAATGTCAAAAGCAAACATAATTCACGACACAACAAACAATTCCCTGCAAAGATATTTCACAATGCAGTTTCCTAATAAGCAGCTTCATGCGCAGGAGACCGGCTGGAGCCAGATGACCAAACTCTGGAGCGATTTGTTTGCCGTTGAGAATCGGCTCTGATCGCGAATCTGCAAGATTGAGCTAAATGGGCTTCCGTAGACACGTGAGGCATGGCTGGCATCAATCATGGCATTGATGCCAGCCAGACAGAATAAAGACGAATGACCGATTCTTATCCACCTTTAGTAAACGACAGGAAAAGGTTTTATTCTATGTCACGTTTATTGTTATGCACCTTTCACCGATTCAAATTATTTGTCTGTGCCACGTACTTGACCAATAAATAATTGTGATTTAAGTCTAATTTAAGTCAAGACGTCAAGCGCTTAGATTTGTGTGGAGTTGTGTTGCGTAGTTTTTGTGCCTAAATCTTGTCAAGTAAATCTAAAAACTATGTAAACCTAATTGGGAGATTTATTTTGAAGAGAAAAATGAACAGAAACTGCATGTGAACAGAAAACTTTATTTTGAAAAACCTTCGTATGTAACAAGCAGAAACTGACACAAAACTGACGCTGGAGGTATCTGATGAATTGTCTTACATTTTGTTCAACGAGCACCTGTTGCACAATAACCGCAAAGGCCGCGGTGCTTAATTATTCTCCACAGTTTCTACTCAACCGCCGTGTTGGATGCTCTGAGAACTGTTCTCAAAAGTCTGTTAAGAATCGTGGATCAATGAAAAGCCTCTCTGAGCTAATAACTCCCTCAGGACGGACCAAGTATAAAGATCCAGGAAGACCACTTCGGGCGCGTGGGAGTGGTTTATCTTTGGGTCAGTTGGCTCAGTTGTGTTGCGTTGCAGTTGTGTTGCGTAGTTTTTGTTGCCTAAACCTTGTCAAGTAAATCTAAATAGATTTATTTTGAAGAGACGCTATGCCATGTACAGAAACTGCATGTGAACACAAAACTTTATTTTGAAAAACAAGCAAGAAACGGACACAAAACTGAGGCTGGAGGCGAATCTAGAGCGTCATAGTTTGCGTATGGAAGCGTAGAGCTTCTGCCCGGATGAATTGTCACGCAATCATGTTTGCATTTAAAACAGTGAAATCTAACTGAATGAATCCTTGAAAGTACTTTTCATGAATCAAAGGAACACGACGTAAAACAACCACATTCGCGCCGTTATTTGCCTTAGCTCGCGGATCGTTGCGGCGCGTTGATGTTTCACGTCTCTGTTCTGCAGCTGATTTCATTTCTGTTGGGAAACCCAATCTGTTGGGAAACCAAGTGCACATTCTGAGAAAAGGAGGTGAGAGAGGAGGAGAGACAGGGGAAGGAATGGGAGGATGTCATAATAGGAATGTACTTGTTTTGAATGAACGCAGCTCGTTGTGCGAGGTATGATTATAAATGAGTCCAAACAGACAAACGAGGGAACAAGAGCATTTTTTTGTGGAATCGAGCACATGCTGCTTTAGTGGGGTTGGCCTCACATCACTTCACGGTCCATCTGTTTCCAGTGTTGATTTTGTTGAAATTGAGGAATTGTTGTGCAAACTGAAGCGCAAACAAAAGGAAAAAGGCAAGCAGAGGGGAACGGGGAGGGAAAGGAAAACCTAGGCGAGTGTTTACTTTCACCAGCGAGCCGGTCGGAGCTTCACAGCTCATTTCCATCCAACGCTGACTTTGGGCTGAAATGCTGGAATGAAAGCAACGCAACATCTAAATAAATCTTAATACCATCAAGTGCCTGTCAGAGAGCTCGGGGAAATCCAAAAGGCCAACTGGTTTTATTTTGTCTTTGATGCCGATTTAGTTGATGACATTCAGCAACGCGAGGTCCGAGGTTTCGGGGGAGGAAACGTCTGCGATGCATCGGGGGAGTCAGAGTCAACACGTGATTACGATGAAGAAAAAGCTGGAAAAGCGTATAATGTTTCTGTTTGGAGGAGCAGGGAGGAGGAGGAGGGAATGGAAAAGAGAACAAAAGTCAAGAAACGTTGTTGAAGGGAGACTTGGCAACAGGAAGGAACATCACAAACACATAGTTTAGTCCTGTGTGTCATTACCAGCTCAATCTTCATTGTTCAGTTTCATCTAAATCAATAAAATTGAGGATTTGTAAAACCCTGAAAAGACATTTATTCGACAAAACATGAAAGGGCAGTTTTTTTTGCTAACATACAAAATGGCACTTTTAAATAAATATCTGAGTAAATGGGCAGGAATATTGAAGAACATCACAATACAATTCACATCCTCCATGATTTATTCACTTAAGCATTTGAAAATGATGTCAATTTTATGCTCTCGCCTTTGCAGTAAACGTTATTAGATACTTGGAGATTTGGGATAATGTTTTCAAACCTGTTTGGTTTGGTTTGTTTTGAGCAGAGTAAAACACCTCACTGACACCTTTTAAGAAGTAGAGATTTTGGGCCAAAATAGACAGCGCTTGAAACACTTTAAAATAAATAACGGCACAAAAACGTAAATAACAAACAAAAAAAATGCAAATTAAATTCAAAGTCATTTTTTTAATGACTTTGAATTGAAAGAAAACTAAAACGCAACAAAAGTGCTTGATATTGCTAAAGCAACCAAACGACTACTTTGTTATGTTTAGGCTTCTGTGGACTCATTTGAAAACGTTTTTTCTGTGTGATATGTCAAAAGCAAACACAAATCACGACACAACAAACATTTCCCTCGAAAGATTTTTCACAATGCAGATTCTTAATAAGCAGCTTCATGTGCAGGAGACCAGCTTGAGGCAGATGACCAAACTCTGGAGCGATTTGTTTGCGGTGAGAATCAGATCTGATCTTGAATCTGCAAGATTGAGCTAAATGGGCTTCCGTAGCAACGTGAGCTTTGCATGCTGGAATGCAGCGAGCAGGTGAATGGATCTGAGTCCGACCTGGACGAGCAACAACATACGTTTGGGCCTTCTTGACATTTTGGTCCTTCTTCTGGGACTTTCTCTCACCTCAGACACATCTGACCAATGACCGGAGGAAACCTTCTCACGTGGATTCTAGCGGTGTGTTTTGGCTCGCTTGAAAGTTGTGATTTTGGACCAGAACAAGCCAACTACCGTAAAAGTCGGGTTACAAGCCGCTCCTACCTCTGGTCAGTGTCCCCGCTGTAGCAAGCTAGCAGCAGCAGCGCTAGCCTGGTCCCCCTACCTTCGGTGGTTTTCGGGGAGCTAGCGGGAGCTAGCGGAAGTTAGCGGAGAGCGAGCGAAAGTTAGCGGGGAAGTAACGGAGCGCTAGCAGGAGCCCCAGCTGGCTACAGCGGGGAGCTAACGGGGACACTGACCGAAGGTAGTAGCGGCTCGTAACCCGACTGTTACGGTATACAGGCGCTACACCGCCACCATCAAACTACCAGATGAGGGATCGTATTTTGGCCCAACACCTCTGAAAGGTCCTTCAGTATTATGACCACATTTCCCCTCTGATACTGTAGGAGGCTATTCCAGCTGGTGCATCGCGGAGGACACAACAGGAGACGGTGACCAGCGGATATAATCTGCGGAGGAACAGAGTGACAGAATGGAAAGAACAAGAGAGCGGGACGGCCGTCGCCACATCAGATCAGATCAGGTTAGAAAGTTGAAGCGTTCCGGTGGGACGAAGGTCGACCTCGGGTCGTCGTTACGCACACGGACACGACCGTGAACTCGCAGTGTCATGTCCATCTCGTCACTCAAATGCAACGCGGCGTTGCGCAACGTTCATATCTGAAGAATCATGTGACAGGATGCGAGGGGGAGGACTTTTATTTATCAGATTCCACATCTGGTTTTCCACATCTGGTTTTCTAACCTTGATGTTTAAACGTCAAAAGACGTTTAAACATCAAGGTTAGAAATCTACTTTGAAAATTTGCTTTTTTATTTTTTTTAAACTCGCTTTTTCGCAACCATTCGCGTCTGTGCATTGACACGCGTCTGTACTCGCACGAATATTTCGCAACTCTTTCGGTGTGAACGCAGCATAAGGCTGGCTGTTCTCATTTTACCTACACTATTTCTTGAAAGCCCTGACACCTTTTATGTTTAGTCTGGAAGAGGAAACGTCCGCCTCCCTCACATCTGACCCAGGATCAGATCCAGTAGATCGTAAACCAACATAAACTCAAGAGTTTAAACACCAGCGAGCTGCCGTCTTTGGAGACGTATATCTGGAAATATAATTGAATGAAGTTAATTGTGTCCGTGAGGCTTTCATTTTTTATTTAATTTTTTTACTCACCACCTCGGGGGCTGTGATGTATGAGCGTTCAGACTGTGCAGCTTCTGAGAAACTGGCAGCTGGCTGGCTTTCTCTCCGAGTAAAAGCCTTTTTAGGGCTCCTCTGAGATTAATAACGTCGGGGCGACGTGCGTAATGCTAGAACGTTAGCTTAATGAGTATTTGGGGTTCGGGCTGAAGCACAACCCAATGACTCTGGCTCCGTGTGCAAAGAACCTTTCGGTGGGCCTGGGGTTGCTGAAATGGGGTTTGGTTAGGAGGACTCTGGGAAAGGTAATGGGTGGTGAGGTCATTTCCAACAGACAGACACTAGACTGGTGCCATTATTTGGCAGTAAGAGTCAGAGGGGGAGGTAGAGAAAGAGGGACATTCAGAGACAGACGGAGGGTGATTAGGGTTAGACATGGTGCCGCGGCGAACCCGGATCTATAGAAATGGCCTCTTAACATGATGTACGAGGTACGCGCGGAAAAAAACCACTCACGGTGGTGGTGGTACCAGTGAGCTGCCAGTGAGGCTGGGAGAATACGACCTGGTAAGTAGTGTTATGTATTGTGTGCCACTGCTTTCAGGAAAACATTGATATTATCTTAAGAGTTGGAGTCCTCTCCCACATGCATTTATTCTGAAGATAGGAGCGCCGCTTCGTTGAGTGTTCTTGCACACTGCGATTTTGTTTTTGGCCAGCCTCCCTGTAGTTCCTTGCTTCCTCAATTGTAAAACACATTTAGTTTGTTTTGGAACACAAATTATTTATTAATGCTGGTAGGTTACTGCTTTTAGAGGATCAATTCTTTCCCCCCAAAAATAAATATATAAAGTAAGTCAGCAGCATTGCAGCGGGCTGAAAGTGAACAGGCTTTTTTTTGTGTCGTTTGTTCGATATTCTTAAAAAAAAAAAAAGTGAAATGGGGTTTAGTTTGGTGCTAAGTCTGACTCATGCAGAGGCTGATGGTGCGTCCTTTACACCAGCGGTCCTCAACCTTTTTTGAGACACGGACCGGTTTTCGTGTCAAGACAATATTTTCACGGACCGGCCTTCACGGTGTGGGCGAAAAAATATGACGTAATAAATATGACGTAAATGATACAACCGGCATAAAGACAATTATAAAGATACAACTCACCATTACGCCGAATTAGTGGGAGCCCTGAGCTTGTTTCTCTGCAAGGAGCCGTCCCATCTCGGGGTGACGGGAGAAAAAGACCTGACTCTACTCCGTAACTTAAACCTTTATGTGCACTCTGTAACTTCATTAAAACCCGCTTCACAAAGACAGGATGTTGAAATGGAGGCAGGGTTTCAGAGCTTTTTTGGCGTTCTCAGTATATTCTTTCTTGATTTTAATCCAGAACACCGAGTTGAAACAGACTTTTAAGTTTCATTTTTGGGGAAACGTATCACGTAACGTCTTGACATGTGTCAAGAAGTTACGGTTGAGGCTACGCACAGACGGATGTATCCGGTCTTTTAAAAAAAAAAAAACACATACATACATTTCTTCTCTGCGGCCCGGTACCAAGGGACCCACGGACCGGTACCGGGCCGCGGCCCGGGGGTTGGGGACCGCTGCTTTACACGGAAGCTCCTATATGAAACCCATTTGGCGTCAGCAATTGAGTACATTTTGGGCCGAAAGGCCACAGCGGTGGCGGCCTTGAGAAGACGGAGAGGAGCTTTGGAATTGACAGGCTGTCAGTGTGAAACCTTTCATGAGGAAGAGAGGCGCTTCAGGTTCATCATCCTTTGGCGATGAACCTGAAAAACCTTCTGCAACAGGGAGCTGCAAGTCGAGACAGAAGATGGTGCAGGTCTTTGGGTTTATGTCAGGCTCACAATCCTACAGACCAGATATATATATATATATATATATATATATATACATATATATATATTTAATTCATCCCCAAGAGGACATTAGTTTGTCACAGTAGCAGCAAGTTACATAGAAGACACACACAAATATCAGAAATGAAAAATACTCTATAAAGCATATTTATTTAGGAAATTAAACAATAAAGTGCAAAAATGCCAAGTATGTGCAGTATATATGAAGTGTATATAAGTATGTAAGTATTAACACAGTAAGTATGAACATGCAACTACAAATTGGAGACAACAACAAGTGACGGCAATATCTCCCGTTTTGGTAAAGAAAACTACAGAAACATAAAAAAACGCGTGGCAAAATGGCTGCAGGTAATATATAATCTGTCAATAAAACCCATAACAGTTAGCAATATAAATAGATGAGTTAGCGACTGACACTTGTTGTTCCTATCAGAGCGTAAATGAGACGTGCATAGGCTCTCATACGAGATACTTTTATATATATATATATATATATATATATATATATATATATATATATATATATATATGTCATAGGATGACTGTGTGAAGAACAACATCAAAGAGGAGTCGATCATCCCTGTGCGCATGAAGATGGTTTTACATCCTATGTTCTTCCAGTGATATCCCACAATGCATCACCCACAATACCGCCGGTGTTTTTTATTTTTAACAGCGTCATTGTTGCCTCACTGAGAGACCGGGAGAAAATTACATAAAAGCTACGGGTCTGTACCTTTATGAAAATGGTCCATTATGTGCTCGATTACATGTTTGTGTGTTGTTGTTTTGCTCTCCCTGAACACGTCTGAACATTACGTGACATCAGCTTTCACTTCCTGAACAAACAACCTGTGCTTTGTACTTTTGTCCTCATCGGCTCCGGTCGAATGAGCGCAGGCGTCTCCGTCATAACTGGATATTATAACATTACTTTCACATTACCCGTGTCCTTATTAATTGTGACGAGAGAGAGAGAGAGAGTTCCCGTTGCCTCACCAGATTGGCTGCGTGCTTGATTGCCATCAGGTGCGCCTTCTTAAATAATCAAGACGCTGATTAGCGGAGGAGACAAACAGGTTCACGTTCCTCGATACAAACCCGCTTGAAAAAAAGCCAACAATAAAAAACAACAGTTATTGTCGACTTCAATGTGCGACCGATTATTTAGAGGCAATCAAGCACGAAGCAAATTATTTGACAAATACATTCTCTCCTGGTGTGTGCTGCAACTTTGATTTATTTTGGTTTACTGAGGTTTATATATATATGTGTGTGTGTGTGTGTGTACTGGAAAGATAACTTCTCAGTGAGTGATTGTTGGTAATTCTGAGCTGAGGTTGGTCTCCCGCTGCGTCTCCAGCTTCATCTCGCTACTCGAAGTGACACAAGCATGTATTTACGTTTGTGTTGATGGCTGACAATGACAGGTGCGCACAGCACCAGATTGTGTGTGTGTGTGTGTGTGTGTGTGTGTGTGTCTGTGGAATGAGGCCAGGTCGTTTGGAGGGAAATTACTCCCAACAAAGAGAGAGAGACACAAATAAACGAGAAGGTGTGAGAGCTAGAACAAGAGAACGGGATAAAAAGAGTGGGAGCAGAGGCCAAAACAAGAAATAACAAAAGAACAACTAAAGTAACAGCGAGAGGTGAACTGAGATTTTTTCAAGTTTAATGAAAAATTCCTTATTTTGCCCCCAGATGGGATCCAAAGTCTGTTTGTTCTCTCTGAAAGCCGACTTTCAACAAGCAGCCTTCCCATTGTGGATTGGAGTGGAATGACCTTTTCAATCCGAGCGCGGCAGAGTGTGTAATGTTGTGGAGACTCGGCCCTCCTAAAATTTGCCATCAAAGAGGTTTTTTTTCTTCTTCTTCTGAGAGTTTCCGGTACGATAAGGCCCTGGCTGGCTTCTAACGCCTGTTTAGGCTAAACGGTGGAAAGTCTGCTTGTTCTAAAGGGGCCGACGTGCAATTAAATGTTCAATAAAGGTGGAAAAAGGCCGTTTTCTGAGCTCGATGTCTTGCATGTTTATGATCGTTATAAAATGTACAGTTAGTGAATGGAGAGAGATTATATCTGCGTTTCAAAGTACTCCTGAATGCATGAGGGTGTACTAAGCGAGGTATAAATAGAAGTCGTTCAGATGTCATCGGCATTGCAGTAACACGATACTTTGAATTGAAGAAAGGTTTTAGTAATTACCATCATGAGCTCCTCAGAAATGTTTGACCGGCTGCACTCGACGCCCAAAACCACAACAATGTGAAAACAATGTGTTTTTTTTTTTCTTCTTCTTTTTGTGAATTTAATAATGAAATAGTTTAATCAGATTATGTATTAATCTCGGCTGTAATCTTTTAATCCCTAATCCAAGGGAAAAGACGGTGAAATCTGATGAATCTGATCCCGGGTTGTTCGGAGTGCATCTGCATGGAACCGTAGACGTGCAGAATCTGAAAAGAAACGAGAACATGTTTGTGTTGCTCCACAAAAATCTATAATTCTGTCCTTAATTTACAAATAACATTGCATTCAGCGTTGAGAAAAGCAGTCGCAGCATGTGAAAGAAAATAATAATAAGCCCTCTAGTACTGTAACTAATGGATTTAAGGGAGGGATAGTCCCAGAGAGAAGCCGCTCTGCAGAGTGTTTTGTTATTCATGACCCCGACGGGTCAGAGTGGATCATCTCGCTTACACCAGCCTGGCACGTCGCACGCCGGCCAATCGGAGGCGAGCGTTCGGCGTGGCCAGGGGGACGTGCCGTTTTTATTACTTCCAAGGACATCTGAATAAATCACAAAGACAACACACACACACACACACACATTGGGTTCAGACATTTTTTCTTTTTCCCCCATGTGATCTCAACCTGAAGTAATTGTGATAAAATGTTAATTCCCTTTTTTTAAATTATGAAAGACGGTGTTGTGATTCAGCTCTCTTCTCCGGTGTATTTTTGGAGAACATCTTCTCTTAAAGTCACACAGGAGTGTCTCTGAGGTCCAAGTGGTGACTTCTGCAGCGTCCCGAAGTGATCGACCACAATGACTTAGCCCCTCCCCCTCGCATCACAAGAGCACTAATGGGAAATAGAATATCAGGAATTGGATGGTGCTCTTTAGTAATGTTTTTTCTGTGAAAGCCATAAAACAAGCGCACAAACTGGACTGGAAACGTTCAACTCAGTGCTATGAAATAATAAAGAGACAGAGCTTGGGGAGTGAACCATGATGCACCTGTCTGATACCTGTCAAACAGAAAAATACTCCTTCACAAAATGTCACACCTGACGTCCAGCTTTTGACACTCCTACCCCCATATACGTGCTACGGGGTTAACAATGTAATATTGTGTTCATAGAATGGCTGAAAAAAGCTTCTCCAGATGTTCCAGGTGTATTTTTAAGGACTGCAGCACGGTCATGTCTCAAAACTTTGAATATTCTAGTTTTGTCTCAATAGCGCCGAGGACAATTTCTCACCAAGAAAACCTCTGACGCCGAGTTTCTATTAATCTCTGTGAAGGCAGCAGGACAATATTTTGGTATATTTTGGTATCGGAAGCGTTCTTAATTTTCCGCTGGTTTGTAGTATGGACCAATCACGATAGTGGCGGCTTTGCACGCATGGAAAGTTTTTTACTTTTTACTAAATTAGCTCATAAACTGGCGACATGTCTTCTCCAAACTCAACAATGACAGGTAGTATGTGTTTTATTCAGCAATCATTACAATACAATAAGTAAAGCCACAATCTAATATACAAAATAGAAAGACTGAAAAGGTATAGATAGAAGCATAATGCTTATTTATATATTCCTATCCTAAATTCTTATCAATTAAATCAGATAATTAATTCAATATAAAGGTGCACCAACGAGGAAGTCTTGGCCTGGATATCCGTTATTCTAACATCCGCTTGCTACTCCAGAACCCCGCAAATATCGGGAGGCTAAATTGTCTTCAGACCAATAATCCTTTGGGTTCTGAGAGATTGGGTTTATATTAATTGCAAAAGTCTGAAAC
This sequence comes from Myoxocephalus aenaeus, assembly GCA_038501785.1. Taxonomy (NCBI): domain Eukaryota; kingdom Metazoa; phylum Chordata; class Actinopteri; order Perciformes; family Cottidae; genus Myoxocephalus; species Myoxocephalus aenaeus. Next base: position 3,451,953 of record JBAMJR010000172.1, read on the forward strand.
CAGAAAGGACTTTCGAAAGTTCTGCAAGTTAGTAATCAAACATCTTACACTGCAACATGTTTTTTTTTGCACTGAATAAACGGTGAGGAAGCCTAGAGGTACTTGTTCTCATCGTCTTCATCATGCAGCATGTGATCAGATGTGTAGCTGCAACAGTGATATGCAGTCTATGTAGTCTGATCTTCACAGTAACTTGCAATGTGCTTTCGTAAGAACTAAAAAAAGAGGGCGTTTATAGCAGTGATGTGTTTCAGGAAGCATTGAGAAGCACATGTTATATAAATTAATCATATTTCACAGCTTCAGCGCCTGTTGTGTTGATCAGCAGCTTTTTCTCTTTAAACCGGAAGTATCACACTTCAGGAGGAACCTTCCAATGTGCTTGTTAGCGAACTGACGCTAACACTTCCTCGTAGCGAAGGAGATGCTTTCATGACTTCTTCCACGATGTTTCACTCCTTCCGCTGAATACGGAGGAAGCTTCTCAAATTAATCCGGTAGCTTGAGATGTGGTTGATGCCCGAGGCCGCGGCTCTCACGGTGATCTGCGCTCGTAGCACTCGCCGTGTCTCGTGTACTTTGTGCCGTCGGCTTTTCAACACGATGTCAGAGAGAGGACAGTTTGGTTGAATCCTTATCCACCACGTCCACTTCTGTCTTTTTTTTATTAACTCATAAAACCAAAGGGTGGCTAGTTAAAAACAACATATAAAAAAAATCGCAGTCCGGGCTGGAGAACTATGAGCTATTTTATTTCCCCTTTTCCAGCTTACATCACTTGATTAATGAACCAGGAGGTGAAGCCGCTGGTCAGCGTGGCCGTAACGCTGCCGGGCGGAGAGACGGCAAAGTGGGCCAAGCTCGGGGAAGATTTATGGACTCGCGCCGCTTAATTGTTCAACACGAAATGTCGTGCTAAATGTCATGTAACAATATTTAATGCACGTTTAACATTTGCAGTTGCAAAGGGTGGAAAAGCTGATTCCCCCATAACGTCACGTCTTCCTGGTGCTGTTGAGACGTCACGGCCTCGTGTAGCGCTGCACGGTTTAACTAAATGCTTCACACGGTGCCAGTGTGTCACAGCCTTCATTCAAGGTTAAATCATGACTGTATAAGGTAGAGATTCCTGTTCAATTTGAGTCAATTAATATACACATTTGTATATAATATCTGTCAAAATACATTTGTATATGACAATTTAGCTTTGCCAGATTACATTTGGAGGAAACAAAATGTCTGCCTGCATCACATTTCACTGGCAAACTTTTATTTTTTTAAACAATGCAGGAAGTTCTCATGCACAGAAAACATTCGGGGCAGTTTGGGTGGATGTTGCTGTTTTTTTATGACACTAAAAAACTGTTAGTTAACACTTCCTGCTTCAAGTCAGAAACTACTTTTAAAATATTAAACTAACTAGCTCTGCAGTCTGCTAGCTTGTTGCTCTCGCGGCCGACGTTCGCTGCTCGGTTGTCAACAATGTTTGACTTCTGCAGGCAGAAATTCAAACGTGGTGTTTTAATTTTTAATTTTTACCGTTTTTTTAAGCGACTTAAACCAAGTAAGTGTAGAAGAGCTACAGTATATGTAAGGACAAGCCTGCTAGCCTGCTAGTCGCTAGCGGCTAATTCATAGTGTGTGCATGTTTTGTAATTACTGCACTGTAGAAGGATTTATGATGTGTTTATGGATGCTTATGCACGGAGGTGGTTCACACAGATGCTGCTGTTGAAAAGATGCAACTTTTTATATTGTCGACCTTTAGTTTTTTTAAATTCTAAGTACTTTCTAAATAAAAGGGTTCAGATTTATCTGACTGCTTATATTTATTGATTAAAAAGTTGGCATATGTAGTATTATAGAACACTGAGGGAATCACACATAAAGGCCCTAAATCCTCGGGTTTAAACGCAACCAATATATTTATCATGGAAGTTCAAACTCAAAAGCTGTTCTGCCTTTTAACGCCCACTTTCCTCTGATTCCTCCGTCCTCCCTCAGCACCCGGGGGGCGGCAGGTCCGCACAACATGAACACACTTCCTCTCTCTCTCTCTCTCTCTCTCTCTCTCTCTCTCTCTCTGCTGTGAGCAAGAGCTCTTCAGTCAGACGAGCAGACTATCGCTCCACTCAACACATGGTTCCACACGCTCGGCATTGTGCAGAATCGCCCCGAAAAAGATTGAATGAAGAGGAGAAAAGAAAGAAAGAGACCGAGATGAGCCTCGTGGTTAATTGTCCGTTGCTCTGGGACTCCGGCTCAAACCCACGGCTCATTAGCGAAGAGTTTCACCCTCCGTGGACACACGGGGAGAGATGATTGCTGCAATTTTTATCCCCGATGAGCAGCTTTTTACAAAGTCATTTATGTAATTAAATATTACCAGTTGTTGCTTTATCACCCGGTGATTAAACCCGGCAGCTAGATATGTTCAAACCCAGTCAAGAAAAAAAGAAAAATCGCCGATGCCTTGCGTGGGAATTAACTGTGATGTTTGAGTGGAATGAAAATGACTTTGTGTGAAGTGTTCCCCGGGTCATTAAAGGCTGGTTGAGGGATGCGTTTCCCCTCGGTGACGATCTGACTTCACCACAGATCTTTGATGCCGTATGAGCCGCTGCATGGAAACGGCTTCGCTCCGCTCAACTCCATGCGATCCTTTTTGGTTCTCCATGAGCAAAAGTCGTGGATAGCATGGATTTTTCTTTTTTTTCTTGGTACGATGTTCCAAGTGAGCTGAGCCGAAACAGTTGGTCTGTAGAGCTACAACACTACAGACCACCGATTGGTCCAAGGGAATCCATTGTTTATTTATTTTTGCACATTTCAAACAATAAAATACAAAAATAAACACATAACAGAGATAAATGAATATCACAGTGCAGGAAGAGGGCTTATTTGAAGCCTCCACCTTTTACAAAATTACAAATGTGCATAAGACAGACAACAAAAGAAAAAGAAAGAATTTTCGCGAGACGTCCTGCACAAATCTGCCAGCAACCACTTTCTATTTTTAAGTAACTCGATGAAGATAAAAAATAAATAATAAAAACCATGTGGAAAATACACCCCATAAACACCAGAAGTTGATGAGTGAGTTGACGAGTGAGAGGTGCATTGAAGAGGCACAACAACTCCTTGTAGAACAAAGCAGAATGCAATGGATGACGTTATTTTTTCCTACACTTCTGTCAACATGTGAAGGTGTTAAAAGCAGCACCGCTGCTGCGTGTGTTTAATCAACACTTTGTGTCACCAGCTTGTTTATCTGCTTCACCTGGAAAAAACGTTATCTCTGTAAATGTTCCAAATTGATAGATGAGTTTGAAACACATTTCAACAGAATCGTAATGTTGTTTGACTTGAGACAGAAATAATGCAGTTATTATCTGTCATATCTCACTTTCTGTAAGTTCATTGACATATTGTGTTGAGATGTTTGTAAACTACCGGCTGCCAGAAAGGAATTAAACACATTTATCAAGCGGAGAAGGTGCATGTATTTATAAGTAAAGTCCACGATATATGGTAATTCAGAACAATAACATGGCAGTTTGTGCAAAAACAAATGCAATCCTTTGGTTTCGTTCACATGGAGACAAATTGTCAATTTTTCGCGTGTTGCTGAGGATGAAAACAATGCCGACGGAAAGTCAATTAGGATCCCTTTTCGCGTTGGAAAAACAAATGAAACAGATCCAACAAACATTGGATGCAAACTCCTTATGCATCTTACTGTGGGCAGGAGAGGGGTTGATGAGTCCAACGAACAGACTTGTGTCCCAAAGCGTTGTTTCGAAAGTTTCTTGTTGCTTAAACCTAGTTTAGCTAGTTAGCTTATAGACAACAACACCCCAAAGATAGGTTGAGGAACAGTTAGTTCATAGCTTAGTTAGTTGCATAGCTATGAACTAACTGTTCATAGCTTTTCAAAGCCCAAACATTATTTGTTTCCTCAACCTATCTTTGGGGTTTTGTTGTCTTTAAGCTAACTAGCTAAATGTAGTTTAGCTAGTTAGCTTAAAGACAACAACACCCCAAAGATAGGTTGAGGAACAGTTAGTTCATAGCTTAGTTAGTTCATAGTTAGTTTCATAGTTATGAACTAACTGTTCATATAGCTTTTCAAAGCCTAAACATTATTTGTTTCCTCAACCTATCTTTGGGGTTTTGTTGTCTTTAAGCTAACTAGCTAAACTAGGTTTAGCTCGGAACCAAACCAGTGGACTACATTTCGTGACTAATTCACAAACCACAGTGAGACTGCGTTGGATTTTTCAATGCATGGCGTAACTATTTATTTTGTGTTTACTATATCAGTTGCATTAATTCATATTGCAGAAATACAGACATTTTTGGCAATCTTGTTTTGGGCATCACTGCACAGTGAGAGTCGTATCTCTCCAGCTTTTATCACGCAGTAAAAAGGTATCTGGCCAGTCAGAATGGAGGATGTGATAATGAGCAGCTGCTGAAGGAAAACCACAAATCTTATTTATTTTATTTCTAAGTGGCAGCTTTATCAATAAAACACCCACGGAAGGCTAAACCATTGAAAACACAAGGTCAACACATCTTTGTGTTGTCAATGAGGAAGCGTATCAGGGGAGCAGCCAGTGCTCAGCGATCATGCCAGAAGGTCAAGAAAACCATCATATTTACTGTGTGCATCCTCATAGAGACCCATGTATGTCTATTTTAAAAGTGTTTTTTTTCGTTGTTTTTTTCTATAGTGAATGCTAGCGGCTGGAGATGTCTTCTATCGTTCCCCTCCCATTCCTGCAGTGTCAACAACTATTATAAACCCTTCTCGCAAGCCGTCTCTTTCTCTACTATTCGGCCATCTTTCTCATCGTTTCCCCACGATGCAAAACATTTTACCGCGTGTATCTACACTGCGGTGTGTTCAAGTGAAGACCAAAAGCCGGCAAAAGAAGAATTACCATTGTCCTTGACTGAGGAAAGCTATTTGAGTTCTAAAAGGTTTGTCTGAGCATAGACGGCTGCTGGTTGTGAATGGCGCCGTGTCTTAACTCCATAGGGTGCACACTGATAAGTAAATCAATAAACAAGTATTAATTCCTCGCCAATTCCAGCGAAGACTGGATTGAAGACTTTTCTGTTTGCTGTTGCCTTTAATTTAACCATATTCAAGGATATTAATCAAGTTCTGCATCTCACTATTATTTATTTAACTGCACCGCAACTGTTATTAATTTTTTTGCTTATTGACAGATTGTAATGTTTTGATGCTTTTAATGCTTTTATGTGAAGCACTTTGAATCGCATTGTTGTTGAAATGTGCTCTACAAATAAACTTGCCTTGCCAAAGGAAGCCTGTTTTTTGTCTCATTGGTTTAAAGCAGCTCTTTTGGACTTAAAAAATATATTTTTTTAAAGCAGCCTCAAAGGAGAGAGACAGAAGAGTGTGATGGGAGTGAACAAAGCTGAGAGAGATAGAAGTTTGGTTGTATTTTTATGAAGATGTTGCCACTTGTGGTGTTGTCAGGTAAATATCGATGTAACACTTGAGAAGGTACATGGAGTGGACAGAACGGGTGAAACAGCAACACAAAGCAGTAAGTACCAATCCTGTGAAGCTCAGGACATGTTGCTTTTATTTCCTCTCACACTGTCAGAGGTGTAAATTACTTGGAGGTTTTGAGGTGTTGCAGGTTATCCTGTGTAGTGCTGAGAGGACTGATGGAGCAACAAGATTTTTATTTTTATTTATTTCATTTTATAATACTTTATAAAACTATGGGGAGACCAGGAATCAAACCAGCTACCTTGTGTGTTTCAGGACGACCACCCAAAGATTGAGTTCTTACAACTGTGATTATGCTATATATATATATATATATATATATATATATATATATATATATATATATATATATATATATGTACACATTATTAGTGTTTATAATGCATTGTGGACATGGGCATCGTACCTTTCGTTCTTGACAATTTACATTTTTACGACAACTGGTTAATTTTTTTATATAATGCATTACAATGTTGTTATAAGTTACTCTAAGTGGTCAATGTTTGCTAGTAAATTGTAAAAAAGCAAACAATTGAATAACAAAATGTTGTAAAATTATTCAAACTTTTTCTTAGAGCCAACAATGACCCCATAGAGAAACATATACTCACATAATAATGCATTTTAAAACAATTATAATGTATAACCGATATGAAATATAAACCACTATCATCTGTGCAAAAAGAAAATTGAGTGAGTGACCAGCGATTAATAAGTACCGTAAACGTCGGGTTACAAGCCCCTCCTATGGCCGATCAGTGTCCCCGCTGTAGCAAGCTAGCGCTGCTGCTAACTAGCGCTGCTGCTGCTACCGGCCGCTGCTGCTGCTACTGCCCGCGTCCCCTCTGCTCAAGTCGGGTGTCGAGCCTGGTCCCGCTACCTTCGGTGGTTTTCGGGGAACTAGCGGAAGTTAGCGGGGAAGTAACGGAGCGCTAGCAGGAGACAGCTGGCTACAGCGGGGAGCTAACGGGGACACTGACCGAAGGTAGTAGCGGCTCGTAACCCGACTTTTACGGTATTAAGTAGGGTGACCAGACGTCCTCTTTTTCCCGGACATGTCCTCTTTTCGAGACCTAAAAAAAGCGTCCGGCAGGGATTCCAAAAACGTCCGGGATTTTGCTACGTCGGGGAAAATAGTTATTACCCCCTTACAAGTTTTGGAAATGGTACGTCCGGGAAAATAGTTATTACCCCCTTACAAGTTTTGGAAATGGTATCTCCCTCACGTTCCACCTTCTTGCGCAAGCTCTGACTGTAGAGAGAACTGCAATTTCATGACACCTTGTTCTCATTTCAATATTTAATTCCCTTTATTCTTCAACGTTTGAGTATGTTCGGGACTTCTTTAGAAGGCTGTACTTTGAGGGAAATTATCCTTCAAAACCTGCAGAAGAGGAAATAGAAGAGCATTGAAAGCGAGAAGAACGTTCACGAAAGCGGCGCCAAATATTCAAGTTAAATACAGTGGTGTAGGGTCTCGTATGATGGAGCGTGACTCTGAATGCAGACAGGAGACGGATAATGAATGTGGGAAGACAAAAGGTGGAGGAGCGGGAACACTTCAGCAGTGAAAGAAGAAGTCATCCTTGAGCTGGCTGCATTCAGACACAACCACTTAGCGACTCGCCGGGCGTATGCTGTAGAGACGGGGAGGAGATAAAGAGACGCACAAAAACACATGAAGTGTCGTAGGCAAAGCAGAAGTGTGGCTTGGATAAGAGAGTGCCAAAAATTTGTGCAAAGTAAGAACCACTTGTGGACTCTTTGTGACTAATAGCGGCGTTAAATACAGCGCATTGTGCAGATGGACCGCTGTATCTAGGCCATCAAGAAGAACCATTACGACCGGCTAATAAAGGAATGTCCCTCAGCCCAGAAAATGAAGTCATCATGGCAGTTGGAGGATGGCCTGAGGCGGGGATGAAAAAGAGAAGACAGAAGATACAGAATAGAACGAGAGAGAGAGAGAGGAGTGTGTGCGAGTGGAAAAAGAGAGTGAAAGAACAAGAACAAACTGTCCCAAAGGACCACTCATCCAGGATGTAATATAGTCGTATTCCCTCTGTATGTCTGTTAATTACTTCCTCTGTAGCCGTAACGGTGGAGGAAACACCTGGAAAATGAACCGCCGGCAGACACCGACCGTATCTGGGTTAATCGATGGAGAGATCCGCTTCCTGGTCGACTCGCCTCGAGCGTCAGTTCCACGCCGTGTCACAAGAAGTGAAACGTCAAGATGGTACTCCGGCACGGGAGTACATTATGTTCACTTGTCTAGTAAAAGACGAGCGGCGAGGAATGGGGGTTTATTGAGCAACATCTTGAGGTGATTCAAGAGCTTTTCCACATAGTCAAGAACTTCTTGGACAGACCTGCAAAAGCAACCCTTTGAAAACTAATCGATCTGCTTTCAGCCATGTTTTTTTTTTTTTTAAGCAGGAGTTTGGGATTTCCGGCACAACTTTACTTACTTCCAATGTGTATGGAAAAAGTCTGAAGAGGTAAAAAGTCCAGCTCCACCCATCGTTAAGCGCATCGTTATTTGGGCTGCTGGCCTTCATCGCGGTCATCCGTGGTCCTTTTACGGCAATAATACGCAACCTTCTCAGGTTCAGTTTAGAAACGTAAAATTTATCTTGAGAAATAGCAGAAAAACATTACTTTAATAAGAGATGATTGTGGTCTCGGCAAAAGTTAGAACATGTTTGCTTTTTTAAAATATCTAACCAGACTAAAGGGGTTCGTAAAGTGTTCTGCACTTTGCACTTTCTGGACATTTCTACCAAACTAAATTTACATCTAAATTTAGGAATGTTCCTCCATCTTTTATGTTTCTAAATGACCTCAGACATACTGGCATACTTAGTATTTGGCTTTTTTTTTTGTGTTGCAGTTTCTTGGTGCTCACTGGATGACAAATTTATCACAAAAGATAATATTTGTTTCCATGAAAGCAGGCAGGTTGATTCTGGCCCACTTCCCCCTCCGGACCAGTTTGGTATCACCAGTCTACGCTGTCATCGGTCACATATAATGTGCTTTCTTTCATTCCTCCCCTCCCTCCCTCCCTCTGCATCCGACAAAGTGTCTCTCTGCGTGCATCCATATGACTCCCCTCCCTCCCTCGTCGTCTCCCTGTCAGCGAGAACTGATCTTATACAACAATATACCGACGACAATCTCTGCAGAGCACAACATAAAAGCGAGCGAGAGCATGAAAGAGCGAGGAGAGGGAGAAGGGAGAGTGGGAGTGTGCTCTAACAATACAGGGCTTTTATTAAAATGTCAAACACAAAGGACTACAGGAAAAAAAGAGGGATATTACAGCTACCAAAAGCATATTAGGCAGAAGTAGATTTCCTTGAGTGGGAGGAAAATGTCAGTAGAGCTTAATTTATTCTAACCTCAGACTTCAAAGCTGACTGGTGTGTTCAGATGCCGTGTTTAAAACAAAAGGTTATGAAAAATCAATCGGCGCCTAAATAATAACATTCAACAAGACTGAATCAGCCTGAAGGACTTTACTCGCCAGGGACGGGGGACGTGACCAATTAACAAAAACACTCCCAACAAAAATACTTTAAAAAATTTGCGACACAATATTTGTATAAATTTGTGCGGGCCTTTAAATGTTCTGAGTGAATTTTAGTCTGGTAAACAGTTCTGCAGTGTGCTTTTATTGTGAAAGGGTAAGAACCGAAGGAGTCGATCTGGTCTACGATAATAATGCTAATAATAATATTGTAACATAAGTTATTATGTTGCGTTTTTGTGTTTTTATTTGAGTTCAAACCATGATATTTTTAAACATAGCCAGGTTTTTGGGGGGGAAATTTGTGTTTCTGCCAGCGCCGAGGATGTATGAAATGTATTTATGAAACATTTTTGGGGTTTAGAAATGTCGACCTTCAACGTATACGTGGTTTGTAATAAACCATAGATGCGTCACTGCAAAAAGATCTTTTCAAAACTACCAGTGCTTCTTGAACTCTCCAAAACATGTACTGTTCAGCCCGATCTCATCAATCGGCGTTTGAATGACGCAACACTTTTAAGGTGATTTTGTGTGCGTCTCATTTGTACGTCATGTAAAATGTTATTTATGTTTTACTTGACTTGTCTTATTACAGTAAACCATTGTGTTGGTCCGTTTATCCCTATGAAAGATGACCTTCTTACCCTGAATTCGGAAATATTTGAACATTGAATTTGAAGTGTTTCTATTTGTATGATGATCTACTTTGGCCTCTGAAAATCCCTTAACTTAAACAAGTCTGAGAAGTTGCTGAAGCAGAAATGAAAAAAAATCAACAATCCCAAAAATCAACGGAACCATTTAATTAAACAATAGCACTTTCCCCCCTTTGTTCACTTAAAAGAAGGCGTCTTGTAATATTTGACTGTGAAAACACAGTTCACACAGTTGCCTCACCACGTGGAAGTGTGAGGGAGAGAGAGAGAGAGAGATAAGTGTGAGGAAATGGAAGGAAAACATTATAAAAGTTTAGGATTTTATGTTTTTTTCCCCTGCCAGTGCAAAAACACACAGAGGTGGTAAATAACACCGGAACAATATTAAGGGAACTAGTAGTTCTGGCTCGGCTGTCTTTCGGAAGTAATCCGCATGACATTTCCCCTCTTCATCTCTTTCTTCTTTACCTGACTCATCTCCCTCTTCCTCTCAATGTCTCTGCATTGTTGGAAGAGAAAAGGGATCAGGAGACTTTCTACAACCTATCAACAAATGCACAAGGACTAGCTTACACACACACACACACACACACCATACACACACCATATGGCTCAGGTAGAAAAACAAAAAGCTTCTATCTCTTTACCTCAAAAGCACACATCCTACCTCATCCCTATTCTTCCATTTAAGAAATACCGAAATGCTTCTGTGCATCTCTGTTATGAAATGGGTTATGACATATATTGGAAGCACACACATTGTGTGTCTCTTCGGCATCTTGGCGTTTTGCAACCAGTGAAGTCACCTTATATCTGGAATGCAGAGGAGTGACGTGGAGATGCCACATACTGTACGTCTCTGGTAGTCTCGAAATAGAGCTAAATAGATGATTAACTTATTTGGTGGGGGCTTGATTTTGGGATTCCTTCCACAATCACCTAATACAGTGGTTCTCAATCTTTTTTCAGTGATGTACCCCCTACAAAATATTTTTTCAGCCAAGGACAAAATATTACGTATCCCCTGGAGCTCCTCCACGTACCCCCATTTGAGAAACACTGACCTAATACAGCCCATAATTCTTATTGATACATTTGCATAATACATACAGTGTCATTAATTTAGTATAATTGCATTATCTTCTATACAATCTGACATATTTTTGTGACCGGAGGATTCGCCCCCTGGTGGTGAGTGGAGATAATGCAAATTTAAGACACTTAACGCATTAGTTTCACTTTTCAGAAATGGAAGTTTACGCCTGCACAACACTAGAAATTGCACTATTGACTATTGCTCTATTGTCTTAAAAGCTCCACCTGTTGACTGCACTCATGGCTCAGTGTATGGAGTAGATACAATGTCTTGGGTTTGAAACTGTGTTCACACGAAACATCCTTTTCTTTAAAGTCTTGTGGTTTCACTAAACTATCATTTTGTTTGAGGGATCCCAAAGCATTGTCATCATAACCTAGAAGATACTCAGCTTGTTTGTCTGCCATTGTCTGCAGTATTGTTCTTATTCAGGGCTCATGGGGGCTCTGCCCAAACAGGACATGACATAATTCTCATTCTCGCACTATGCATGACAAACAGTCCTGCACACAATCGCCGAAATGCCTAAATGAACACAAAACCTAATCTTTCTGAGCCAGGCGTCTGTCTCATCACGTTCAGTTACAGAGTCTGGAGAAATTTAAGGAGCAGAGACTCCATGATTTCTCTTTGTAATGCAAACCAAGAAAATAGGACTGCAGAGAATTTCTTTGTCTTCAACCAAAAAAACAAAACAAAGGTGTTGTTTCAACAGGAGAAAGTGAGAAAGTACAAAAATACTCAACATGTAGGAAGACGGAACAAAGCACAGGAACTTTACATGACGGGGAGAAAGAAAGAAAAAGGCAGTAATGAGTCAGTTTGACGGCGTAATTTGTTCAGCGGGGTCGTGAGGTAAAACTACAACTCAGACTTGGTTGCTACAGTTGCTACAGCCATCACATATCTACGTATTTATGACACTTTATTAAACAATCATGGAAATGTTGGTCAGCCGTGACCCCTCAGAAACGTTCAGACAATGCCGTTCATTACAATAATCAAAAGCAAATCTTTTTATATCGTTGCCATTAAAAACTGCGCTGTCAAATTTGCTGTTAAGTCCTTAGATATGACCAGATACTTGCATGTGTCACTATACTATTACATATTTGTCCAAAAATCAAACTGAAATGGAAGTTACGTGGATTTTGGTCCAGCGAATGTGGAGATACGTGTCAGTGGTGAGAACGACTGCTGAGGTCACATTGCTAGCTAGCTAGCTACGCTAGTCTCCTCAGCAAACACTTCCATCTATGATCACATTGTTTTACCACAAAGTTTTAGCTGAGCAGCCAGGGGTGCTGTGCAGCTCATGGTCGGAGCTACAAGCCACCCCCCTCCACGCTGTGGCTTTCCAAGCCGATATAGAGCCGGTTGTTGTGGCGCACGGAGAGTGCTTAGCTAGCGGCGGGTAGCTAGCGGCGGGGAGAGTTCTCACGAGGGGGTCATCAAACACCGTCTGTTGATTCCTAGGGGGCAGACTGTTGTTGAGGAATGTTAAAATATATCCTTGTTAAACTGTGGGAAACACGGCCTCAGACAAAGTCGGATGAAATCACCTCGTCGGTGTTTAGCTTCAGCTACGCAGTGCTTCATTCAAGATGGAGGCACGTGAAGGAGGCTCGTTGGAGTTTTTACAGGATTTCTTGTTGTGTGTCTGTTTTTTTTAATAGTTTTCAGTGGTTAAATATTTATATACACTTTCTCCGTGTTTACTTTATTCTCTCGCATTACGTATGTTGACACTCAGCAAGCCTTTTTTAAATTAATTTAAAGTGAGCTTACAGACACACAATTTTGCATTAAAAATACATTTCCAAGCTAGATAGAAACGTAGATAAAATATCCAGGCGACTCATATTTAGGACTACAAACAAGTTTAAATTTTTTGTAATTCTGTTGAATATCTAAACTCCCTGCCATCAATTGTGACATGAGGACTTTTTTTTAGGAGAACATTGAAACAAGGGAGAGGGATTCGTCATGCAAAAAAAGAAAAAGAGCGGTTCGGAGAGACAGTAGAGAAGAAGAAAGATAAGAGTATTTAGCCCATTATTTCCACGGGCTAGGTCAAAATGAATAAGAGTCAGTGAGAGAATGAAAAGTCGTCTTCAAAGACCGGAGTAGACTCGGCTATTATTCTCTGTCTGAAAAGTGACACTCCATTCTAAGTGTTCCGCTTTAGGATGGCCTTGGGAGGTTAGAACCATGAATGTCAAAGTTGATTTCACACTCTGTAGCTCTCTGGACTGCGTGATAGATGTGGCCGCTGTGCGTGCACACACACACACACACACACACACACACACGAATGTTCTGTGAACACATACTGTACGCATGGAAACACATAGGCGTGCATGGAAACGGCTGCATAAACTCACAGACACACACATAGCAGACATGCAGAGCTGCATACTATGGGAACACACACACACACACACACCAAGCAGAGATTATCCAGTATTACAACCAAGGTCTAACACCAGCATTTGTATAGCTTGTGCAGGAAGTGCTTTATCATCAAAGTATTAAAAGGTACACCGACACGGCTTTAACTTCAATTTATGAGTAAATTGGGAAATGTCATTTTTTGGAGGACTTTGGGTTTTGTACGGATTAAACAAACGAGCTATAGCATGCAAATTAGTGAGCTTTAGTGCTGCTGTTTGGTGGATGATGTTACCTTTGAACAGAGCCTTCCCCTGTCTGTTTCCAGTCGTAATGCTAAGCTAAGCTACGTATTGAATTGACAGATGTGAGAGGGGTGTCGATCTTCTCAGCTAGCTCTCCTCCACCCCTTTAAAGAATAGCTGGATCATGTCGTTTAAAATATTAATGCCGGTGTCCAATGCAATGATTCCTGCTGGTAGTGATCGACTGCTTCTTTAGGAAACACAACATCCAATCAGAGACAGTTTGGGATTCTCTATCCCAATCCGTTATAAAAACAGGACAATGTGAAACACTAACATCGGCAGCGCCAACATATGGCCAATCATCTTGGCTTTGGCTCACTAGCGACTGTTATGTTATGTATGACAGCATGGACAAGTCAGGGCAACAAAAACAGCTTCTTTATTGAATTCTATTTGGGAAAATGACAATTTAATGACGTGAAATGCACAGATGTTGCCGTCAGCTCCCTACTGAGGACGGTATGCATGAGTGTTTACAGTCGAGAGTGTGTGTATTGTGTCGAGTGTTAGAATGTGAGGCAGAAAACAAATATTCTATGAAATTTCCTTTAAATGGAAATTATTAAATGTCCACCAAAAATGTTTACATGAGGCAACTTTCCATTCGGAGGTTGTCTCGTTAAAGTGACCACACCCTTTTATCCTGGCTTGTGTGTGTGTGTGTGTGTGTGGGGGGGGGGGGTCTTGATGATCAATTTCTTGAAGAGAAAACTGTTTTCTTCACTCTGGTGCTCATTGGCTCTGTGGTGGGAGGTTTGGTAAGTGCTCGGCAATTACAGATAAGTGCTGTTTGCTGATCGTGGCAGATTACTGCTGCTGGAACCAGGAGCGCCCACTGGCTGCCACATTATCGGTCGAAGATTTTGGTAGAAGCGGCAATTTTCTTTCCAGAAAATGCCGAACGGCGTGAGACTTATTAGCCATTTATTCGCTGAGGTTGTGTTAATGTAATAACCTGCATATTGTAGATGTAACTCATCCTGGTTTCAGTCCCAGTCAAATAATCGGTCAGTTTATTTATTTTTGCACAGTTCAGTGCAAAAGAAACACATTCATGAAACTACATGTTAGCGTCTGTATGAGACGCACCGGGCTTTCAAGGTACTCCAATGTCAACCCATCCCCCGTCATTATTAGTATTATTAGCATGAGTCAAACACCCTCAAGGGGGCGATGTTGTGTCACGTGACGTCCGTATTGCTTAAGTTACGTAACCGCCAAACTTATTTTAGCTCAAACCATGATTGTTTCAAACCCTAATTCTGTATTTTTGTCGCCTAAACCTTCAACGCGACCGCTTGGAACACGTGTGAAAACGCAAAGTGCGATTGTTTCACGACATTGTTAAAGATTATTTTTGTTACGGCGTAAATCGTGCGCCATAAAACTACGAAAAAAAAAGGTCAAAATGTGACGACACGGGATGAGATCAGCGAAAGCTTTTGAACTCAAGGTCCACTTACTCCAGAGCTTTCAACCGTATCACACTTCATATTATTAAAGGATCTTTTAGGGCTCCTTCTCTGGATTGGCTTTAGAGATGAGCGTGTCCTATTTATTAGAAATCACCTAATTTGCTATCTCCAGAGCTTTTGATCCGATTGCACTGACCTCATGAGAACTTGCTATTTGGGATATTTTTTGAAGGATTTGTTGATGGGAAGGATAAAAAAACATAGAAATCCTAAAAGTAGGGAGACTTGTTATGCTAATAAAATCAATTATAAAACTCTTAACACTTAACACAACATTTCATCACAAGACAATTGTCATCTTCATGCAGTTTTTGGGGCAATGAGAGGTAGTGAAACAAGTTGCATGAATGGGTGTGAAAGAGCCACATGACGTGACCTTATTCTGCACATCCGTCGAGGCGTTTTCCGCATGTAAGGGGCTCGTTTGACATGTTGATTCCTCGAGAAGGTCACGATAGATAAGACCGAGCCGGGCGCGTTAACACAAAAGACAGACAGGTGACTCGGCGTGAGATAGTGAGCCACTTTTCTGCTGACACACGGTCACACTTGACATTTTCCGGGTTGGTGAGATAATTTATAAGCCACTCGCGGTGCAGATCGTATCTCAGGAACACGTCTGGTGGCGGAGAGAGGCATCAATCAGCCGCTGACGAAGGCCTGCGACCGGAGCGGGAAATTATACAACGTCAATCGAGTTGAGAGGTCAACTTTTTTTTTCTCCGGGGGACGGGAAAGCGATGAGTGACTCTAAGTGACGCGCTTAAAAATTGGACGTGCATCAATTGGTGCTCTAATGGCGTCACATTTAAAGTGACAACGCCACAGAACCAGCAGTGCTATCGGCGAAAAGTTACTATTTGGGCAATATTTCTGTAAATCCAAGATACCTCCGAACACTTTATCTTTTAATTTTTTTTTATAAAATACGAATGAAAGTATAACTTTGTTTGCGCCTCGTAACATTTTTGGTGTTCGGCCGTTTAAAACGATAGATGTACCTTCAAACCTTCAAATACGCTTTTATTTTGTTTGGTTCTTTCCAGTTTCTTGCTTGTTTCACCTAATATTGCTATTGTGGATTATTTACTGTTTTTATCGCTGTTTTACTGTTTATCGCTGTTTTACTGTTTATTTGTATTACTTATTTTACTATGTGTCTCTTGTGTGCACTGATGCTGTAATCCTGCAATTTCTCCACTGCGGGACTAATAAAGGATTATCTTATCTTATCTTAATGTGTTCGACTAGTAGAATCAAATCAATATAACTTTCAGGTGTCACCAACAAAGTATTCCAGTAATTCAGAAGACACTTACACACACACAGACACACACAGACACACACACCGCTGGATTCCATTGTTAAAATATGTACGTGTTATCATAATGTGTTTATTCTCTGGGGTCTTGTTTTTTAATCTTTCAGCAGTTTCAATAATGAATGTTGTTGTTGTTGTTTTCACCTGAGGAAACCCAGCGTGGTGGAATGTGCATCTTTAATAATCAGAGCGCCTGATCCTCCACCGGCGTGTGGAACAGCGACATCCTCCCATATTACAGGTGAAAAAAAAGGTGAATTGTCACCTAACTGGAGCGAGAACAACGAAAATAAATTCAGAAACAAGTCTGACTGGGTGTGGATTACTCTCATCACACCAGGGCCCTGTTTCTCGTACCTGGCTTACTGAGTTAGCGGGCTAATTGTCAGGATAAGATGACGTAGGTCAGGCTTATTCAGTTCCTCGAAAGCAAGTTTAGATCAGAATCAGAATCAGCTTTAATGGCCATGTAAATTTGCACATACATGGAATTTGACTCCGGTTTCACTTGCTCTTCGTACTTTTTTTTTTTTTCACACACAATATACAAGATAAATATAAAAAATATAAATCACCATAGCAACACAGCAAAAAATTTAAACCTGCTCCCGGGCAGGCTTACTGAAATTCACTGGATAAGCTGGCCACTCCCACCGGACAAAAAAGGCAGCTCACTTCCTCATTGATGAAGGAGCGGAATTAGTTATATTAGTTTTATTGGGAGAGAGTTCTTCCAGATCGCCAAGATCCGTCCTCACATCATCATGACTTCCTGTACGCGGCGCTATAGATTCTGCCGTCAAGGAATCATTTATTTACGAGAGCTTCTCGAGCCGCGGACACTGATCACTACAGGCGCAGCCGATCGCCCGTCTCACAGACAGAGACTCTCACCCGCTGCATGCCGCGCTGTTCTTAAGTTTATTTAGCGCTTAAGAAACGTATGGATGTGTTGAAAGCACTCATAATTATATGACAGTGTTATTAGTACACCATACATATCATTATTGTAGAACATGATTAAGGTGGACTCGTGATAATAATACAGAGAATCACAAACAATTTATTTTCACTGCTTCAATTGATTGAATTTCTGATTATGAATAATACATATATACTGATCCGCCCATACACATATTCAAACTCCTAGTTATATGGTACTCTACACATACATGTGTATACACATAGTACATGATACATATGCGCATACAGTACATATATCCTCATAAGTACATATTAATTAGTATACTACTGGCAGCAGATACATTTAAATAAATATAATCTGATTGATTTGGGTGATGAAGGACTTAAACTTAGCCGATACATTTTCCCCAAACTGACACATTTAACTTGTCTGATATATTTGCGATGCTTGTGTCTCGCAGCGGGGCGGTGTTAAGCTGCGTTCACACCGAAAACGTTGCAAATGCGTTGCGAATATTCACAATGCGTTTGCTGTGAATGATTAAGGTAATACATTCCTCATATGCCTTCATGATCATCTCCTACTTCTCAGCGGAGAAATAAAAAGATGTTCCTCTGAGTTTATTTGGCATTGTACTGTTAGAACATCGTGGTGTCAGTGCTCGATTATTATCCCTTCTGAAGAGGAGCGGACACGCGCATTTATCCAGCTGACTAACGTCTGGTTAGAATTAACGAGACCGTTTCAGCCCAGATAGCCTGATGTCAATCATCTCGCTAATTTAAGCTGGAGATTAGGACATTTGCTTGACTTTGTTTAGCCAGGTACGAGAAACAGGGCCCTGCTGTGTGTGTCTCTCCTACACACACACACACACACACACACACACACACACACACACATCCGCCTCATGTAATGAAGGTCATCTTTAGTGTGAACGGACTATTATCCGTCTCTCAATGTCATTCTCCCTCTATTATTCCTCCCTCGTTCATGTTCATCCTCTCTTTCCTTCTCCTCTCCTCTCCTCTCCCTCCTCCCTCACTCTGCTCATTTCAGAAAAGAGTGTAGTCCATTATCTGTTCAACAAGGTACTCCTGTCGTACATTTTTCTCTCTCCTCGCCTTCACTTCACACGGGAGGAAGGAAGGGATGATGAGACGGAGGAATGAAGCCTTGAACGACGACAGAGAGAGAGAGAGAGCTCCTCCATCTCTCCATCTTTCCGTCTGTTTCCTCAGTTGATTAACCCGATCAGACTGATTGGAAGAGGCTCCGTCGCTCCGCCTGACCGTCTCAATAACGCCGCAGCAACTTGATTAGCTTTTCATCGCCAATCATCGCTTTCTCTTCTTCCTTCTGTTGTGTCTCTTATTTAAACCGGAGATAAGGTTTTAATTTGAAGAGGACATATCGTAAAAAGATGACAAAGCAGTCGTTAGAATACATCGTCCCCCATCGGAGTATTTCCACTCACGGCTTGAGAACTACCTTTGCAAAAGCGCACCTTTTTTACAGGCCAATCAGAGCAGGCCGGTCTTAAAGGGACAGGCGCTAAAACGAAGCGTTTCAGACAGAGCGAAAACATATATATATATATATATATATATATATATATATATACATACATACTGTGTGTTCAGAGGGGCAGAATGAGAAGTGGACACTGTAAAAACTGTGATTGGCGTTAATTTATATCTTCTCAATACATAATTGGAACCTTTTATAATAAAAAAAGATTTAGTTTGGAACTACATTGAGCTGAATTCAAGAATTTGTATTTTTTAGTAAAAGACATTTTACTTAATTTAGTTTGAATAAAATCAGTAGACTTTAATTAAATTTTATCAGGAAAATCAAAGTTCAAATTTATGAATTTTACTCATTTTGAGGTATTTGTTTATTTAAGTCCTTTTTATTTTTTTATTTAATGAATTCATTCAATACTTTTTACTTAAAGTAAGTAAGTTTTAAGTAACCATTAGTCCCATCTGTTATGCTGCGTGTAATAATTCGCAACGCTTTTGGTGTGAACGCAGCATTATGGTGTAGTAGAAACCCCAAATACAAGAGAATGATACGCAGCCTTTAAGTTATCAGCTTTTATAAACTCACAGTCACACACCTGAAGATGAAGTTAAAGCATCACTGCAGTCAACTTCAGTTCATTTTCAGCACACCTTTGCTATTGATTATTTTAGTTTTCAGTGTGCTCCAGTCATAGCAGTCCACTCTATAATACACATTTTATGATTTGGTTTTGGTTATTTCTCCCCAATGTTTTAGGAAAACCGCTCCAACATATTAAAGCACAGGTGAACTACATGCACTTAAAACCTCAGCCCTTCTCCACAGAATATAAAACTCTCCAGGCCGACGTAATGATGAGAAACCTCACGTAAAAACAGCACATACAGGAGTGTAACACATTCAGTCGGGTCTTTACGTGGAAACGTTCCGTATAATTGACTTTACTCCGGCCACTCGTCACGAGCCAAGTGCCGACGAACCAGCGGGCCGCCACTTACACGGTCACCTGTGGAGGAAGCGTGGACCGCCGTCCACTTAGCTGAGTGCATCTCATGCTGTGTTCCCTAATGTGTGGCTCAGTTTATAGGGGGGAAGTCGGTCAGCTATCTAACAGCGAGGCAGCATGTGACCTGTTCCATGTCTACTTTTATCATTCATAATCTAATGTTTCCTCGCTTTTTATATCTCCTCTAAAGGAAAACAAGCCAGCACACCGACCAGCCAGGAAGCATTAAACGCATCTCCTCCTCGTCTTTAAAGTCCCATTTACGCACTAATGTCTTCCTCATTATTTTAGCCAGTGAGGGACTCACTGACATAATCCTCGGCCCTGCGTGTTAGAACTTTATTTCCAGTCTTGCGTTTGAGGAATTCAGCGGCTGGATGAAAACTGCAGCGTCACCGAATTCCATATTAATACTAATTACGTCATCCAGAGAGCCGGAGTACCTTATGATTTTATCGATGATTTACGCCGCGGCTTTATTGCTGCAAGTGAGCTGTGTGTGTGTGTGTGTGTGTGTGTGTGTGTGTGTGTGTGTGTGTGTGTGTGTGTGTGGGAGAAAGAGAGAGAGAGACTTCAGTGTGTCTAGTGATGCATCCCAAACATCTTATGTCGTCAAATCTCTCACACACACGTCACGTTTACATCAATTTCGAGGACATTATATTGATTTACATCCAATTCCTGGAGACTAACCTTAACCATACACCGCTACTTTGCCGAATCCTAAATCCTACATTTAACCCTTAATCCCTTCCACCAGGTCTTCACCCTGAAATCTAATGATTTACGTTATTGGGACTTGCATTTTGACCCAAAATGACCCACAATGCAACTGTCAAAACAGATTTATGTCCCCACAACGTGAGTAATAACCCACACACACAGACACACACAAACACACAGATTTACTGTTGTCGGGAGCTGTACAATAGGCATCAGTTACGTTAGAATGACACGAGACATATTGGACTTCAATGAGAGCGAGCAAACCCGACAGAGGAAAAAAAAAAGACGGACACATCGAGGGAGAGAAATATTTTGGAGCTCCTCGGCTTGCACTCGATCCCGGTGACGTCCCGGAGCTCCTCGGCATTAAACACACGCTTCACCGCCAAGCTGCAGGCGGAAATATATATATTTTTAAAGATTGAGTGAGTTTCGTTTGACTCGGGGAGAGCGAGGGAAGAGCCCCGAGCACATCGCCGGATTATTAATAAACCAGCAGCCAGTTTATCTGTGTTCCTTCATCTGAGAGCAATAGGTGTCACGGATACTACGGGAGGTCAGAGGTCAGCCAGAAACAAGCTCTCAATCGGGATGGATGTTGGCGACAGACCTTGTTGTCTGTAAAAACCTGATATTTGCTTATCAAATATATTTTCCCTGTGTTTGAGTCGTTGTAGGAACCCCAAATTAATTCCAATACTTGTGTTTATTGTATGTATTTGTTCAGCAAAGTCTTGTAAAAAAATTTAGAAAAATGTATATCTGCAAAAAATCACTTTTTAAAGATGTTTTGATCATAACTATGAACATCCAGCATGAGTATGAGCAACATTTCCCCAAAATGCCTCCTCAAGCGGTCACCGAGTTTTTCTCAAACTGTATTATGGTGCCCTAACAGCCCACATACTAATAAGACACCTTTTTGGAAAGAGTAGGACCTAAATAATCGAAATCACAATACAACACAGCATTGGGGTGGTCAAAGGAATTTCAGTCAAAATACGGTGTCGTTCGGTTCAAAAATGGAAATATAAGATAAGATAAAATAAGATAATCCTTTATTAGTCCCGCAGTGGGGAAATTACAGGATTACAGCAGCCTTGCTCACAAGTGAATAAAAGAATAATACAATAGAAACAAGTAATATAAATAAATATAAATGAGCAGTAAAACAGTAGAGAAATATTAATATAGACTGAATATTAAAATATGACTTAGTTTATGCCCAAAGATTGTCTGAATGGAGCATGCTGGGATTTAAAATGGCCGTCTCCTCCTCGCACACGCTGTATGACGTGGTTCTAGGAACGTGAGCTGAGCGGGAAGCCTTGAGGACGAGAAAACGTGACACGGAGAAAAAAGAAAAGAAAAAGATACTCCACTCGTTTTGTGATTTTTCATGTACTAATAGGGGGTCTGTAAAGCTTATATTTTATATGTAGACTCCCATCATGCTTCCATATCGCACTGATGGAAACCAGTAACCTTTCTGGATCTGATTAGCAGAAGCAGTATTGAATTATATTCACGGTGTTTCCAATTAATGTTGCGATCAGCGTCAGACGTGTCTGCAGGCCTATAGGTTGTGCGTCATACACACACACACACACACACACAAAGCTTTGAGGCAAAATGATTTTTCAGCATGTCTTTGTAAAAAATGAAGTTTGACACCTCGTTGGAAACGTACAGTAGTGCGTTCGGAGCAGTCGGGGTAAAGATTTTCCCGCCGACTTCAATCTGGTGATCCACAAAGTGGAGACACGCAGCTGCCGGCTGATCATAAGTCTCGTTTGTTTACAGTAATTGCAGCGATATTTAATAATGAATGGGCTTTTCTCCTTGTTACTCAAATGTAAACGGCTACTTTGTCTCAAACTGTTCAACGCACTTCACGCAGCAGCGGGAACATTTTAGTCGCGAATCAAAATGATTAGTCATTTTAATATTTATTTCATATCGCAGATTATTGAATGTGTTCAAAATTTCACGAAGTGTTCCTTTAAGAATTCAGAACAGAAGAAAAGAAAAAGAAAAGGAGAGCGAACATGACTCGTGTTGTTCACGCTGCCAGATTCCTCTGCCAGCCTCTCCAATACAAGTTGAGTCTTCTTACACTGCTGGTGTGAAGTCGACACTCTGTGAGTGTGTGTGTGCGTGTGTGTGTGTGTGTGTGTGTGTGTGTGTGTGTGTGTGTGTGTAGGCTATGAATCGCAGGCTTTTGTGCAGGGACGACAGTTTGGGAGCTTAGCGAGAGGATGAGGAGAGAGGAGAAGCCTCGGGACACACAATGAGCAATATATGTTCCTTTCCTTTATTCCTTCTTTCCTTTCCTCAGTCTCCCCACTACACACACACACACACACACACACACACACACACACACACACACACACTCAGTGAGTCCTAAGAGACGCTCTCTAAGAGAGATAAGGCTGAAAGACAGACAGGGGTCAGACTGTATTAGCTAGCCACAGGGAATTGTGTGTGTGTGTGTGTGTGTGTGTGTGTGTGTGTAGAATAGTATACCAATAGAAAAGCCACAGCACAACACAGTAATATGTCGACCATATACGGAAGAGTCAAGTTGTCACAGTTGTAGTGGGCAGGGAAGTGTGTGTGTGTGTGTGTGTGTGTGTGTGTGTGTGTGTGTGTGTGTGTGTGTGTGTGTGTGTGTGTGTGTGTGTGTGTGTGCAGCCTCAGAATCAGAAGCGTATATTGGTACCTCTGATGGACTGGTGAAGGTACTTTCCAAATCTAACCGGCTAACGCAGCCGGTGAAGAAGAGCGAGCACATTAGGGGGAAAGTGGTGTTTTTCTTTTTTGGGCTCAGGTTATCCCGCTCAGGGAGGCGCCTTTATTTCCCAGGAGGCCTCTGTGCTTTTTGAGGTCAATTTTAACTGGATTTTGAGTCTCTTCAGCAGGTTTACGGGGTCAACAGGGGTAGAAAGAGAGGAGTGGGGGGTCTGCCAGTGCATGAAAAGAAAGGAAATAAAAATCATCTTTTCAGAATTTGTATACGTATTGTCTGTAATCGCCATCTTTACATTAAATGTGTTCTTTATTAAGCTGGAAAAACAATCGAGGTCACTCGCGGTCGATAAACGGAAGACATCTTCCAATGAAACTTTCTCTCGCGGCATCAAACCCCCGTTGTTTTACCCGGCGACCCGCTGCCCAGGATGGTTTTTTTTAAGCTCGGTGCCTCTCGTGTCTCTCTCTCCCCTCCTGGTGTGTGTTTAGTGGCAGCGTGTGTCCGTCAAGGTTGCTTGATAGCTTGAGTTATGATACTGTCAGTAAGGTGTGTGTGTGTGTGTGTGTGTGTGTGTGTGTGTGTGTGTGTGTGTGGCTCGACTGATGACACCATCAGCTTTTCTTGCCTGTCAGGATCATAGAGGGTTTGCTTCTCTCTGTCACACAGTGTCTTATACAAGGACATCGGCCTCTATACTGGACACACACACACACACACACACACACACACACACACACACACACACACACACACAGGTCAATTTAAGGATCCATTATTCATGTGTATTTGCGTGCGTGTGTGTGTGTGTCTGTATGTGTGTGTGTGTGTAATAGCCATGCTATTACAGAGTTCAGTACTGGACAGATTGTTTAGTGTGTGATTGATGTGTGTATCTCCATGTGTGTCCTTTCCTTTGTGTGTGTGTGTGTGTGTGTGTGTCTCAAGGTTAAATTGTTTTTCGGTTTCTGATGTAAACAAGAAAATTACATCCATGATCGGTCGGGAGGGAGTCGAGGTCTAATGGTGATCCGGCGTCGCCGTTATCATTATTTATGAATAACCTAAAGCGGTTTTTATTTATATTTATCTGTTTTATGTTTTACCCATGACCACATTATTGCCGCTCTGACCTCAACACGCCGTATAAGGCTCAGTATTACGACACCGAGCTTATACGTTTGAGCAGCTCATTACATTCATACAGGCTTTTCAAAATAAACCTCAGGAAAAGATTGCGAAATACTTAGTTTGGTTCATGAAAAGATTGTGAAAAGATTTAAATAACTATGGGAGTGGCGAAGCTCGGCAGATATGAGAAATAAGTAAACGCTGTGGGGTTTTGTTGTCTTTATACACATTTGCAGGATATATATTTACGTTTGATTCTGCGCTAAAGATCATGAAGTCGATACTTCTCCTATAACTGCAATAGAAATATGACATCTTTCTCCCGCAGCATGAATATAAACGGTGTCTTTTCTCTGGCACTAAAAGCAGACGTTCAACAGTTTTGCAGGAGTAACATAATAATAATAAACATCTCTGTTTTTTCTAGTTCTATCCAAAACCTGCTCATCAGCTATTTAGTTTTTTTCTATTTTATTTTGTGTTCATGTCCTTGAAATCTAATTAGTCACAGAAGAGCAGATATGCTTGATAATTACTATGTTTTCCACATTACAGGGACGATGGTAATTATTGCTTTTGATGTAAAATAGTGCTGCAATAATTTAGAAGAAGGAAACGGTTTCTGGGGGAAAGAATATTATCTTGTGTGTTGAGATGTATTTTCAGGAAGCTGCCCCGCAACAATAAAATCAACCTCTAAAGTAAAATATTCAGAAACTGGGCAACAACAATTTGATGAGAAATTCTTAATCAAAATGTTTATGCATCACTCAGCAGACGTTTTCCCGTGGTGATGATCTGTGGTCCCTCTCCTCCTCGCCTCCTCGCCTCCTCTCTTGTCCCGTGAGAGATCACCTGACCAGGCTTGTGTTTCAGCTCGCGGGCCTGCAGCTCTCTTGGGATTCTGCTCCATTTGTAAATGCCAGCTGCAGCTCCCACAAAAAAAAAATTCCGACATAAAGGTGGGACTTCCACAGCTATTAATGCTTGATTGTCCATCCTGAACCGTTATTAAAATATTCAGGATCTTTTATTTAATTTATTCTACTCTTTGAATTAAATAATGTAATGCTAAAAAAAAACAGCTGGGCTATATATATATTTTTTTAGTATTATTTTTTTATTTTATTTATTTTTTACTTATTTTTGTATTGCAATTTTTGTAATATTATTATTATTATATTTTTATTATTATTTGTTGAATGGTTATATGCATGTGTATATTCATGTGTGTTTATATGTGTGTGCATTTTTTGTCCTGTCATTCACTGTCACTTGTTGAATTTCTTTTCTATGCATATTTAGAAAATCTATATACATTTTATATAAAAAATAAAATAATAAACTGCTGCGAGGATAAACTACAGGAGACGAGCAAACCGAGCCATTAAAGTTGGAAACTACACATAAATGTGTGCGTCATACAGTATTGCGCCGAAAACAAACAAACAGATAAGGCATGTTTCAGGATATTTATTTCTAGAATCAATAATAATAATAATAATGTTGCCCTCATCTCCTGAGTAATGATCCTCTTCCACATCATGCAGAGTACAAATAACAATGACCGACTTCTTCAGGGCCAAAGGTGGAGTGTTGTAAACCGGATTTAAGGCCAAATCCGCCATCAAATCGCTGCAGTTTGTAGATTCATAACTGAAATATCTCCACGTTTACGTGTCCATATGTGAAATGAATGCACGCGCTCCTAGTTCGCTCAGCCAGTTGAGTTTCTGCCTGCATTGGGTACACATGGCGGCATCTTTTCCAGTGAATGACGCGTTCAGGTGCTCAGCGTGCGTTCATGATGGACAACACCGCACTCTGGACAGGTTTATGCAACAAAAACAACACTTGTCAGACTGATATTTCCTCCGATCACGACGGTTGTTTGTCGACCTTCTCTTTATTACGCAAACCCTTTATTTGGTCTCTCATTCGATCGCTACCTGCAGCTTCATCGCAGATGCATTTACAGTCTCGCCTTCTCATGTTCTCCTGCCTTCAGGCGCCTCTTCGTCCGACCTTTCAATATCGCATACCGTAAAATGCGGGTTATAAGGCGCACCCTTTCATAAGCTGCATCTACAAAATGTAAAGAAAAAGTTGTATTTGATCATAAACAAGCCGCGGCAGATTAAGCGGCTGTCGCAGCTAGCTTGCGCTGCTAGATCGCGCAGCTAGCTCACGAGCTAGCCCTATGGAGGTGGTGGGAGAGGCTAGCTTGCGTTGCTAACTCGCGCTGCTAGATCGCGCAGCTAGCTCACGAGCTAGCGCCATGGAGGTGGTGGGAGAGGCTAGCTTGCGTTGCTAGCTTGCGTTGCTGACCTGTAGCGCAGACCTGTTTTCCATCGCGTCTCCTCGGGTGAGCGTGGTGGCCTCGTCGGTGGGTGAATTTTGTCCACAAATCAGCTGCACCGATATTTAAGCCGCACGGGTCAAAGTTGAGAAAAAGAAGAAGGAAAAAAGTAGCGGCTTATAACCCGAATTTGACGGTATATTCTTCATTTGTCAGGCGCCTCCTTGAAGAAATTGTACCTTCTTGATTCTTGTTGTTCTGAGTTTGTATACTCTCAAGGTTTAACGCACTTATTGTTTGTCGCTTTGGATAACAGCGTCAGCTAAAAGAAATGTAATACAAAGCATATTATTGCATTTACAGCAGCGGCAAGACATCCGAGAATAGACATGAAACGAGGACGTCTTCTCTGGCACAACAAAAGAAGGCGTCCGTGCCTCGGAGTAATGGCGGAGAAAACAATTAAATGTTCTCTACTTAGGGCTGAATCAGTCTGAGCGTGTTTCCAACACCTTCATACCTTCTCCGACTGAACGCAGCGATAAACACTTTTGGAAAAACAATATTTTTTTCCTGTAAACAACAGACAAATCACTCGCTCGCTAAAAGGCTTCAGCCACGTTGTTACTTTCAGTGTGAGCGAACCTGCGAGTCAAGAGGCAGGGTGCTAATTACGAGGCCGCGTCGCTAATAGATGGAGCATTAATGCAATCAGCCTCAAAACCAATTAATTCAGCATCTGCTCTGATCAAATTTGCCTCTTCCGTGTTTTGATGATGTATCCACACACACACACACACACACACACAATTATTCCCCTTAATCTGATGAGGACAATTAGTCTCCTCGCCGCGTCGACGCCGGCTAATTATCGAGCGCCGCTGATCCGCATCGCAGACGTCCGCAGAAAGCTGTCTTTCACTGCTTTATTTGTCTTGTATTTTTTTTATGACTGATATTTTCCTTTTGTGTAAACATATTGTTGTTCATAGTTTACATTCATAGTTTCTTGGACCTGTTTCTAATATTTTAAAGTAATACAAATATGCATTTGACACTAAAACATGTTTCCATCCTTCCCTTCTAGGCTTTTCCTTATTCCTCATCTTCCATTTGTCCTTTCTTCCTTACTCCCTTCCGTTTCTTCTCATCCTTCATTTTTCAGGTCCCCTTACTCTCGCCCCTTTCTTTTATCTTTTCTCCGTTCTCTTTCTTCCTTTACTTCTTTTCTGTCTTTTACAGTCTCCTTCTTTACTATCTTTTTTATTTTTACCCTATTTTCTTCTTCCTTTTCCCCTTTGTTTTCTCATTTGTCCTTACTTTCCTCTCTTTTTTCCTTTTCCTTCAGACTTTCTTCCTCTTTCTTTCTTTATTTTTTCTTCATTTGTTTGCTTCTAAATTCATTAATTTTGTTTACTCCCTACCATTCTGACTTCCTTCTTTTCTTTTCCTTATATTCATCTCTGTATAAGCACCTTCCCATTATATGCAGCATGGCTATTTATATATATAATTATTATTTTATATATATATGTAAATGTGTCCACCTATAAATTAAACGGTACACACAGAGTTGACCTTGTCTCATCTCTGTAAATCCATAAATCACCGTTATTCACCAGGTCAGACACTCTGAGCCTCAAATGCACACTGAGTGACACACACTCCTATCATAGTGGTACTGTGATAGGTGTGTGTGTGTGTGTGTGTTGACGGCGTGTCACCTGCTGTGCCATAAGTCAGTGTGTGTGTAGCGCAGGTTGATTTAGAGCGCTAGTTTAAATGCTAAGTCCCGGCACTCCTTCAGCAGCAGTGACAGCCTCAGTGTCGGCCCCGCGGACCGGCTCGCATCCGTCAGCGGCCAATCAAAAGAAATCTAATCTGTACAAACACCCAGGACTGTGAACGTGTCAGTGGATTGAAGCATTATGAAAGTACAGCTTTTCTCCTTTGGTTCATCATCCTTTGCATTTTTCATTTCAAAACGTCATCCAAAAGGATTAATCTCAACTCCTACAACGGCTCTCCAACAAATGGGATATATTTTAAAAGCTCGTTATGTTCATTTGTTCATCAACCAACAGAAAGCGTTCCCCTTGGAGGCCGCTGTTCGTTCCCCGTGTGAAACGAGAAGTCAACGTTGATTTATGTGTCACGTAACTTGCATACTTTAGTAAAGGCACTTATTATATTAATAATAACGCTTTAGCCCTTTAAAAAGGTACTCAAGGCACTTTTAAATGGTAAAAACAAACAAATTAGTTAGATATTTTAACCCAAACGGTGATTGATTTGTTCCTAATTCAGCATATTTCACAATATATTCCAAAAGTTTTGTGGCCTAAACCCGATGAAGCATCTCATGATCCTTTCCTCTCCCGAACTATTTCACGATCTTTTGCCAAACCTAACTAAGTATTTCACGATCTTTTTTGGTGGTTTCGTTGGTTTCGTTGTCTAAAGCGAACTGAGTAATTTTCTGTGAAGATATTAAGTTTATTTTGAAAAACCTGCATGTATGTAATGAGCTGAACTTGACACGAGGCCTCGGTAGGAAAACGCACAAATAAATGAGGAGAAACTTTCTCTAAGATATTCTAGGAACTGTTTTTATGAGGATACGTCCCGTGACACTAGTTTGTGTTGTTGTTGGATTGACTCTCTGTCATGAAACACGTCGGCTTGTCCGTCTGCGGCAACATGCGGCGTTCATCAAAGTAACCTATGGGCCCACTTTCACAAAGTAAAAACGGAAGAAGAAAAGCTCCACAGAGGGAGCTATTATCGCCGGGCTGGAGCGTGATCCACGTTCGGCTGTCGGGTGTTGCTGTTATTTTGTCCACCCCCCCTGGAAAAGCCTTGTTATCTCTGGCAACACCGCGACTCAGGTAGACACACACAAACAAGCTGCTGCCTGATGAGCCGCATGGTAACAAGATTCACAAAACACACAAGATTCTTTCTTGAAGGAGACGCGGCGGATGAATATTGGGCGACGTCGACCGTTTCGTCTGCGGTTAACGTGAACCGGCTAATAGCAGATTTGCATTTCCATCGCGGCAACAGCCGAGAGACAAATGAAAAACAGAGATATGAAAAGCAGAGTGAAGGAGAGAAAGAGAGAGAGAGAGAGTAACATGGACGAGTGGGGAGGTAGTTACAGTTGCGGGTGTCGTGATTTGAATGGTGATCAGGCTGCAGCGGGGTAGCAGTAGTGTGTAGCATGCCGTGAACTTACATTTACACCAATGACAGTTCTCTCTACAGTCAGAGCTTGCGCAAGAAGGTGGAACGTGAGGGAGATACCATTTCCAAAACTTGTAAGGGGGTAATAACTATTTTCCCGGAAGTAGCAAAATCCCGGACGTCTGGTCACCCTAACTTTATTGTGCCAGTTTCTCTACAACATTTCAAGGGCTTTTTATTTTTTACTTTTTTAGTAACTTTTGTTTTTGCATCCCGAACTGTAAGTAAAAAAAAAAGTCTTTGCAAAATTTTGCTGAAAGGTATTCAGTACTAGACACACACACACACACACACACACACACACACACACACACACACACACACGCTCACACTACTGTAGCATCAGAGAAGAGTCAAGTGGAAATCTTTGCCACGGGCGACAAACAATTTTCGACTGATTAACATTCAGCACCCTGAACACAACCCACCTCTCCCTCTCTCTCTCTCTCTCTCTCTCTCTCTCTCTCTCTCTCTCTCTCTCTCTCTCCCTCTCTCTCTCTGTTTCACTCACTTTCTCTTTAACTCTCTCCCTCTCTCTCTCTTTCTCTCGCTCTCTCTTGTGTTGAGGCAATGCTTTCTTTCTCAGCACATAAGTAAGGCAAGTGGATGAGAGAGCAGTGTGTTTGTGTGTGTGTGTGTGTGTGTGTGTGTGTGTGTGTGTGTGTGTGTGTGTGTGTGTGTGTGTGGACGATGATGAGTGGAATAGAGCATAATGAGGTACAGTTACTACATTGCTGAGATGACAGTGTGCGGCGGGCTCCATCTCTCTCTCTCTCTCTCTCTCTCTCTCTCTCTCTCTCTCTCTCTCTCTCTCTCTCTCTCTCTCTCTCTCTCTCTCTCCCCGCTGTAAACAGATGTAGAGTACAACATTGTAACCACAATCCCCCCCGGGCCCCGGGAGCCTCTCACTCATGAAATCTATCTTTTTCTTCAAATCTCTCTCCCTCTCCCTCTCTCTCTCCCTCTCTCTCTCTCCCTCTCTCTCTCTCTCTCTGAGGCCACAGTGGACCGGTTGTGGCTCGGTTGTAATTACGGAGCTGAATGATTTGGCTTGTAGCGCCATTGATGGGCTTGTTGCTGCTCTTGTTTTTTTGTATTTTTTCCTCAGATCTGAGGGAATAATCTGGAACGCCGGGCCCCCGCTTCACGGGGGGGAGAGAGCCGCTCCGCATGCATTCAATCTCAAAATATGAATCAATAACTTGTTTAGGCCAAATTATAAATAAACGACGCCACAACACAGGAATCGAGAATGCCGCTTTACACGTGTACTGCATGAGCGGGTTCCTATTAAGGTGGAAAGTGATTATATGTTCGTGCATTCAGACACACACACTCGGTCTGGAAAGGTAGCCCGAGGACAGGTTTACTACCATGGCAGCTTAAACCACGGAGAGAGAGTGGAGATTAATCCGGCTGATTGCCCAAGATATTTCATTCCTCACTTTTTAGACTGCTTTCCCTCTGAGGGTGTTAAGAGGACCGGGTGTCACTATATTTGTGTGCGGCGCCCAAAAGCTTAACAGGGCTCAATCAAACAATGGTTTACCAGCCATCCATTATCCGTAACCGCTCATCCTTTTCTGAGTCGGCGGCCAGGGAGGGTGGAGCCAATCCCGGGCCGACCTTGACGTCAGGTGAAGGCAGGGTGCACCCTGGGTGCAACCACACTCATATGCACACCTGTATGGGTCGTTTTATAGTCACCAATTAAACCTCAGCTGCTTGTCTTTTGGGAGGAAGCCGGCGAACCGGCGACATGCAAACTCGACAAAGAAAGGGCCGTCCACTTCGGGTATTGAACCCACGGCCCGTCCCCCACCAATGGTTAACCGTCCAACAACTCAACCCACTTAGCTTCTACATGTGCTTCCCGCTGTGCCAAATCACGGCAGGTGGTGTTTGAGTATAACGTACAGCTCCTCAAAGCGCTGGCCTTTCGTTTCATTGCGTCTCGTCTTAATATCACCAGACAGTAATATTTTATATTTGACGATTCCCCAAAATGCCAATGTTTTTATTCTTTTCCTGCTCCAATCCCAACATTCTTTAAATTCTCTCTTTCTGCACTGTCCATCTGTGGGCTTTCCCCCTTGCTTCATACAGGACACACTATTGTAGACACTGAGAGTTGGCATTGGACGTAAACCGAGAGAAAGGGGGGGGGGGGGGAGGGGGTATCCTCAAGAAATCCTAGAAAAGTAGCTGGTTAAAAACACAAATTAACTGTCAAACCACAACAGGCAACCAATGACCGGCAATGGGTTAAAAATAAAGGCTTTATTTCCACACTTTGTCACTTTATTCTCCTCTTCGCACCTGCCACCGGCCCGAACGTCTTCCTGGTATGTCCGGATGTCCTTGTTGGACCATCTATCCTTACATCTGACCGTCTGATCCGGCCGTTGGGTTTTCGCCGCCCTGCTCGCCGTCTCAAAGGGGCGGACGTCGTGTCGCACCGCGTCCACAGCCGTGTGTGTTTCTGTTGGTCTTTAACAAGCTCGGAGAGGTTGATGTACGACCGGCCAGCTCCCATTCGCTCCCCGCTTGATCATGTTGATGGATTGTTGCTCCAAGTGTGTGTCTGTGTGTCTGTACGTGTGTGTGTGTGTGTGTTTCATAGATTGAGAGATGTGAGGTGAGTTTTGTGGCGAGTTCCCTGAGGCCGAAACTCAAACAACACTTGAAAAAGCAATGACTCTGCTTTGTATGAATTCTTGATACGCCGGCCACATCCAAATCCGGCTGGCGGATGTCAGTCAGAGCTCATCTACTCTCGGTATTAAAGTCTACATCTGCATATGCCGTCCAGGTAATGAACAATCCCGCCCTTGCATATTATAGCCGTCAGCATTCTGTCCACATTGCGACTGCATCTCATTTGTCTCATATGGACCTATAGGAGTTTATTCAGTAGCTATCAATGCTTTACCCTTTTCCCTTTTGTAGAAGGTTTCTCTGCGGTTTATGGACTTAAGATCCCAAAATGTATCATGCACTCAGCGGTTAAGGTATAGCATGTGCATTTGAGGAAGGTATGTTTGATTATTTGATGTTTAAAAACATGAATGAATATACATGATATATTTGTAACCTATTTTTTATTCAAAATTAATCTAATCTACATTAACCCTATCTGCATATCAAGATACAATCATAGACTTTATGCAAGACGCGCTTTATGTTTGAATGCAGAGGAGTGACGTAGAGACGCAGCGACCTGTCAATCACTGTAAGCCCCGCCCTAATGCATCCCCGGCTTTCTGGTCTGTTTGACTCTAAATGACCATAATTTACTAAATGAACATCATGCTGTATTGAAGAAAACTTGAAACTATTGAGACCATAAACTCATGTTTACAACGAGGGAATAAATCAAGAGAGAAGTAGAGTCATTTTCTTTAGACTTCTATACAACCACAGGAGGTCAGGTGATCAGGTGAGATAATGCAGGTTTAACACATGAAGCATATACTTCTATACACCCAGAGGAGTCACCCCCTGGTGGTCAGGAGAGAGAATGCGGCTTCAATACATGAATCATAGACTTCTATACAACCAGAGGAGTCACCCCCTAGTGATAGAGCGAATGCAGCTGTAATACATGAAGCATATACTTCTATAAGACCACCAGAGGAGTCTCCCCCTGATGGTCAAGAGAGAGAATGCAGCTTCAATACATGAATCATAGACTTCTATAAGACCAGAGGAGTCGCCCCCTGGTGGCCATTAGGGAGAATGCAGGTTTAAGACACTTCCGCATTGGGTTCACCGCCTGGTGACAACCTGAAATGCAGTCAATTTTATAGCAAATGAATCTTGAGGACAGTGCAAATTCACTTTTTAGTTTCTTTTTTTCCCCGTCAAGGACAAGCTGACATGTTATAAGAATGGTACCACCAACCCTGTGATTGCGAGACAAGCCAATTACTGACAACACAAATGACAAACCTATTACACCTGAGATAGAGTTGCAGTTCAGTGTGATGAGGCTGGATGCTGCTATGAGATTTCTACCCACAGTCACCGTGTTTCTGTTTGTGATGAGTTTCCTTCCTGTGTAATGAGATTCCTGCCCGCATCTGAACCGCATGGTAATGGGCTTTATTTCTGCGGTGGGGATGCTTTCAGGCGATAATGAGGTACCTACCTTCAGTGGATGGGAGGTTTCTACTCATCAGCTGAGGTTTCTACCTCATCACACCGGTAAGACAAACGCAGATTATATTTACGATCGTGTCAAAGAATTGATCACATCCAAACAAGTGTAATGAGGATTTTCTGAACACAGCGGAATGGCGTTTGAAGGCCCAGAGGTAGAGAGGCTTGAGAGGTTTTGGGAATTTCAAGTACAGTACAACTAGCAAGCACCCATGAGTAATACAAAAACAAAACAAAAAGCTGAAGGGGCAGTGCCTGTGACAAGTTCAATGAAATTAATACTTTTTCCTCTTTCACAATTCATGTTTCGTGCATTTATTTTGTATAATCATTATTATCGATGCTACTGTAGAATAGTAATGATATTAATGAACTCATCAGTGGTCAGTAGAGAGAATGCAGCTTTAACACATGAAGCATAGACTTCTATACAACCAGAGGAGTAGCCCCCTGGTGGTCAGGAAAGAGAATGCAGCTTTAACACATGAAGCATATATTTCTATACAACCAGAGGAGTCGCCCCCTGGTGGTCAGTAGAGAGAAGGTTGGTTTAACACATGAAGCATATACTTCTATACAACCAGAGGAGTCGCCCCCTGGTGGTCACTATAGAGAATGCAGGTTTAACACATGAAGCATAGCCACTAGAGTGACTACTGAATTAATCAGTATCAGTGCAGTGAAAAGAAAAATAACTCAGTCAACGTGCACGTCAATTTCCGATCTTTATACTTCCTCGTTCACGATTACGTGAATAAATACGTATTTCTACGAATAGCTACGGATGCTGGATGAGACCGGCCTGATTCAATGAAGAGAAGTCGACATTTTGAAGTTCAGTCTTATCTTTTACTCTGTACATTTATTGAGCATAAAGAGACATCCTATTGCTAATGAGGCTATTAATTAGCATGTTCAGATGCACTCACCCTTTGTCATTGATATGACTTGAATAAGGAATATCCTACACAGCTTGGATTTCACCTTTTAATAGAATTCACAACGCATTCTCAACCAGTTGTTGAGTCTGGATATCTTATAATTTAGACACATTGTCAAGCAGAGAGACACCTTTAGATAATCAGCAGACTATCAATCTGTCTCCTTATTATGAGGAATACATAATCGGTGCTGGCGGTAATGGAGAGAGGGCACATCGTCGCCACTCAGATCAATTTCGCAATATTAATTTGCATTTTCTTTTTTTTTCTTCCCGTTGCCAGTCCAAATGCAACGTATAGTAAACGACTCAGAACCGAAGCCCCGGAGGATTTAGCTTGACAGTTTAAATCAATTTAGCTTTATTTATATATTATTCCCACCATAAACAGGTGAAGATCTCTCCCGAAGAGACTCTGTAAAGACTTCACAGGTCTCATTAATAATATATGTTCGCTGCTTGGCAAAAACAAGATGAATAGCGGATTATTGGTGGAAATGACAGCTCTAGTGCGGTCTCCCTCCCTATATTTATTTATATTTATTTATTCATATATATTTATTTTTATATCTCTTCCATCTTCTCCATTCTGCTCCTTTCCAGAATGGGTTGCTTTGAAGAAATCACCGTGTTTTGTCTCAAAGCTTAAACGTCCTCGTCCTGAACCCGGGCTCATCATGGATGGTTCACTCCATTCGGGCGTCGGTTTGGTTTCGTTACTTCACTGGATTCGTTCCAGTTGGGCCAATTAAACCAGTAAGAGTGTTCGTAGTGAACAACTATTTCACCACAAGTTTTTCAGTTTTTCAGACATATATAAATATTACCGTAAAAGTCAGGTTACAAGTCGCTCCTACCTCCGGTCAGTGTCCCCGCTGTAGCAAGCTAGCAACAGCGCTAGCTAGCGCTGCTGCTAGCTTGCTACAGTTTTGTAACCCGACTTTTACGGTAGATGCATTTGAGCACATTGCATTTTTTGCAGATTTTTAGTTTTTGAGGAATTGTTGCTTGATTGTTGAGCTCGAAACGATTTGCATCCTTAAACTCTCAAAGCAAAACAGTTTAACGCTCTCAAACCGCTTCATGGAGCTCTGAGGCCCTAAACAACCGTCTGATTTAATTACCAACTCCTCAGGTGTTCAGGAAACGCACAAAGTTGTCGTATTTATCTAGTTACCTCTAATTACTGGACCTTTACAAGCAGAAAACTGGCCGGGCATGGTTCATAATAACAACCTGTGTGTGTGTGTGTGTGTGTGTGTGTGTGTGTGTGTGTGTGTGTGTGTGTGTCTGAGGCCTGACATTGATTTTCCACACTTCAGACTTCCAGATGTGGCTGATTCAAACCAGCACCTGGCAGGTTTTTTCAATAAACACACACACACACACACACACACACACACACACACACACACACACACACACACACACACACACACACACACACACACGCACATAATAGGTTATGGGAGTAATTCTGGGGAGAGTGCAGTTAGAATTTATTGCAACCTCTTCTTGCGCTGTTTATTAATACCCTGTGTGTGTGTGTGTGTGTGTGTGTGTGTGTGTGTGTGTGTGTGTGTCAATTAATCCACTGCTTGACTCCCTTCAGTTGATCCCACTCATGCATCGCTAAAAGGAAGCGTTAGGCGTTCAGGTAATTTGAATCGCGGATTAGATGAGAAGAGGAGAGGAACACAGGAGGAAGGAGAGAACCCGGGTCCCCCGAGAGAGTTGATGATGGGGGAGAGTGAGAGAACGACACACATCAGCAGGAAGTAGAGATTTTATCGGGCCTGTAATGGACCGATCAGAAGCCACGCAGGTCCACCGGGCCCACCGCGAGGCAACGTATCCAGAGTCGCCCCGGGACCAGAGGGTTCTCGTGTGATCCGGGTTTAAGTGCCGCTGAAGGGTCCGTGCCCATTTCATTCATTATTATATTATGTTACATAAGTACGTTGTCCAGATCAATGCACTATATGGTTTAATAAACATCCATCTAATTGTGACTGAGCAACTCCAGCTGGCTCTGAATCAATAACATTTAAATTACATAATAAAAAATCTAAATAAATAAACAAATACACAAATAAATGAAAAAAAGAAAGAGCTAATTCAATGAAGAAACATTAAAATAAAGATTATATACAGATTACCTTTTTTTTCTCAAGGCCATGTTTTTGAGGGTCATATTACATTTGACAACTACACATTTTCTAATTCAAACAGCGGAGAACCTTAGAACCTTTAGTGGAGAGAACACTGCGACATCGGGGCGTTGCGTCATGGGTTCTTTTTAACTTGCTCGGCTCGTTTCTGATGGTTTGTGTCATTTAATCCGGAGAACATTAATTAAACTCGTCTTCGGACCGCAAACAGACAACAAAGTGCCGAAGCGTTTATTTAGCTGCCGAGAACTATCGTCATCATGATGTCATCGTGATGTCATCACGAGGAGCTCAGAAACACAAGAAGACGGTCACAGCGACACAGAACTACGATCTTTGTTGATGGACGTTGGGTAGAAAGACTTTGTTGGGAAACGTTTCCCATCTGGACTTTAAACAGGTATCATGTCTTATATTCCGGCAAATATTGTAAAACTGTATTTTTAGACTGAACAACATTGTTTTAGGCGATGCATAATTCATATAAACTATTAATGTGCTACCTTATGGTGAATTTTAATTGTACACTGTAATCTAATGTGTACATTGATTTGTAAAAGGGTTTAAAAACAGCTGTGCGGTATTTTGAAACAGTCAATAAGATTCTGGTAATAGCAAAGCTGTATCATATTCATGTAATAAATACATAAATGTCAATTGAATGGTAATAATCATCCGTATGTGACACTTACATGTCAAATTTGTTACGAGAATACATTAAAATCATAAAATCAATCAAAGCTAGTCTTTGCAGTTCATGATACAAGCAAAATCCAGAATACCTCAAATATATCGAATATAAAAAATAAAATAAAAACACCTTTCTTTTTATTTTTTTACCCTCTTCATTAAATAAAAAACGTTCACTCTCAAATCCCGACAAAGGAAAACCTCCGCCTCCACCTCCACCTCGGCGGCTGTGCGTCAGTCCGTTCTTTCGGGGAAAGGTGAAGCGTGATGAGGC
Organism: Myoxocephalus aenaeus; assembly: GCA_038501785.1. NCBI lineage: Eukaryota > Metazoa > Chordata > Actinopteri > Perciformes > Cottidae > Myoxocephalus > Myoxocephalus aenaeus. The sequence continues at coordinate 3,490,137 of JBAMJR010000172.1, forward strand.
TTTTCAAAAGGAAGGTGCTTCAATCACGAGTAATCACACGTGTTTGTTACCGCGGCGCGGCTCCCATGCCTCCGGGACGCCCCGAGAGTCGAGAGCCTCTTAATATCTGCATCGGCTCAAACAGCCTGTGATTAACAGAACCCTCGAAACAAACTAGAGCGACTGGCATCCGCTCCTCCATCCTGGGTTTCTATGGAGTTATTGTGTTATTCTATATCCAATTAAGTCCCTTCAAATGTTTTTTTGTTAACTTTGTTCACATTATCAGATATGTTTGGGAAAAAAAACGACTTCCCAGCCACTTCCTGAGTCGCTCCTCGGGTCTGGGCCCGAAACAAAAGGGGTCGATCTGATGGAGGTGAGAATGTGCAAAGTGTGCGAGAAGCCGCCGGAGTTAAACCTAATCGAACGTGATGAAAAGACCATGTGCCGTGTGTTTGAACCTGGAAATAAAAAAAAGAAAGAAACAGCTGCCATTTTGTAGTTGTTTCAACGTCTTCAAAGTCGTTTGAAATTGGATAAGTCGAGCTCAGCTCCTGCCCCGAAGTCCCAAAAATGGAGAGAACTACATTTCCACAGATGTTCATTCCCATTCCGACTGTAACCATGAAAGAAAGAGAAAAGGAGGAGGAAGAGGAGGAAGAGGAGGACGGATGGACGAAGGCGACGAGGAGCTGAGAAAGAAAAAAAAAAGTTTGTGCAACTCTGCACTCTGTGTAGCCGTGCGGTCGCTTTGTAGCTGTAATGAAACAGCAGGCTGTGGAACTCAACTTCTGGAAGTAATCTAGGGCCTAGCCTCACACACACACACACACACACACACACACACACACACACACACACACACACACACAGCTGTACGTCCAGCCCTGCATAACCGCTAGCTGCTTTAATGAAAGCCTGTAAATCTATTCGTGGAGCTGAAGCCACCGAGAGGCCGGGCCGGGTCGCTTTACAGACCTCCTCTCATTGGCTGAGGCTCTTGAACATATAGTTATCTTTTATAGCTCAAACTCCTAAAAAACGTGTGCTGTTGCTCGCCAAGCGTCGGCGACTGGCAAAAGTTTTTTTTTTTTTACGTGTGTGTGTGTGTGTGTGTGACTGTAAAAAAAAGAAGACATGATCTCATGTTTCCCTGCGTCCCTGAAGTAGCTGTAACTTAAGAAACTAAACATGAGGTGAAGGAAATATATGCAGCGGAGTATCGTTCATAAATATGGCTACATTTTAATATATATATGTATATATATATATATATACATATATATATATATATATATATATATATATATATTAGTATTAGTATAATAGTTTCCAAATTTGTTTTTGCACTATATGTTATATGTCTAATTTGTTTTGCACTATGTTTATATGTCTTTGCACTATGTTTATACGTTTATGCACTGTTTATATGTTGTTTATATGTTATATGTTGTCTATTTTTACTTTTTCTTAACTGGTGCACTATTCACTTTATGTTTCTGCACTATGTTTATATGTTGTTTATGCTATGTTGTCTAGTTTATATGTTTATATGTTGGTTATATGTTATATGTTGTCTAGTTTATATGTTTATATGTTGGTTATATGTTATATGTTGTCTAGTTTATATGTTGTTTATATGTTTATATGTTATATGTTGTCTAGTTTATATGTTTATATGTTGGTTATATGTTATATGTTGTCTAGTTTATATGTTTATATGTTGGTTATATGTTATATGTTGTCTAGTTTATATGTTGTTTATATGTTTATATGTTATATGTTGTCTATTTTTTACTTTTTTTTTAAATGTTGCACTATTCACTTTATTTTCAGACAGTAGAGAAACATAATTTCAGGTCCTCTGTATGTTTGCACAATATGGAAGAAGTGACAAATAAAACTGACTTTGACTTTGACTATATATATATATATATATATATATATATATATATATATATATATATTACGGCATGCTAATAGAGAACTGTTGCATTATAATGCAATGTTCTGTTTGGTGACTCAAAATGACTTCTTTCTGATTTTGCATCACTCGAACATGAAGTTTAGGATGTAAACAAACAAACAAAGTGGAAATATATTGTATGGAGTGTGAACATCAACATAATATTCACGTGAATGGCAGTTCAGCATCTTTAGTCCGAATGTCTGCTCATCTCTACTGAGATGATATGATAAGAAAAGGTCAAATGAAGGTGAACCGCATTATATCTCCACTGGTGTTGGAACTGGGTTTAATGGGACGGGTCAAACAGAATCTTAATAAAAAAATAAAAATGTAGAGAACAATAATATCCTTTCAAATGTGTCGTGTGAACTGTTAAATATGTCCATCGTCATTCCTCGGCGTCACGAACGAGACGAGCCGTCTTTCCAAATACTTCGCTGCTTCTGCGCAGTTGTAAAAGAAAAAGAAAAAAGTTTAAAAAACTGTGAGTGTGTGTCATGTCTACATCTGTCCTCTGCACGCCGGCAGTGTTCCAGCTTTAAGGCCTCCGCCTCCACTTTGATGGGAACTTAATTGTTCTGGCTGGAAGCAGTTGGGTGTGATTACTGAGAGAGAGAGAGAGAGAGAGAGAGAGCCTGGAATTTTGTGTGTGTGTGTGTGTGTGTGTGTGTGTGTGTGTGTGTGTGTGTGTGTGGGACTGAGAGACACCGGGCCTGAACAGTGTCAGCATATGGAATTAATTAGACTGGCAATAACTGCCTGGAAGAAAGAGAGAGAGAGAGAGAGAGAGAGAGAGAGAGGGGGCAACATGAGAGGCAGAGAAAATAAGTTGAAGAGGGAGAAATAGAAGATGAGAGAGTCGTAGAGAGAGGGAGAGTCTGACCGGGGGTTTAGAGATGAGGGAGAATTAGTTCAAGCTATTTGCAAAAGAGATGAAGAACCAATCAGGAGAGTCGCAGCCCCTCCATCACACATGGTCGTTATTTAACCCTTTAATTAACTGTCCCCTCATCCTCCTTTCACGCCTCGTCTTAAAGAGAGAACAAGCCCAAAACCAATGTCACACCCATACACTGATGCCAATGTGCAGAAGAAGAAGTCAACACTCCTTTCTTTGCCACTTGTGGGGGAAAACGACAGTTTATTGTCTGTATGGTGGCCAGTTTAGGACATTTCAGACTCTTGAGCCAGGAACCAATGTAGCACGTCCTCACCGCCACGGAGGAAATAAATACGAGTCACCTGACGCCTCTACTGGAGGAATCATCCATCAATGAGCTGAGAAACGCCCGTGGGACGAATAACGAGAAGCTTAAATATGTATTTACATATATTCTGAAGAATCTCAGCATTTTGACCACGTGGAGTTTCCCCGCGTGAGTACCCGTCCTGCGACGCTGTCGGCTCGTCTGTTGTGCGTTTGGAAATGCAAATGTCATTACTCACGAGGTATTAAAACCGATGAACGTGCCGCGACGATCTCTTGTGAACCGAGCGAGTGAAAAAGTGACAACGAGCGGGGTCGGATTACAGTTCTGAACGGGTCGGGAAATGAACCGCGTCGTCGTTTTTTTTTTGTCCATGCAGATATCCCTCTATTGATGAGCTGTTCCTCGTGCACCTCAAGGTGTTGGTCCTCAAACACAGAGTGTGTTGGCACAAAACAAACGCTTCCCTAACCCCCATCTCTCTCTCTCTCTCTCTCTCTCTCTCTCTCCATCTGTGAAAAGCCAGAATTGATTTGCAGAGATGGAAATTGATCGGCAGGGAGGCAAACAGTGGGACTAAAAGAAATATATATATATGTGGAGCGAGGTTCTTTTCAGCCGAGTCCAGTGGACACGGCGCTGCGTGAAGCACGTTGCTGTCCCTCGGTTCCTAACATGCATTTAACGATTTTATCGTGGCAAAACATTGTAAACCTGTAGCTACAATTATACAGTGCATAGCACGGTCGTATAGACTCCTTAACCAGAGAGAACAAAGTCACAAAAAAAGAGGGAGGAGACTGGTACTCGGTGTCTTTATTTTTTTATTGTTGTATTATTTTCATGTTGTTTTAGCCTTTGAATGATGACACTCACAGATTCTGTGGAGATGATGCCCACGGCTATTAAAACATGCTGAGCTCACAGAGATGTTGAGCCACACACACACACACACACACACACACACACACACACACACACACACTCCTCATGCTGCTAGAATGCAGCAGTCATGCTCTCAAGCAGATGAAAAGCGATAAATACATGACAAGAGGAAAAAAAACAAGTCTCTATTTCAGTTTAATTCTAGGCTACTCCCCTCACATCCGCCTGGGTTTCTAAGAAGAAACCTCAGACTGGGGGATAGTGTGTGTACGTGTGTGTGTGTGTGTGTGTATATGTGTGTGTGTGCGGTGGTTTAGCATGTCATGGCCGGGGTATGTGAGCAGCCGTGCTCTTGAGGTAGCTGGAAGTAAACCAAAAGCAGCTCATAACGCACACAGTGAAAAGCACACATGCTGGTACACACTCCACATCACAGACAGCAACACACACACACACACACACACACACACACACACACACACACACACACACACACTCACTCCAACAGGCAGTAGGAGGGTGGGCTTCAGTGTGAATGACATGGCCTAGATTGGAGGGTGAGTCATTTCCGCTCGGTGGTATAAAAGTGAGGGAATGTCCCTTTATGGAGAGAAATAAAAGAAAGCTTCTTCTCAACGAACGCATCTCTAATCCCCTCCCTCTGTTTTGTGCGTCTATATTTGTCCCTCTCTCTCTCTCTCGACACGTGCACTGCGTGAACAAAGCCATGTGATGTGATGTATGACGTCGTGGGCACACTGGTTCAAAGTTCAAGGTATCTTCACTGTCCCTTCTCCAGATTTTAGTTCACCTCCGGTGCTGAAAGATGAAGTCCCAAAACCTGCAGTTCATCAAATGGCCACTTGAGGCCGGCTCCACAAGTGCGTCAATCCCCATAGACCCCCATGTTAAAATGCTTTACAGCCGAGTACAAACAAAAAGGTTCCTGGTCTGTGAAGTCTTCATGTCACTATTGTATAGAATGTTTTTCTTGTTTTTCTCTTCATTGGACATTGGCCATGTGATTGCCGGTGTGTTTCAGGGGGATATTAAAGACCACCGAGCCAATCATTAAAGACAGTCTCCTGCACCAGCTGCACCTACGTAATTGCGGGAGTTTTCTGGTGTATAGAAGTCTATGCTTCATGTGTTAAAGCTGCATTCTCTCTCCTGACCACCAGGGGGCAACTCTTCTGGTTGTATAGAAGTCTATGCTTCATGTGTTAAAGCTGCATTCTCTCTCCTGACCACCAGGGGGCGACTCCTCTGGTTGTATAGAAGTCTATGCTTCACGTGTTAAAGCTGCATTCTCTCTCCTGACCACCAGGGGGCGACTCCTCTGATTGTATAGAAGTATATGCTTCATGTGTTAAAGCTGCATTCTCTCTCCTGACCACCAGGGGGCGACTCCTCTGGTTGTATAGAAGTCTATGCTTCATGTGTTAAAGCTGCATTCTCTCTCCTGACCACCAGGGGGTGACTCCTCTGGTTGTATAGAAGTATATGCTTCATGTGTTAAAACTGCATTATCTCTCCTGACCACCAGGGGGCGACTCTTCTGGTTGTATAGAAGTCTATTAAAGAATGACTCTAAATCTCTCTTCTTCTCTCTTGAAGCTTTTAGGGGCGGGACTTAGTGTGATTGAAAGGTTGATGCGTCTCTACGTCACTTCTTAGCATTCCAAATATACATATATACTTTGAATTTTAGCACCTTCTTTATTTTTTAATTTTCTTAGATTGATAATTAATATCTTAATATAATTGTTTTTGTTTTGTCTGTCTATCTATCTATATGGTAACTTCCGTTCACTGGTTGCACAAAGCCAAGATGGCTACGGCTGTAATCCAAGATGGCTACGGCTGTAATCCAAGATGGCTACGGCTGTAATCCAAGATGGCGACGCCCAAATTGCCGAACTCGAGGCTTTAAAACGGCGGCCATCAAACCAATTGGTGACGTCACGTTGACTACGTCCACTTTTTATGTACAGTAAAACCTCCAGACAACAACAACAACGAGTCTTTGTGAACACGCCCAGAAGTCTAAATCAAATCAGGTTACATTATGGAAGGAGACTTTGAATCCGTTTCAGGAATCGCCGAAAAAGTCAGAAGACATGTAGATATGAGAGGACTTATTTTGGGAAAACTCCAATAAAACATCTGATTAAAACAACACCAGCAATGCATAGAGTCCTCAGCCGGTCTTGTTACGCTGATATTCTTCTCATTAGCTGACTGTGAACCGCTCAACAGCTGGTGGTTTTTGGGGAGTTGATTATTACCCTGCTGGGTTTCTGTTTGCTTCCTGAGGCCGTGTGTAATTCAGCTATTTCTCAATGTGTTAATATTGAGTCTTATTCTACAAAACGTACAACTTCTGGGTTTTTATTTCACCGTTTGAAATATAATTGCCGGCACAAAAAGAAAAATCATCATTTGGCTTCATTTGTATGAATGAAATATAATAATAACTTTATTTATAAAGCACTTTTAAAAACAAAGTTTACAGTTTATAAAGTGCTCTACAGAGAAGCAAAGCATAGTCATACATAACGTCAATACCGGTAAACAAAAAGGACCATACCATAAAGGCATGAATACAAAAAAAACTAACAAATAACCAAAAAGAGCAAATGGAATAGAAAACAAACAAATACATAAAACAAAAAAACATAAATAGGGGAACAAAATAACGTCATAAAAGGATGACATCACTTAAAAGCAATTCTATAAAAATAGCATTTTTTTTCTTTAATTGGGTAAAGTTGCATACCCAAACTAAAAAAGGAGTATATCTGCAACCACAATGTATATTTTATTAATATTGGTATCAAAATAAAAAGTAACACTTGTGAGATATTGTTCAGATGTGTTATTACCACGGTATATGTTACTGGTTAAGAGTAAAGAAGTGAAATACTAGGATCCCCTTCTTAGGGGAAGTTATTGATTCTGCAAAATCTGCATGATATCAATCTTCAGCAATTTTTTTAATGATAGCTGGTACTTCTGAGACTCTGCAGCTCCGGCTCCCTCAGACGGTTCATTAGGAAGATCAGATGCTGTGTTCTAATCAGCTGGTCTCTGGGTGAAGGATGACATTTACTCGGGTTAAACTCCCACACGACACCAGCGGTGTATTTAAAGGAGCCACGTCCCAGGAGAGATCACCCCCACCCCCGACGGGGTCACGTGACATACGTGTGTCTTCATGAGCCGCGCTCCAGAACCCGAGTTGGATCCTGAACCGATGAGAGAACCCGAGAACCCCACATGCAACGTCTGCCCTTTGCTGGAGGAGTTTACTTATTTTGTTTGTGATATTTTCTGTTTATGTAATTAGTTTCATAGCAGATGGAGCAGATTTCTAAAAAGTCAAGGAAGCAGAATGTTAGGTTATATAATGAGGAACAGCAGATACAGTTTCTGGTAAAAAGCCGGGAAAGAAATATCCTACTTTACAAATTAAAAAAACAAAATTACGGTCCCCCGATGCCCAAACTGTAACGCATGTAGATATTGACAAAAAAATACAATATATTGGCTACGTTTGGAAATGACTTATTTTAGGATAAACATAATTATCATACCAAAACACAATGGGATACATAGATAAAACATTATATATATATATATATATTTATATACATATATACATATATATATATATATTATACATATATAAAAACTAAATTAATATAGTATATATATATATATATATATATACACACATATAATAAAACAAAAATATATAATAAATAAATATTATATATATATTTATATATGTATATATATAACAAATATATAAAGTAAATATATATATACATAAATATAAATACATACATATAATAAAACAATATATAATAAATTAATATATTAAATATATATATATATATATATATATATATATATATATATATATATCTCACCAGGTAATATATCCTCATACAACAGTTAAAATAATATTGTACAAAAAGTTATTCTTTATTTTTCGTTTATTTTCCTATGCGTCAATTTCTGCTCGTAACATATATCCAGTCTTTTCAAAATAAAGTTCGGTCTTCACAGGAAACAACTCAGTCAGGGTTTAGGCAACAAAACTACTTTGGTAAGTTGTGTTACTGAAGAACACAAGTTGTGTGACAAAGCAATTCTTAAATGATCTAATAGTTTGTTTAGAGGGTGAAATGGACATTTTGTCCATATTTCATAATTGTCTGTGTCATCATTATTTCTGTCAGACATTGTGGAGCCTTAAAGCTGCTTCTCCTGCTTCCAAAACACAGTTATTGTGTTGATACTGATACCAATCTGAAGTGTTCAGAAAAGTAAATTGTGAAATGAACCAGACTTCTCAATATGCTGACCTTTTGGAGACTCAGCCCTCTGAGTGAAGTCTCCCATTCTGCTCCACAGCACATTCTAATACTGTGTATTACTTCTGCTGGAGAGACATCACACCACAACCCACCCGCTCTCCTCCAGCTCATGCTCAGTTTTAAAGTTGGCCGAAAAGGGAGCACAATACTCTTTTCCTTTTTTGGCTTTTTGACATTTAAATAAATTATTTCTCGTCTCTAAAAACAACACAATGCCAATTAAAGCAAACGCTGTTGGGAAAATCGACTAAAATGAAATGTTTAAAAAGCGCCAGTCTCGGACAAAAGTTGGGTGACCCCGCCTCGTTTTCCTGTCTCCCTTCGTCACGCTTTACAAAGTACACATTTCCAAAAGACACAATCACACCCACTCGCCACAGACCCACATCATATCTACCACACTGCTAACGGAGCGATTCTGTGTTCAGACAAGCCGCTACCGGCTTTAATTTAATCAACCCGGAGAAAAATAATAATAAAACCTAATCACTTTACCCCGCTCCATCTCCGTCACTGGAGGAGGAAGAGGAAGAGGAAGAGGAGGAGGAGAGTCGTCTTATCTCCGACGTCTATTTATTAGCCGCCAGACGCACTTCAAGACTCAGGCTCTGGGCAAAAATAACTAGAAGATGGAGTGTATTACCAGCCTTGCACAATGCTTGCTTCCTTGATTTCTCGTCACTCGCATCCTGGAATCCTAGGAGGAAGGACGCGAGGAAAAAAGATGCAAGTGAAGGAAACGAGGAGGCGATCATAACAAACTAAGCGCTCCAACACCAACGCGTATTTAAAGTGTCTCACAATATTATATTATTTACAATACTGGGTGTGACCTGATACAACATGTATGTTTTTTTGCTGTCTTTATACTTCCTGGTATATTATTAGATCTGAATTGATTTTGTGGGACATCTGTGACTTGTATAGCCACGAATACTGCATGATAACCACCCGCCTGCAACGTTAACATCAAATCGCAACTTTTAGGTTTGCATCGTGCAGATGGGACATACAAATCTGAAAAAACAACAACAGTATGTCATCTTCTTTAGTCCAGTCTTTAGACGAAATAACGTTATTCGTGATATCTTAACTCACTGGACACTGGAGGTCATTTTCAGTCGATTTTCTCGATTTGACATAATTTTCTTAGATTCACCTTTTAAGGCACTTGCATATAAGATATATACCCATGTTTTACATCATGAAATGCAGAACAATCTCAGCTATCTATATAATGAGGCACCATTGTCATAAGGCAAAAGTGTAAAGAGAAAAACTTTATAATATGACACTAAAGCTGAAAAATGGAATCTCGATTTTTGGAAATTCTTCATATCGCTTGAAAAAAACTAACTTTACTCAGGTGGTGACTCTGTTTAGGTGATGGCAATTGGTTTACCAAAGGTTTTAGGTTCACAAAAGCAGTGAAATATATGAATAAAATGTTAGATACATGTAAATAAATGTCTAAAACTAAAGTTTTTATTATCGTTTTTTGAGTAGAAATATGGTCTTTCACACCTTTCACCAAAATGATAAAAATGGGACTGAGAAATGACTTCATAGTGCAGATAAAGCTTCATGGAGTGTGTACATATTCTTATTTTTTTAAATAAGAATATGTATTATAAAAAAGAAAAGAAAATATGTACAGAATATATATTACTCATTTTTCATGCGTTTTCCCGTGAAAGTCCAGCAACACGTCAGTTTCCGCTCACAACGCATGCAGTGTTTTTGCTTTGTTTGTACTTCCTGGTTCACGACTACATGGATCACATCCGCTTTAAAAAAAAAGAAGCAACTGCAAGTCACGATGAAAGTCTGCAGGTCTCTGAAAGCTGAACACTGGAATGACTCACTGACTGATCAAACAGCTGCTGGAGCAGATGACCAGCATGCACTGGGGCGCCGGCGTACAGCTGCAGTCGGTTGCAGAGATCGGAGAGCCTCTAATAGTAACGGATGTGAAAGTCCATCTGTAGATGGAGTATATATTTTGCGGGGGGATTCAGGTCAGTAAAAGTTTGCTCCTGCAGGAGCACGTACCGTAAAAGTCAGGTTACAAGCCGCTACTACCTTCGGTCAGTGTCCCCGTTTGCTCCCCGCTGTAGCCAGCTGGCGCTCATGCTATTTCCCCCGCTAACTTCCGCTAGCTCTCCGCTAGCTCCACGACAACCACCGAAGGTAGCGGGACCAGCCCCGGCTCGACACCCGACTTGGGCAGAGGGGACGCGGGCAGTAGCAGCAGCAGCGGCTAGCAGCAGCAGCGGGGAGCTAGCAGCAGGAGCGGGGAGCTAGCAGCAGGAGCGGGGAGCTAGCAGCAGCGCTAGCTAGCGCTGCTGCTAGCTTGCGCTGCTGCTAGCTTGCTACAGCGGGACACTGACCGGAGGTAGGAGCGGCTTGTATCCGACTTTTACGGTAGTTTAAATAGTGGACATGCTTTTCTTATTATCGGTGTGGGACGATTTACAGCTAACGGGTCGAGACAATAAAATTATTTATGATCACGTTTACGCCTGGCTTAAAAAAAAAGCTCCCGTGCAGCTGGAGGACGAGTTGGTTCTGGTCTTGACTCGTCTCACTCCTCTCCATGTCGTGGACGAAAAGGAGCAAAGGTGTGAGAGGTGGAACTTGATTAAAAGCTGCTTCATGAGAAAAATAAACAATAATCCATAATCCTTCCAAGGCCATATGTACACAGGAGCACGTACAGTTATGAAATGAAACGCACATGAACAGACTGACACACAAGGGCGGAAAAAAATAATCAAATGGTTTCTTTTCTTTCTCATTAGTTGACAGCTATACGTGGGCGAGGGTATTAAATATGGAGACAAAATGGTGACACCTCAACCGCTAAGCATGAAGGTAAACAAGAACAAAGACACGCCGCTGACACCGTGATGGATCGCCTCACTGCGGTGAGCGAGTCACTTCCACAAAGCTGTCGCTTCAGATGAACTCCCATATTATGGGATGGCATACATCAACGTAGAGCCTCACGCAGCGGTTTGTAAAACGTCGCAGCTCATTTCTCTCGTGTTACTCGTGGACTCAGAACGTCCGGCAACACGTGGCAATTTTTTCCGCTCGTTATCACTCTGGAGTCTGGGGGTCAATTTCTTGATTTCTCGATTTTACATACTTTTTAAATTCCCCTTTTTAAAGTCACTAGCATATGATACATACTCATGTGTTGTATATCAAAAAATTACAGAACAATCTCAGCTATCTATATAATGAGGCACCATTGTCCCAAAGGCACAAGTGTAAAGAGAAAATATGACTAAAGCTGAAAAATGGAATCTTGATTTTGTAAATGTTTCATATTTGTTGTGAAAACATAACTTAGGTGGGATAGCGGTTTTGGTGATGGAAATTGGTTCACAAAAGCAGTGGAATATATGAATAAAATGGTAGACACATGTAATGTAATGTCTAAAACCAAATGTATTATTATATGGTGGGGATGATGAGCTGTGGCTGGCTTTGCGGCCTGCTAGGTGATGTGTTGGCAGGCAGACGGACAGGGAGACTGCTGCAGCGATGCTGCATGTTGTCCTCTGGACCCTCACAGCTCTGAATCCACTCTGTAAAATACATTAATACAGTCAGTATGAGTTCACTGAAAGAAAGTTAACGATGATAGGGACAACAGTTGATTACCACCGTTCATAGCTGTAGTCAGCTATCTCCGTTAGCTCTCGTTAGCTCGCGCTACTAGGCTTACTAAGTTCACTGTAAGAAAGTTAACGGTGATAGAGACAAGTTGATTATGCACCGTTCAGTCATAGACACGGAATATAACAGTCAACACGGCACTATGTAGTGACGTGCTAAAGCTAAGCTATCGTCAACACACACGTTATTTACGGTCCTACAAACACATAATGGAGGTCCAACACTACTGGTCGTACTATGTTCAGTGTAAGAAGGTTAATGGTGATAGAGACAACAGTTGATTATGCCCCGTTCAGTCATATATACGGAAGAGAACAGCCAACACGGCACTGTGTAGTGATGTGCTAACGCTAAGCTATCGTCAACACACAAATGTTATTTACGGTCTTACAAACACATAATGGAGGTCCAACACTACTGGTCGTACTATGTTCACTGTAATAGGGACAACAATTGATTACTCACCGTTCAGTCTCACAGAAACGCTGTGGCCAGCTATCTGGCCCGTTAGCTCCGGCTAGCTCCTGTTAGTGAATCCTTCAGGCTCTGAAGCTGCGCCGTCTGTCCCCTCCAATATAGCTTTGCTCAGGACTCTTTGCTTGGCACCTTCTGACTCACAGTGAAGCTTTGCACGCCTCATACATGTCCATGTTTAGATGCTCAGACGCGGAAGTGGAAACCATATCCGCCAGTTTTGAAACCATATCTCTGTGACATATTATTGTGATGATATAATTTTATAAAAAAATTGAAACACCTGGTTTAACGCTTCGAAGCGGGCCCCGCCCCCAAAGGGTTAAATCTGTATAGTCTTTTCAAAATAAAAGTCCATCTCCGCAGGTTTAGGCAACAGAACTATATCTCCTGTACATTCATCCTATTACAAATATACAACTGAATCTGGCAGTATTGAGTTTATTTTATGATTGACTTTTTGACATCAACCATCCCTCGACAGATATGTCATGTGACACATCGGCCCGAATGTAAACCCTATGACAAGAAAGTCAACTGAAAGTTTGATTCCACAGTTAACAGAAGTGGGACCTCGTCGTAACTTTTGTCAGGTTCCACTTCGCTGGTTCTGTCGAGACCAAAGCTCCGCCCCTAAACACATATTAAAACAATAAACACAGAGACCAAGCAAAAGACAATGACAGGGTTCATACACATTTTGACCAATGGATTTCCATGACTTTAAACCAAATTTCCATGACCAAACATTTTGTGAAATCTCTGTGTATTCCGTAAACGTCGGGTTACGAGCCGCTACTACCTTCGGTCAGTGTCCCCGTTAGCTCCCCGCTGTAACCAGCTGGGGCTCCTGCTAGCGCTCCGTTACTTCCCCGCTAACTTCCGCTAGCTCTCCGCTAACTTCCGCTAGCTCCCTGAAAACCACCGAAGGTAGCGGGACCAGGCTCGACACCCGACTAGGGCAGAGGGGATGCGGGCAGTATCAGCAGCAGCGGCCGGTAGCAGCTAGCTAGCTAGCGCTGCTACTAGCTTGCTACAGCGGGGACACTGACCGGCTGTAGGAGCGGCTTATAACCCGACGTTTACGGTACATGAAAAAGTGAGAAAATGTAATATTTAAACTAACAATGAGAATTCCAAAGCATACAGTAAACCTTAAATGGCACAAATGAATGAGACAATAGTTTGATTAAAAGAATAAACATTTATATAGATGCCTGTATGTCTGCCTGCTTATATTTTGAGCGTCTTTCTTTTAAAAGCATATTAATTATTTCAAACTCAGCGTAAATGAACGACACGAACACATGACTATAACACATTTCCATGACTTTTCCAAAACTTTGGGGATTTTCTTTTTTTCAAGGACTTTTCCAGGCCTGGAAATAACCATTTTAAAACTCCATGACTTTTTCCAGGTTTTCCATGACCGTAAGAACCCTGAATGAGCTGATGTTCTACATCTGGATGTGTCTGCAAGGCAGACGGATCAGCACAGATAGATCACACTAAAGAGACTAAAGATAATTGGGGCCACATCTGGAGCGTTTCATGCAGCGGGAACGGAGCCCCAGTAGAAACCCTTATGTGTCTCCAGACTTCAGGCCAGCGCAGGTGTCTCCGCTACCTCTGGTTCCGTTTAAATCAAACAGATATCTTATGACCATATGTGTACAACACACCATGCAAACACACACACACACACACAAAGATGCACAGGCCCTCCCTCCGCAGGCGCTCACACATTTCACAGCGACACACACAAAAAAATAGATTAAGATGTCGACATAAACCTAAAAATAATGGTGGAAAGAAAAGACAGGCTGCTGCTGCTGCCGCCCTCGCCTCAGATTCACACCAACGCTGACCTTTGTAGTGGAGAGAAACTCCAGAGCAAAAACAATTACCCACCGGGATATGATAAAGTAGGTAATTTCATGCCCTGCTGCTTAAGCTGTGGCGCTCCTGTCAGCTTGTTGTGAAAATCACTGACATACATCTCTGTTATTTATTGCAAAGCCTCCGCGCGGTGACCGACAGTGAGGGAAATACGCTAAGTATATGAATAAGTTAATAAATAAAGTAAAACAGCCGTGTTTCCATTATAGGACCAAGACCAAACAAGTACAACACGGATTATACATTATTATCCGTGTCACTGAAATGTGGTTAAAGTCAATGTTATATTTATATTCTTTCAACAGGATTTTCTTCAAGAAAATTCAATTTTTCTTCAGTTAATCTTATGTTAATATTGAGTTATGTATGTAGATTTCATACTGGTCCAGAGTAAGTCTGGTGAGACGTGATGCAATGCTAAAATATACAACGGAACGACTTCGCATAATAAACTTAAGAACTTGAGAAAATAATAGGATCAAAGTATTACTGAATTCACAGCTCACTTCATACAGGCCAGACTTTAATCTCCAATATTCAATTGGTAGAGAATAATAGTAATCATACAAAGGTCTGCGACACCAAACAAAAAGAGTCTCAAAGTTCCATGCAGATGGCAAGAGCACCTCGCTTCAATACAGCATGATGTCATTTAGTAAATTAACCCTAAACGCCGAACTCAAGGCTTCAAACCAATGGGTGACGTCCACTATTTGATCATTTTTTAAGAAATTAAAAACTCAACTGTTTCATGATGTTGTTTCTGAGGGTTTGGTATTATCTCCTCTTGCCTCGTTGATATATTAAAAAATATCTATAAATCACGAGAAGAGCTCATTTGTGTGTAAATTAACGTTTCTGACCATTTCTACTGCCATTTCTGCATCAACATATACACATTAATTGGTAAACCAGCCTTTTAGAAGAGATATATACGTTAGATAAATGAAAACATGAAATACTTAAGGAGACCAAATAAATGCATTCAGGTGTAGTTAACAGGCTATCTGTGTATTTTCATTTCCTAATCATCAGTAAAACAAACAAGAATGTACACAAACCTCTTATATCTGATTTATTGTTATAAATCAGCTACAATTATCAGAACATTCCGAACATTCAGGCTCCCTAGTGTGGCGTAAAGGTGTACTCAGGTATAAATGTTAAATAAAAGTCTGTTTTTGACATTAATTATGTCTTCTTTTAATTTATATATTGTTCCATTTCATTATGCCTGTGAGCTGGATGCTGTGTCAAAGTTGATAAAGATTTCCTCACAGATATTGTTGTTGAAAAGCTCATTTTAACCAAAAGTCAGTTTCAGCTGTCAATAGATCTATTTATACGTATCTGACAAACACGCTGATGATTACATGCATATGGAATCTAAAGATGGAGCTGTTTTCTCCCACGCCTTGTTTTCTCCTGCCAATCTTCATTTGTCATCTTCAGTTAAAAAGATGACACATTGATGGGTGTTCTATGTATGGATTTCACATCCTCCAAACAATGACATTAGTCGTGATGAAAAGAAGAAAAACGTAACGAGGAACGTGGAAGAAAAACAGACGTGATGAAGGGGGAAAGAAAAGAAAACAACGGCCATTTCCCACCACACACACACACACACACACACACACACACACTCACACACACAAGAGGTAACAACACAGTGACGTCCGAGCGCAATGCTAATGTGTCAAGTTTTTGTTTGTTGATTACAAACACACACTCGGGTTGTTTTTCCCCGCGCTCCTGACTCGCTCTGACAAATGACTGCTGTCTGCTTGTTTGAACGAGGGAGGAGACGGAAAGAGAAAGAGAAAAAGAAAGGAAAAAAGAGTGAGGATGGCGATACGATACTCTGCTGATGATAAAGAGAATAAAATAGTGATTCTACTCTGAACGACATTCAAAATGTGTATTATTTAGTCTGGCCTACACTTTAGCCGTGTTCTGGACCCCTGGCTAAGTCCCGCCCCTCTAACATACACTGGCCAATGGTAGCGTAGCGTGTCAGACGATCCTCGTGTTTGGTTTGTGGATATTTGGAGCTCGTTACCAGGAGAAGTCGGAAGAAGATACACGTTTTTTAAAACGTTAAGTTTCTACGTAAAAAAATCAACAACATGTGAGCTAGCTAACGTTAGCAGAGCGCGTTAGCACATCATTAAGTAGCGGCAGCACTTCTACGCTACGCTAGCTACTGATTTATAACTGATTATAAATCTGCTCCGCATGTCTGCATGAACACTTATCAGCTGTTGTATGTGTTTGCTAACAGAGCTTTTGTTCCTGAAAGTTTTTTTTTAATCATTCTTTCTTTGTTTTGTTTCCACAGTAACAACCGCTGGTGAATTTATTTGCCGTTTCCAATGAATCCCAGCTGCATGCTGATGGCTACGTGTGTCCGCGCAGATACTACAGATTGCTCTGCTGCAGTGCTCCAGCAGCTCCCCCTCTCCTCCTCACTCATCCACCCTACAAGACACCTGGTTGCTGGTCTGCTGCTTCTATTTCACACGCACACACACACACACACACACGCACACACACGGTGAAAATGTCCTTTAACGCATCAGGGGTCTCCTCCTGTATGTCTGACTGCTGCCTGCTGCTTGCTGAGGTGGACTGATTGAAAATAACATTTATTTTACCTTTCTCTGCTTGGTGCTGCTGCTGCTGTGTGGACACACACACACGCACACACACACACACACACACACACACACACACACACACACACACACACACACACACACACACACGCGACTGAGCAATATAGCAAGTGTAGCAGCTGGACCCCCAATATTAGACTTGGGGAGCAAAGGCATTTGTTTGCATCCCTCCGTTTCGATCATACCACTTCGCTGCGTTTTCAACATTTGAGCTGGTTTGGATCAAAATATGGTACATCTGCTCCATGATATATTACATATTCTTCCTCAAATAAAATGTGTTTGTTTGTGGCCCTTTGCGTCGACAAAATGTTCGATTTTAGTTTTTTTTGGACAGCGGTCACTCGCTGTCAAAAGTCTTCTGTTTGTTTTTCCACTTTAAAACATAGCTTCATACAGTGACACCCTTTTGAAATTGGGGGCCGGGTGGGGTCCCGTCCAAGGGCGTCCGTTTAGGTCCACAAACAGACGTGAAGGTGGACTCGGTTCCTGCAACCTCACACTCACTGAACACATGTTTTGCAGTTTTAATAATGACAACAGATGACAACCGATGGGCATTTGTAAGATTTTAACAGCCACTTTAGTGCCAATTATAAGTGCCAATTAAAATGTCAATCAAGGGGCCTCAGACCCCCGGTATGTTATATCTTTAAAACTAAATGCTCCACGTAGCAGCTTTAAAATTAAGGACTTGAGCCATCTTAATTCCCTTGCTCATTAAAAATGCTAGTTAGTGTTCTTGTCAGGTAGGATCCCACCAGAAAAAGAGGGTCAAAATCTATACGGTAAGTAACCAACAAGTGCAAACAGTGTCTGAGCTCGAGATCGATAGCTCAAAAGGTGACGTATCGGAGTTATTTTGTTTTCTTTCTCTCTTCTCCCAGACAGCTTTCTCTGTCTCTCCCTTGTTTTACTTCCACCAGTCTCACCAGCCGTCTCTCCGTCCCTCAAGGGGCCGACTTCTGCTCAATTTGCCCCGACCTTTTCCGCCCGTAAACAGCCAGACGGCAAGGTGACCGGCTGGCCGTCCGACTGGCTCTAAGTGGAGCCGAGTGACAGTGGTGGAGATTGAGGGAGACGCGTCGGGGGATCTGATCAGAGGAAGGAAGGGCCACCGCACAGAGACCATTCAAAAAAAGAAAAAGAAATGTCACCATGACAAGGAGTTTCTGTGAGGAAAAACCCAGCGTGGAGCAGAACGAGCCGAGCTGCGAGTAAACCTCCGTGACCCGGCACACAAGGACGCACATTTAAATGGTGTGTTTCGAGACGGAGAGATGGAGATGTGGAGTGTAATGCATTTACAAAAAGGTGTTAAAACCACATTATCACTCATCCAGTGTCAGAAAGGGAAAGAAAAAAGCACCGGGAAGGAAGGCCACGGCGGTGGAAATGGACCGCGTGGAGTCGGAGACGTTCCGCGGGACATCACGTCCCTGAACTACAAGAAGGCGTCGCATTCACAGCTCATTTCTTTAATCTGCCTTTTTTTTTTTTTACGTCACCTATCTGCAAATCTGCGAACGGGGAAGTTGAGTTTTGTTGAAAGTTGAAAGTTGCTTTTCCTCACGAAAACCACTAGTTGAACTTGCATTTTGTTTGTAGAATATATATCACATACGCACATCCATATTTCTTACAGACAAACAAACACAGAACTTTCAACCAGGAGGCCAATGTCCGTGTAATTTATTTATTTTGTACTGTGGTGATGTTTGTGACGCGTTCTCTGTACTTATTATGTCACGTTTACTTAATTTACAGACTTATTTTAGTATTTAAAGTTTTTTTTAATGTATTTACTGACTACTATTAACGTAAAAGTCGGGTTAAAAGCCGCTACTACCTTCGGTCAGTGTCCCCGTTTGCTCCCCGCTGTAGCCAGCTGGCGCTCATGCTAGCGCTCCGCTAGTTCCCCGCTAACTTCCGCTAGATCTCCGCTAACTTCCGCTAGCTCTTCGCTAACTTCCGCTAGCTCTTCGCTAACTTCCGCTAGCTCCCCGACAACCACCGAAGGTAGCGGGACCAGCCCCGACTCGACACCCGACATGGACAGAGGGGACGCGTCCAGTAGCAGCAGCAGCGGTGAGCTAGCCAGCAGCGCTAGCTAGCAGGAGCGCTAGCTAGCAGGAGCGCTAGCTAGCGCTGCTGCTCCTAGCTTGCTACAGCGGGGACACTGACCGGAGGTAGGAGCGGCCTGTAACCCGACTTTTACGGTATATTGAATGTTAACCACATGCTTATTGTGACCGTGAGCATCATCAAAAAGTGAACTCAAGTACATTTTGTCCCATGATGTTAGTTTTGCTGACAATCAGGAGGCCCATCGGAAAGTTCAGGAAGAGCCGATCCGTTCCGGCACAGAGCAGACTGACGGCTACCTAAAGTGTCTTGAAGGTCTTCAGCATCATCTGATTCTCTTCATACCACAAAGGAAATGTCCATGCTGTTTCTCTCATAGTCCGACAGATGTTAGAGTCACCTTTCAGACTGAGGTAGGTTGTTTTTTTTGTCCGCTAAAGACATTGTTAGCAATGAACCAGAGGCCTATGGAAGACATGGTGATGCATTAACAAAGAGAGTTTGCCGTGTTAATTAAGAAATAAACTCAGAATTAGACATTACATTTAGCCCAACAGTAACAGTGAGGGTGGGGGAGATATAACAGAGACGGAAACAGACTCTGGAGAATTTAAACCTGCAGGAGAGGTGAAGAGAACAGACAAAACCTTCTTCATTGCTCGACAGCAACGGCATCCATTTGTGTTTAAAACAAAAATCCTCTTTGCAGCTACTTGGTTCCATCTCTCCATTTCTACTCTTCGGCCCAGGTGCACAATGCAGCAGAAATCAATCAAAAGAAGAAGCAGAGAACCTGTGCAGGCAGTTCAGCCCCCTGCAACACCGACAAATGCATTCACAGCTTCGGGCCATTTTGGGGAGAACATGCAAACTCCACACAGGAAGGAGCCTGAACACAGGACACCGCTGATGAGATGTGACAGGAGGAACCACCGAGCCAACCGGTCTGTTAGCCACGTGAAAATAATATTTAAAAAAGGAGCAGGCTGTTTTTAAAGTCGCTTTTATGGAAAGCAAAACGACATCTTGTTTCATGGCAGACATTAACAAAGTCAAATAAATACTTTTAGAAATTGAAACATTGACCCACTGATGTCGTTATTATAATTTGATGTAATAATATAATGTATAATAATAATTTACTTATTATTATAGCAGCCACCTCCACAAGATAAACATGAGGGGTCTCAAGGATTTACAGATATGGATCGAAAACAAAAGCAAATTAGTAGTTTTCAACCAGTTAAAGTGCAAGAAAATCCATGTTTATAGCGGTAAACCACAAAAAAAAAATATTTCTGTATGTGCTTCGTCAGTACTTTGAAACTCTGCCCACTAAAAGCATTATATAGGTGTTAGAACCAAGCTGTGCAATGTATATACAGTGTAATCTATTTGAAATATGCTCAAGCCATATTCTAGTTTTTTAAGAATTATTTTTTTTTTTAATGGCCCGTATGCTTTTGTTTTATTATTATTTACAGGATAGTGAAAAAAAAGACCTTCTCAGATTTTTCTTTGTTTTAATGAAAAACTGGATACTTGTTCCTCTTAACGCCTCTATAAGGTTTATATATATATGAACCAATCTGGAAGGGAAAAACACAATTTGATGGAACTATTTACAACTCATAGAGATATATGATGAAGAATCAGTAGCACGATGCTTCGTTTTGATTATTTCTTCATTTCAAACAGACCTCAACACTTGTCTTTGTGACATTGGGATGCTTAAAGTTGAGGTGTGCCCTAGTTTATTACATTTTTAATATACTATAAAGTCAGAAATGACAACGCTGCCTTCGTTAGAGGAGACAGATGCAAAGACAGAGAGACAACAACCCTGCTTTTAATTCACTTGTTCATGCTGGATTAGACGCCGCGTTTCCACACAGAAGAGAGAGAAGTATAAATAGAGAGACGGATGAGAAGCACAGTGAAGAAGAAAAGACTCGCTCTGTGACTCTGTTATCGGCGACGTCATCGCCGAGCTCTCGTCCTCATACGTGTTCATCTAGAATCTCCTTCAACATCCAGGGAAAATACTACATTAGATACATCTCCTGTATATATATATACATATATATATATATATATATATATATATATATATATATATATATATATATATATAAATACACACAGTCTCACAAAAGCTTTTGAAATACACACACATAGAAAACACATCGCACACAAGTTACACTACACACACACACACACACACAGACACAATAAACACACAGCTGCACTGCAGCGTGCAGTAAATTAACGCACAAAAACACACATTAAACTCACACAGGCACACAACAGCAGAGCACTTAGACACATTGTAAATGTAGAAATGGCCCACACACACACACACACACTTTATAACACACAGTAAATGTAGGCCACGTGCACACACACACACACACACAGAGGAAGGTTGTGTCCATGTGGCCGTGTGGTTTCAGGCTCAGCCGGATCAGACTGAGGTGAAGGAAATGAGAGACTTTGTTTTTTCTCCTCCTTCACCTCCGGTTAACCCGTTTCTTTCCCGTCTTTGCGTCTCTATCCCTTCCATCCTTTCGCCACTTATTTCTCTTTTTTTTTTCCATCTCTCTCTCTCACTTTCTGGACATGAAATGCTGATGTACTTCGCAGAAATCCCGCACGATGCCATGGAAATACCCCGATTACAATCATGAAGTGATTCATCTCTAAATAACTTTAACAAAGGACAAAGAGTGCTGTCAGTCCCTTTTTTTTGTTGTTGCTCACAACCACTTATTTTACTTTCCCTCTCATCCCCCTCTTACCCCCCCCCCCTCCCTCCTCTGGACATTTTAAGCCAATATAAAGCCTGGTTTGGCAGCCTGGTGTGTGTTCATGTGGTGCCGCTCTGTAAAAGACCGAGATTGAAGCTTTGGGGAAAATCCTCGGCTTCCTTTCTAAATACACCCGGCATCACTGTCCAAGGTCTCAAGGGGAGGTGGGGGGATATGGAGAGGAGGAGGAAGGTGGGGAGGACGGTGGAAGGATTGAAGTTCTGAAGGAAAAGCCCTGAAAAGGAAGCAGAGGGTCTTAGAAAAAAGGGAGGAGGGAATGATTGTGACTCGGAGGAAAAACCGTGGTGTCTGAAATTATACTTACTGTTGGCCTGACGAGGAGGAGGAGTAACTGAAGGGGAAGTGGGCAAAAAGCAGCAATATGGAGTGAAGGAAAAAGAGGATAAATGATAGGAGAGGAGACAATTATTACCCTAGAATGAACCTATAGCGCCTTTATCTGAGCCGGAGGACATCATCATGTAATTACATGTTTTCTGTCCAAATCCAGCCGCCACGGCCCTGAAGGGAGAAGATAACAGAGCAACGAGGGCTTCAGGGTTCAGAGAGGTGATTTAGTCATCGACTCCTTTAGAACCAAACAGGCTCCTTAAAACAATCGAAAACAATCCGAAACCATTCAGAAACCATCCAATCATAGAGAGTAGAAGTGGACGTAGTTATCGTGACCGCAGACTCGGCTGTTTGGCCGTCGCCATCTTGACTTTTTTTGCAACGGAAATCAATGGTATCAACTTGTCAATCACAAGGTAGCCCCGCCCCTAAAGCGTTCCCTGCATTATGGTCTGTTGGACTCTAAATGGACCATAATTTACTAAATAAACATGCGGTATTGAAGAAGAGTCATTTTCTCATAGACTTCTATACAACCAGAGGAGTCGCCCCCTGGTGGTCACTAGAGAGAATGCAGCTTTAACACATGAAGCATATACATCTATACAACCAGAGGAGTCGCCCCCTGGTGGTCACTAGAGAGAATGCAGCTTTAACACATGAAGCATATACATCTATACAACCATAGGAGTCGCCCCCTGGTGGTCACTAGAGAGAATGCAGCTTTAACACATGAAGCATATACATCTATACAACCATACGAGTCGCCCCCTGGTGGTCACTAGAGAGAATGCAGCTTTAACACATGAAGCACATACTTCTATACAACCATAAGAGTTGCCGCCTGGTGGTCACTAGAGAGAATGCAGCTTTAACACATGAAGCATAGACTTCTATACAACCAGATGTGTCGCCCCCGATGGCCAATAGAGAGAATGCAGCTTTAACACATGAAGGATATACTTCTATACAACCAGAGGAGTCGCCCCCTTCTGGCCAGGGGGGTGGGGGTATTCAAGTTAAGACACTTCCACATTGGTTTTATACTCTGCAGAACCGGCGGTTGCCGCCTGCATTCACCCAGGGAAGCCGGCCACATCCGCCTCACCGCCGCAGACAGACAGGCTGACACCGGACACTGAGCTGGAGGAGGAAACGCAGCTATGGTGGTAATAGGCTCCATATGTGCCACATTCAGACGCCCATATCTGTCCTTTTCCACCTCTTTGATTCCTGCGACGGCATTCCACGAGGACACACACACACACACACACACGGCCGCATTAAGAGCTGTGATCGGTCAACCAGAGTATGATGTATGATGCTTGTCCCCTCAAGAACATACACAAAGCTCTACATTTGCTGCTCCCAAGCCTAATCCCCATCGTTCTATTCTCATGTGAAGGCACAGCAATCCCTCTGCTTTGTGTTGCATTTTTAAGACTTTATTATATTACACAGAGCCAAGAATCTGGTTGAAACATCACTCCAGCTGATCGGTCTCATTTGCGTCTCTGCTTGTGGTTAAAGTTGTGCTAATTTGTCTTTTGTTTTAAATTAAAACCTGTTTTTCCCCTTTGTTCCTCAGCGTACATGGATGGATGTCGGTGCCGTGAAGTCAAGCACTCCATTTCCACTGCCTTGGTGAAAGATTATAGATGGAGCAAATGTTTTCTCTATTATCATTAGTATGTGTAGTTTAAAAGAAGCAGATCAATTTAAATTGACTTAACTCGCCAAATACCAACGCTATAAATACGTCCACTCGTCAGCGATGGGACGTACATTTTGACTCGTTGCATGTATTGTGTCTTTTCAAATTAAACTTCTAAACTTTAAGCTTTACTTAGGCAACAAAACTACTTTGTTGTAGTTTGGGTTGAAATAAGTAACTATAATACCATAAAATACGTCAATTTGTGACATAACGGGACATGAACAGTTGTCTCCTGGGTGACAGTCCTGTATTTGTTTGACCCAAACATCCATGTTTACATCAGAGTTAGTTGAAAGACCAATGTGTCTCATACAGACTCAACATCAGTGTATCCCAAACTTTTTATCTGGAAGCGCACTTTTTAATAACAACAAACCATGTGATCCATTTCACAATAGAACTCATCTTTCAGAAGAACGAATTCACTTAAATTAACACTCCTGACCATTTCCAGATCACCTTATATTCAACTTTTTCTTTCACAAAGTGTCTCTCTTTATTCTTCTCTGGAGAAGTTCATTCATGTAAAATGCAGCTAATTTTTAATCAAAGTCAACAATCAGCAATATGTTATGATTGAGTGTTTGAAGGAAGGGTATACATGTTAGTTTAAAGTGAGAACAAGTTTAATTCCCACATTGGAAAATGTGGTCAATTGTATATTTAGTTTACTGTTGGTTGGTGATTTTATGTATTTAAGTAGGAACTGCCATCGGCCATTGGATAAGTGAGGACTCCAGTCTGCTGTTTTTATGAATATATTGATTTTATATATTTTTTAAATGCACTCTTGGCTTTACGAACGTCCCCTTGAGGGCAGCGAAGCGGACTGAATAGTTTTCCTCTCTGTGCGTACCGTGGTCCGCTAACTCACTGAGGAGATGTATGGAAAACTTTAGCTTGCCCTCTAACATGCTAACCCAGGGGTCTGGCAACGGAGCGTACAGCCAATGAGTTCTGACATGAACTTCTGCAATGTAATTTAAAAGGCCAGTTTTAATCTTCCCATGACCCACATTTTGGTCTCAAACCAGACTTTTGACAAAACACTGGCTACATTTCTTTCGAGGGTTCAGGACCTAAAATAAGAAGCGAGTCTGTTTCTGTTGGGTCACTAACATTGGCCGGGGAATGTTTTCATTAGACTGGCTCCCAGAGAGTGGGAGTCCATATTTAAAAAAGCTATACATATACACACCCTGCCTGTCAGCATTTGTGAAACTATAGATCACGACCCCTGAAATGGGTCAACAACCTTTCATGGCTCAATTAAACTGGGTCCCATTGGCGGGAGGCTAATTGTACTCAGGTTTTACTTTTGGAAGAACCACTGAAGTAGACGATTTCCCCCACAATGACACGACCAGTTAGTCTGACTTTTGGCCGTCCCCGGGGAGGGCGTGGAAACAGAAACCGTGAGCGGGGGTGCAGACAGATTGTGCGTCGCTGTCATTATGTGAAAAGCAAATTAGTCCCCACGGAACGTCATGTCAAAAACACCAAACTCAAGATCCCGCAGGAGTCCCCAGACGCTCCGCAAATCTCTGCACAGCATCAAGGTGTTTCCCAGGTTCCCGAGTCTCCCCAACATTCCCTCGTTGAGGAATGATCACCCAAACTAGCGCCACCAAGTAGCTCAACTTGTGACTGAGCAAGACCCGTAAGGAAATAAATCATAATTGTGTGTCAAATTAAGCATTTCTTTAATGACAAAGCTGGGGGCTTTTGTTTCACTCTTCTAATGGGAAAAAGTAATTCTCTCAGCTGTCAACCCAGCCCGGTATCACGGTCACAGAATGTAATCTATTGGTTTCGTGTACGTGGACACAAAGTCAATTAGGATCCTTTTTCATGGTGGAAACACACATTTGATGCATCCACGTGACTTATTAAGCGACAGTCAGAGCAAGTAACGTTGTATTTATTTAACCAAAATGACTGGATGGGTCCAACAAACACAAGACTTTCAACCACGAGACCAGAGTCTGACCTTTATAGTTGTACTTTTGTTGCTTAAACAAATTTTATTTTAAGCCTAAGTGGTTTTAACGTCTTCCTGGGCAAAAAAAGAGCAACACAAAAATAATAATATGGACAGTTCGTGTCACGAAACCAATAGATGGCATTTTGTGGGTACTTCCTGATCTACCCGTGACAATGTGTTTGCAGATCGATTGTATTTCTTTCCTGAGGCGCAAAGGGCAATTATATACCGTAAAAGTCGGGTTAGAAAGCCACTCCTACCTCCGGTCAGTGTCCCCGCTGTAGCAAGCTAGGAGCAGCGCTAGCTAGCGCTGCTGCTAGCTCCCCGCTGATGCTAGCTACTGCCCGCTGCTGCTGCTCTGCCCAAGTCCGGTGTCGAGCCTGGTCCCCCTACCTTCGGTGGTTTTCGGGGAGCTAGCGGAGAGCTAGCGGAAATTAGCGGGGAAGTAACGGAGCGCTAGCAGGAGCCCCAACTGGCTACAGCGGGGAGCTAACGGGGACACTGACCGAAGATAGTAGCGGCTCGTAACCCGACTTTTACGGTATATAAAATCAGCAACCTTGATGCAGCAATCCAACAGATTCGGTTTCATAAATTACAGTGATGGAGTTCAGGGGAATGCATGTAATTCAGCTGTTGCTATTAGCATTCTGCTAACGTATTAAAGCTTCAGCCGCCATCTGTTCTCAAGATGCTCACATTGACCCATGCTGAGTCAGCATCCAGAGTTCCTCTCTGAGCCAAACAAAACTAGTCATTTTCCAGGAAGTACGACACTCCAAAATGGATCCAAACACACACAGAGGGCGTTTTCGTCCCGCTCGACCCACAACCTCCTGATCCTGATTCTAAATCATTTGAGGCAATTTTAACCATGTGATTCCCTCACTCTTTGAATCAAAAGGAGGAGAAACAACTGATCCCTGCCAACTTGGACAGCCATCGCAATGTTTCCACGCTCTGATTTCCCCCGATGCCCACACCTCACCCTCGCTGCATCGGAGTTATATACGGCCATATGTCACTTTTGTCCCCAAAAGACAGCGCGTTGTGGTTGGAGGACCACGGTTTCTCCACATTGAACTATATTTTTTTGGAACTACTTTTCATGAACAACAAAGCAATGCTATGAATGTTCTCCAGGAGAGAGACTGTGCTGGAATGAACGCCGTTATATGTGTATTAAAACGCTATCACGTCTTCGCCTTCTCTGGAACAACTATAAACACTTTTGACTTCACATAAGAACTATACTTCTGTTCAGTATACCCTGTATACTCCATATACTTCTCATTATACTCATCAGTTTTCTGCAGACAGAGTCACATCTTCACCTATAAGCACATTTGCCCCGTTCTCCAACGTGATTTTTTTTTTTTTTACGAGTTGTTTGTAGTCATTTAAAAAGTACGTTCCAGTTTTTTCTAGTTGGATGACAACATTTTAGTTTCTGCTGTGAAACATCAACAAAGCGCCGGCTGTTTGTTTTTTTGCCGGGTAGCCAGACGGTGAGTGTGCGACTGTTTGTGTAGCGGGAGTCAAGCAAAAGGAGGGCTAAAAGAACAGAACGACAAAGAATGTTTGTGTTTGGTCTGACTGACGGAGCTGCAGACGCCGAGTCTTCGGGTGAAGTTGCACAAGACTCCCAAAAAGCATGGGAACGCTTAGAAATCTTTACTTTGTCACTTCACATTAACGCCAGACTGAGAGAATATACAATGCTGTGTTCTTGCGTGAGAACTTTATTGTTTTTTTTTGCTTCTGTTCCCTTCCTCTCCTCTTCTTTCTAATTATTTGTGTATTAATGTCACTGCTTAACATAGAAACAATAAATAAATAAAAAGGTTTGACAAAGAGGGTTCATGCTCCTCAAACAAATCTCTCTTGATGAGTGCAAGCTGTGGCACACTCAAAGACAAATGCTTGAAGAAAGTGTTTTTTGTTGTTGTTTGTTTTGTTTCTGAGTGCACGCCATTGAGCTTTATCATGACTCCAGCAGTCCTCCAGCCGCTTATCAGCTGGCCGCCGCCACATGAAAGCCAAGCGGCACAAAGATAGCGCGTGTTTTTGTGGCAACAATCACTGAAACAAAGCCCCCCCAAAAAATTACAAAAGACCGCCTCGTTCGGGGGAACAAATGTGTGCAATTTTCTCTTCAAAGATATTTAAAAAAAAGAAGCCTATTTGAAGAACGGTCAGCACTTTTGGAGCGAGGAAGCGGGAGCGTGGCGCGCCAACGCGCGTCATCGCGGCTCCAAACCTCATTGATTTTGTGTTTGCGGGGCGAGTAACTTCAAGCCTTTAAAAACCCTGGAACCAATTTTGTCTCTAGACATTTTCTTTTCTTTTCCCCTGTGTTTGAGTTGTCGTAGGAACCCCAAATTAATTCCAATACTTGTGTTTATTGTATGTGTTTGTTAAGCAAAGTCATGGGGAAAAAATTTATATCTGCAAAAAAACACTTTAAAAAGATATTTTGATCATAAATAACTATGAACATCCAGCAAGATTTGAGCAAGATTTGAACAAGAAAAAAAAAACTCAGCCCGTTTTGTGATTTTTAGGGCGTCTGGAAAGCTTATATTTTATATTTAGACTCCCACAAGCCCGTAGGGTTACAGAGATGTGTTTATTAGTGACTTTGTAAGGGCTACTTATTAAGGATTTAGTAAAACCTTACGGTCCGCCGTAGAAAGCTGACAGAGTTCACGTAAGTACTTAAACTTAACGGTAACTTTAATTGTGTTTTACACCAGATGTCTCTTCTCACAAGGGTTGCGGTATTGTAGCAATTTAAATTAAAGTTAAACAACGATGTGGTTCCGGAGATAAGTAAGGAAACGTTAAAAAAATATGTATATATGATTTTCACACACTGTTTTTAAAGGCCTTACAGCTCGTCCGTTTAGAGTTCAGTAAGACAACACGGAGAGTTGGAGAAAATCTCTGCGTCACTGAGGCTTATTTGAGCCCCGAAAGCAAAATGGCACGTTAACCGGCTGATGCCGCTCACGTGCCAGAGCTACAAAGAGAGGAGGCAGTGCCGGCCTAATCAGATTTGGGTATTTTTCATTAACTTGGCTATCTGAAGGTAGTGTGAGCACTTTAAGCATGAAAGCCTAACAAGCAAAGAGAATGTGTTGTAGGGGGAGGTTTCAGTCAAACGGATTAATTAACACTAAATGGCTGATAAGAGGACTCTTTCTTACCGCGGCCAAATGAGTCTGTTTGATCCAACAGCTCACCCTCTCTCACTCTTTTCATGTGTTAGAGGGTGTTAGAAGCTCTAAAATGAATAAATAAAACACATAATGATATATATTTCTATCTCATGGCCGTACAAATCCAGGTATCCAGGTATGTGTGTGCTAAAGTCAGGATCGTCTGCGACCGCTGTCCCGCCGACGCCGTGCAGGAATTGGCAACACGTCGTAGTTTTAAAGTGAAAGAAACTCAAGAGGACGTCCCTGGCAGAGAGAGACAAACTGCTCCTCGGTACTTTGAACAGGTATCTGTGCCGTAAACATCTGTTAGCCCCGTGTACCTCTGAGTCGCAGTCGAAACCAACAACGATCTCTCCGGGCTCTATGAACCCCGGCACGCTGACTCCGAGAGGCCGGAAAAAACAAAGCAGGTGTGCAGAATACCCGGCCGCGTCTTTTGAGGATTGTAAATGCGGCGGCTGCAACGCCTGAAGAAGATGCAGCACGCCGTCGTCCCGTTCTAATTACTGCGGCGCGGTGTTGGCTGAGCGGGACAGAGCATTACTTATTAAAGCTCCACGTTTCCTGGAACGTTTTGCTGAGCGTGCATGCTGCTATTAGGAACACCTAACTTCATATGCATTACGTTACACACACACACACACACACACACACACACACTCGAGCAGCTCCCTCTCTTAAAGTTAGTGCACGCTGGAGAAGAGCCGCAGTTCACTTGCGATGCCAAAGAAGCCGAAAGATCAAATCTTTCTCAAAGTAAATGATGAAGTTTAGAGCTCCAGAG
Organism: Myoxocephalus aenaeus; assembly: GCA_038501785.1. NCBI lineage: Eukaryota > Metazoa > Chordata > Actinopteri > Perciformes > Cottidae > Myoxocephalus > Myoxocephalus aenaeus. The sequence continues at coordinate 3,520,259 of JBAMJR010000172.1, forward strand.
ATTACCGCCACAAAACAACAACACAATCCGCTGCGCTGAATATAAATTATCATGGATACTTTTTTAAAAGTTGTTTTGTGCAGTCGGAGCAACTGCAAGCAATCAGGGAGACGAGGTCAAAGAGACCGAGCCTCCGACATGTTTGCTATTCTCCGGGTGGCAGTGAGAGATGGGGGGCTTCTCGTTGCTCGTGGATTTGAAAAATGGGACGCCGATACAACGCTCGTGTTTAAGGGGGAATTTAGCTGACGCGCTAACAGCGACTTGGCACCGCAGTCCAAACATCTCAAGCTATTTGGCTGCATCAGGAAAAGCTTTTATGTTTATAACATGCTGATCTGGGAAAGAGAATTAAAAAGTGTCGAACAAGTGTTTTAATGTTTACTGCGTTGAGGAATTAAGAGGGAAGCTACTTCTTTATTTAGGTTTTGCAAAGAGAGAAATGTTTGTGCTCTGATTAATAATCACTTTTCCGCATCGTCTTTTTGAAACGTTGCTCAATCAGAGCCCGAGTCCCATCTGCGACGCCGCCGTTGAATAAATAAACAAATCATGTGCGCGGGAGATAAATAAAAGTGAGTCTTCAATATTTGATGGTGCAGGTGTGCGGCCGTGATTGGCAGCTGTCATCGACGACGAGGGGAGGCGGGCGGACAGACGTGCAGAAATGAGAACAAAGGGGCAGGTTATATATGAAGGAGGTAATAAATAAAGAAGAGGGAGATATGGACGCTGAACGAGATTCTAAAAAGAGAAAAGATGGAGCACATATATAGGAAGGTGTGGGAACTGAATGTTAAGAAATGGAGAGTGAAAAATCCTCAGATTCACACGTTCACAAGATCTGCATTCACTCCCGACGCCGGGGCGGGTGAGTGACAGGTGGACAGACGGACGGAGGCAGATTGAGGGGAAGACAAGTATTTGTCTTGCCAGACTGACCAATAAGGAAACAGATGCACTTTTATCAAAATAAAAATAAAAAGCATTTTCTTTGACTTTACCATTTAGTCTGGTGCAGAGAGAGAGAGCGTTGACTTTATTCTTGATGGATCACCAAACCAGGTAGTCAAAGCCAATGGCATTTTGGGAGAAAATATCTTGCACGTTTTCATTCGGCACGATAATCGAAGCGTTGGCGTTTAATTTACCCCGACAACCTCCGTCGCTTTGAGACACGTGAAAGCTTCACCATTTTTTGTTTTTGGATATTTACCGACATATTTAATCTTGGAGAACCAAACGTTTTGAAATCTCTTAAAACTTCAGGGACCTTATTCAATCGAAAAAACCCCGTTGGCTTTCGAGACTCATTTCCGGGTTTTAGGACTCGTGCGTGGCTGAAATCGGTCCGGACAGAGATGGAAAGAGAGCGATTTGCTAATCAAGTAAATTATAAAATGACCCACCCGGTAACACAAATGCAACATCGGATCAGACTAACAGGCGGCGCATCTTATTGAACTCTCGTCCTCCATTAAACGCGATCGCCAGTCGATTCAAAAGACGAAAACTCATCATAATCTACACGGAAAACCTCGGAAGCTGAAATAAAGACAAAGAGCTTTTTTTGGCCGCCTCTGGGGATGAAAGCTAAAGGTCGTGTTAGTCTAAGAGGGCAACTTGTCCTCCGGGCCCTGTGGTATGACGGGTATGTCGGGGGGGGTCATGACCCCGGGCAAAACAAGCAGACCGTGTTTCAGTATCGAATTACACATGATTGAGCTTAATGGTTGTTTTCAGGAATTTGGGGGCAAAAGAATGTTAATTTATTTATGTGTGGGTATTGGCTGTATTTGGATGCATTTGTGGACGGACTATGAGACGATGGACGCCTGGCACAGACATGTAGAAGCCCCGCCCCCGCAGCCATCTGCACGCGAGCAACATAGTTTATATAGTTTTGGGTCATTTTCCTTCCATTTGTAGTCATTTTGCACATATTTTGTAGTGATTTTGTGTCTATTTGTGATTGCTTTGCATCTATTTTTAGTCATTGTGCATCTCTTTGCAGTAGTTAGGGTCTCTCTGTGGTCATTTTATGCTCCTTGTAGTCGTGTTTTGCAGCTATTTTTAGTCATTTGAGGTCTCTTTGTGGAACATCTGCATCTCTGTAATCATTGCATGTCTCTGTAGTCGTTTTCTGTGTGATTGTGGTCATTTAGCATCTCTGTAATTGTTTTTTTTTGTGTGTGTTTTTTCTCTCTAAGTCAGGCCCCCTGACCTCTTGGGGCCACTGAACCTCTGGGTCTGTGCCCAGGGGCCCAAGGATCAAATACATCTGCTTTGGTGTGTCGGTGTGGTGTGTCCATGGTGGGAGTAAGTACCAGAGGGAGAGAGTGTGATGTCACATGATCCTCATCTAAACGTTCCCAGTAGTCTCTTTCTCGCTACTCAAACCATGTCCAATAATACGACAACCAGTGACCGAAAAAGAAAGCGTCTCGACCTCGTAAAAAAGGTTATTGTCCTCTGTTAAAACAGAGTCCAACAATGTCCAGGGTGTTCTCGGCATTTACACAAAACCTAATAAGACTTTATTAGGACAGGGCGAGGAAGACGATTCTTTAGGCTGACTCCAGTTTTTACACGTCGCCATAAAGTTTAAAAGTACAGAGCGAGGTCCTTTCCATTCGGCTCAGGTTGGCGCTGAGCTTTGTTTCCGAGGCGTTCGTGCCCACATTAACTCAATAAATATACCCGGATATGTCTAGAAGTCATGCGCTCTTCTCTGTTGCAACCATCCTTATATTGAATGCGGCGGCTACAACATGTAGCTGTGAGCTATTCGTCCATCTGCTCCCGTGTGAGCCAGCGTTGGGGTAGCAGTCGTGCAGTTTTCTCATCTTTCTGTTATCTCCGTTAACCGGTGATTACAACGCATCACCCGCTCTCCGCCGGGTCAAAGAGGCGTTCAAACCCTAGTGATGGGTCTCATAAACAGCCGCTAGCCGCGTTTTAACAGACGCTTTTAGCAACCAGGTGGCGCGTTTACGATCTCCCCCCTCGCTTTATCCTGCCTTTTTTTATTTTTATTGTCATGTAACGCATAAGCCTCCTCCTGAGGAAGCTTTCCGCTGAGCACATGTGGCGGTAACTGCCGCATTAAAGCCGCCGTACCCAGGAGGGGATGTCGGGGAGTACCGTCGCGGGTACTTTGTCGCCTCTGACAGTACGCGTGCGTCTCTAAATCTCTGTCACAGCCGTAATCACAATAAAAGAACGCCCCCTCGGGTATTATTACAGTAATAACCCGCAACAGGCTGCGGCGTGTATGGAAATCATATTTCACTTAAAGTGCGCCGACTGCTTTGACAGATGAAAACTCCAAACTGTTTCGGCGTATTATCTCAACTTCTCGTCACGCTCGGCGGGCTGCGGGAACAAAAGCGATGCTTCGGCCTCCCGAACCCGCCGAGTTACGCCGCCGCCGCCGCGGCTCCGATAGGCGTACCGTGCAGCGCAACCCGGAGCAGGTTATTGGTTTCATAAAATGGGTGTATATGTCCGTGTCTATACCCTGCCATCCGTCATGTTGCGGTGGTTAACATGGCAGAAATTCCCCATCTACACACACACACACACACACACACACACACACACACACACACACACACACACACGGAGCTCCCATGCTCCTCGTAGCTCCGTGTACAGCTGTCTGACCTGGAGAAGATTAGATTGAGGCACTCCAGGTAGAGAATGAGTGTATGTGTGTGTGTGTGTGTGTGTGTGTGTGTGTGTGTGTGTGTGTGTGTGTGTGTGTGTGTGTGTGAGAGCTGTCAGGGGAGCTCGGTTGATTTAATCTCTGCTCTCCTCCCGCCGGTGAGACTGGATCTGTGGCGCTCACGTCGTCCCACGCTCATTTAAAAAAAGCCTTCATTTGAATCCAGCGAACTAAAGAGGAATCTGCATGAGATTTGGGATGTTTACAGAAGGTTCAGCACAACGCACACAAATGTGCACCCACACACACACACACACACAGGGAGGTGTGTGCCTTCAGGCTCAGGTGCCTGAACAGAAGTCATTTCGCTCTGCAGCCAGACTAACACCTTCCTCTCCCTCTTCCTCTTCCTCGCTAGAACTGATGCAGTGTTTTCTCCCTCGGGTCGGTTCCCTTCCTCTCTCTCTCTCTCTCTCTATCATACACTAATACACCAATTTCATCTACAGCCACACACCTGCTGTCTCTGTAAGCAACACACACACACACACACACACACACACACACACACACACACTGCAGTGTGTCATTCCTTGTATAACTTGGATATCACAGCACTTGTACTAAAACACATTTACTTACGTGTACTTCAGTACAATTTTGAGGTACTTGAACATAACTTGAGTATTTCCATTTTATTCTACTTTTTACTTCACTACATCTATTCGACAGCTACAGTTCTTTATAACTGAGCAGATTCAGGTCATTTATCCTAATATTATTGTGAAATATATGATGTATTATTATAGTTTTCCCAGCCGTATTTAGAGTAATTCAAATGTGTTACCAGCTGCAACATTAAAAGTGATCAATAATCATAATCCACTAATATGATATGATTCTGGCACAACTTGTCTGAGAGTGCTTTTACTTTTGGTACTCACATTATATGACATGCTAACACTTTTGTGCGTAAATAACATTTGTAATGCAGGTATTTGTACACTGTAGTACTTACTCTTTAGCTAGTAGCTCTAAATAATTATTCTATATCTATTTTTTGGTGTGTAGTTTAATATCTGATAAACTGCATCTGGACTTTGTAAAGGTAAAAAGAGGAAACAACATATTTTGATTTCAAATAAAAAAAGATAAATACAATACTCTCAATTTTTTTTTTCGCTGTTCATGTCTGTGAGACATTCAGATTAATTGTTTGCAATTTACAACATATAAACATATAAAAGCATGTGTTTTAAACTGCGACCGATCAGGAGAAAATAAGTTTCCCCTGAAATGAAGAGTGCAGTTCAGACATTTTGCAGGACCCTACTGGACCGGTATCACCAGCGGCTTATTGTGTCTAATGCAATTAGTAATTGCCGCGCTGTGCAAAAGTATTGCTGTGTGTCAATTTTCCGGGTTTATGACACTTCACTACTGTTACACTTATGTTTTAACGCTCACCCCCTGGACCGATAGGACTTGTGCAGAGTCATCCCAACAAAACTCCCAAGTAAAAAGCAAACTCAACAAAAAAGCACACTTCTTGAGAGGAACCGCAATAAAAGATGCACTGCGAGACTAATGGATTTTCTTCTGCCCCGTTTGTACCTTGTTTATCAAGGGATGAAACAAATTATAATAATGCACGCTTTAAATTGGAAAGGGAGGCTATGGAAGCCCAGTTCTGCAAGTAAAAGAACAAAATGAAATGAAAATGTAGCTCTGATAACAAAAATATCTACATGGTAAGTCATAATTATGAGGTAAAAAGTCATAATTATGAGATAGAAAGTTGAAATGATGAGATAGAAAGTGTACATGCGCTTCAGTGGCGCAGTTTTTTATTTATTTGTTATCTTTGATACCACACAGCGCAGATAACAGAAAAGAATAATGCTAGAAAAAAATATATGTATCTTTATTATCACAGCTAGAATTTAATTTAGTGTATTTCTTTTACTGGCGGAAATGGGCGTCCACAGGAGGCAGACTATTCTGCATTAAAACCATTCATCACATTTAACGAAAAATAAAAGGTTCTTCGTTTCTTGAAAGAATGAACATGAAGAAGACACGGCCGTGTATCGGCGCTGAGATGTGATTGTTTGAGAGGAACCAGCAGTCCTGTGGCAACATAAACAGGGGGAGGTGTCTGCTGATTGGTTTTCCTCTGCCCAGTGGTTTTGACTGTAATGCCGTGTCGTGATGGGATTACTTATGCAAAGTTGGGAGTGTAATATTGTTACGTGAGATGACTGTAGTCGCATTCTGCCAGGATTTGTGTCTCCTGGGGGGGGAGTGGTTATTTATATATATATATATATATATATATATATACTATATATATATATATATATATATATATATATATATATATATATATATATATATATATATATATATATATATATATATATATATATATATATATATATATATATATATATATATATATATATATATATATATATATATATATATATATATATATATATATATATATATACTATATATATATATATATATATATATATATATATATATATATATATATATATATATATATATATATATATATATATATATATATATATATATATATATATATTATATATATATATATATATATATATATATATATATATATATATATATATATATATATATATATATATAAATGTATATGTATATATATGCTATGTGTCCTTTTAGTAACTGCCGATAGCTCTTTCAGCACTTTTACCGTATGTTGCACTGTTAGCGCCGTTAGCTAACAAGGCGCAGGCTCAGCCGTCGCCATGTTGAGAGCCGATAAGAGGCAACAGCTCCCAAGCCCTAAAGTATAGCACCTTTAAAAATATGTAAACACAGTATGAACCTGACAAGGAGTCCTACATTTCAATACCTGTTCATAAAGAGTCAGAGTTACTGAGCTTGAAGAACTTTGGAAGAATTTGAAACGGGGTAAAATCAGGAAAAGAGGAGGAACAGGAGCCGGCTACAGTCCGCCTTCATGGAGCTGAATTTATGTCTCACTATTATTGTAATTTAGCACTGATTTAATCACAGAAGGATGAGTCGGGTTACAGAGTTTATCACCCACATCGCCCCCGAATATTATCCTGGTCGGAGTGGGGTTTATCACTTTTAATGAATAGCTCAGACAAAAAAATAGGCAGTGCATTATTACACACATAAATCACTGAGGGGGAGGGGTGTTAACATACCCGTCAGATTCCAGGATACATTTACCTGCAAAGTATTTGAATTACAGCATTAATGTTGCTTTAAACAATTTAAAGATGATAAATAAAGGATTACAATCGCTGACTCCGCCCATATATACTACATTTCTTGACTTTTGATGGAAACAGGACGAGTCATATTGGGTTCATACTGCACAGAAAATGGATATTTAGCTGTTAATGATCAGTGTGTGTATCCGTCTACAACGCCCGCACACTATTTGTGTGTTTATCTGCCTGACGATGAACGTTTCCTCGCTTTGCAGAGCTTCTAACTTGCACTTCATCTCCCCGGGTTCGCTCTGCCGCACGCTCCCATCCTCCTCCCGCACAGAGCGACGTGACGCTAACTTTATGTGGAGTGATACAAAACGTTCGACTGACTTTTATTTGCAGAAAGAAAGAAAAAAGCCAGAAATTTCAAGGTTTTCCGGCCGCGGCGCCCGGGGAATCTCCGAGTCTCTGTGCGTCGGTGTCGCCGCCGTACTGTGACGATCACGCTCGGTTTATAACACAATAAAGAGGACGCTCTTGTTCCTCCGCCTCGGCAGCGAGCCACGGACGGCTGTTTGTCATGCACGGCACGTCATGAGAGGAGGTGAGAACATCTCTGAGCTCTTAGCACCTTCCTGCTGATAGCTACGAGGGGGTGTTATGTGATCCCATCATAAAACACACACGGTATTAACAAAACAGTATCAATGGATTATTGAATCCATCAGTCCGTCGGTCAGAAAACTTTACTGCAACGCCTCCTAATACCTTTTCACAAACGGCGGAAATACGTCACGAGCGTGGATATCATTCCTGGCCGAGTTGGCAAAGACTCCCTCAGACTTTGGTGCTAAATGCCAAACTCATAGATGGTGGTTTGTTTCCTGCTATACCCACAACCAATTATACGTTTTCTCTTCCTGCCTTTCTTTCATCCCTCTCTCCCTTCTTCTCTCCATTTGCCGTTTCCTCTCTTTAGCTTTTTTTCTTACCCCCTCAAATCTTTCTTTCTCTCTCGCCTGCAGTCTTTCTGAATTTTTCTCCTTCAGTGATTGTTCTGGATGGAAAAGTGAGAACCGTTAGAATGAAATCAACCTCACTTTTTTTTGCTCTGTGTGTGTGTGTGTGTGTGTGTGAGCAGAGCTGTTAAAGTGAGATTGATCCATTGGCTCCAGCTGAGAGGGGTTGGAGAGGTCGGGCCGAGTTTAATTTCTACCGGTTTTGGACCCCTCCCTTTGAGAAAAAGGCCCACGGGTTGGCCGAGTCTCTGTTTGAGAGCGTCTCGCAGAGAGGATTTGGGAGAGTCGGTCCAGGGTTTCAATCCTCACGGTTTATCCCCGTTTTATCAGGCTAACTTTGGCCATGTTTCAAATCCCAGTGGAAGGGCAGAGCGGCTGGCCTGTTTTCAAACGATTACTCCTTTTATTACAGGACGACAAACTCTTCCCTGACGGCTGCTTCCTGGACACCCTGAGAGTCTTTCTTTATCCGCACTTGACTCTGCCGGTAGTTGTCACTCACTCGCCGGCATGTAACCGACTTGGCAATTAGTCGTTTGCCAGCCATCCTGCAAAAGCCGCCGATCGTTAAGCGGTTCCACAGCTGTCACGTTGCATGTGTGAAAAGATCTATCGTGCACTATAAAACTACAAGGACAATAACATTTAAAAAAAGCAAACATTAATCAGCCCTAACGCTTTAAATCATCCTCGTGCCTCGGAGGCCCCGGTGGTTTAAAGGGGCGACACACGTCAGAAGAAAGCCATCTGGAACACCAGAGACGCTCTGACATTTGGCGCCCAGGTGTGCACATGTGCACATTCTGACGATACTACCTGCACTATTTTTTATGTCCGATTCCACACATTCCATGTTCTCCATTATCTACTATAGACTATATGTAGGAAGTGGACGTATTCATCGTGACGTCACCCATTGGGTTTGTGGACTCACGTTTTGAAGCCTAGAGTTCAGCGTTTGGCCGTGGCAGCGAGCTGTCAATCACTTTGTAGCTCCGCCCCTAAATCATCCCCTGCTTTATGGTCTGTTTGACTCTAAATGACCATAATTTACTAAATGAACATCATGCTGTATTGAAGAAGACTTGAAACTAGAGATTGAGACATAAACTCATGTTTACAATGTTTACTGAGGGAATAAATCAAGAGAGAAGTAGAGTCATTTATATAGACTTCTATACAACCAGAGGAGTCACCCCCTGGTGGTCAGTAGAGAGAATGCAGCTTCAACACATGAAGCATATACTTCTATACAACCAGAGGAGTCGCTCCCTGGTGGTCCAGTAGAGAGAATGCACGTTTTAAGACCCTTCCACATCGGCTTCACTCGGATGAACCTCCGGGTCGGGTTGAAACCAGACCGGGGTTTTCCAGGGTAAGGGTTATGTCAGGTGGTTCGCAGAACATGATGTAATCAACTTGCTAAAATACAAAAAAAAAAAGAATCTCTTTCATCTTAAATTACCCCACTATTATCCATTTAAGAATGAACGCCATACGTTGAGAACAACAGCGCTGCTATACCTACCCAGCTTGATTGGAAGTGGAGTACAATAAGAGTACATCATAATGGCTTTACCGTGTGGTAAAGTGCTCTTGGTAGCGCCTCGTAATGACTCGGTCGGGCGAGAGAATGAAGAAGCCGAGAGACAGAGATGACATTAATAAAGACAAATGGAAATATTAACGCAATTCATACTTAATGAGTCGGAATGAAAAGGAGAGAACTTAGCTTTTAATAATGAAAGTGTCCCTGTTCTCCTTCTCCACGGTATCTGCTCGGAGCTGACACACACACACACACGTGCACGCACACACACACACATATTCATTCAGAAAAACAGCTTAACACACTTAAAGAGACACACAATCAGAGCTGTTAGCCTCAGGCAGACATACACACACACACACACACATACTTACAGCTGTTAGCCTTCTGGCCTATCATTGCGTCTACATGCTAAATACAACCCACTGCCACCCAGACTGCACACACACATACGCACAAGGACACACACTGTCTGACAGATGAGCGGGCCCATTTGCCCCTCCTCTCCCTCATTTCCTATATGGGGGGGAAATACAATAAGTGTTCACTGCCATCTTGTCCAATAGACTTTTAATGGACTAGTTAATTGCGAGATAATTAAATAGCATTCATCAAAAGGGAACTTGCACTACTTTGGGCCTAAGGCGTAATCATATTATGTCCAACAATCAGTCTTGTGTGCTCGAGTTCATCACACACATGTCGTGTCCTCGTGAAGCCAGTGGCCCCCCTCTTTGAGAGCGTCTCCGTCCCTCTGGGCCTAATAAAGCAGAATTGGAGTCCTGTCTCTTATACAGACCCTGATTTTATAGTATTCAACCGACCACAATGTAATACACTGATTTACGGTGATTTAATCCCAGACTGTTCTATGACAAGACTATTGCGAGACCTATAGTTTATTTTCATATTTTTCTCCATCAAACTATTTAATGTAAACCAATACAAAGCTAGATCATTGTCAGCCAATAGCCAGCCAGTTCCCAAATTGCATTTCCCGCCTTTTTTGCTCTCTTTTTGACTCCAGCGCGATTGGTCAATACTATATATATATATATATACTGTATATGTATATTGCCCCGTTGCCACACATTCCCATGCTGTTATGGGTTCATGAATACTGGATGATTTATAATTTAAAGGTCTCTTTTTAAATGAAGATTAAAATAAAGCATGAATGGAAATAATTAATCTAATCAAATGTTCAGATTTCTCTGCTGGTTGCTGTTTTATGAGCGTAAATTGAATAACTACGTGTACTCGGTGGTGGAAGAAGTACTCAGAAGAAGAAATAACAAGAACTAAATTACAAATATCTTCAGCAGAATGTATCAAAAGCTTTTATACAATATTAGAATATTTGAAATGTATCACCAAAAATGACATGTAAGAGCATTTTAATGGTCTACTTTGTATACAACTGGGTAGATCAGTAGGATAGTGCTTATCCTATATATATATAAATATATATATATATATATTTTTTTTAAATGTATTTTATTAAATGTAACAAATAACTATAAGTGTCTTTCAGTCCCTGTATTGCCCTCCTTGTGTGTGTACCTCTTAACAGTCCTGAACCATTATTCACAACTTCTTATTTTTCATGGTTCATTTAACACATTTTTTTGTATTGAATCAAACCACAACAAAAAGCGAACTCTCCATTTTGTTAGTTTCATTAATTATCTCCTTCGTCTCGGTGAGCATTTAATATAATCAAATCTAGTCATTTGTGCGTAATTAATGTTGCCTGCGACATCCAATAAAGGGAGGTTGTTTGCATTTTGTTGCTTTCATCTATTTTCACCGACTAATAAGATGCTCCAGAAATGTCTGCTTTTGTTTGCTACAAGACAAAGATGTCACACACTCAGACACACACTCAGAGCCGCACACACACTCAGACACACACGCCTCGTACTCCTATGAATCGATACCAAAGCCACTGATCTGACATAGCAAAAAAAACTGCAAAGCTTGGCCTTACAAGTCCATTTTACATGCTTATAACACAATTCAACCATGAATATTAACATAATCCATGAATATGACTCGAAAGTGACTCAAAAGAGCTCCCCAAGTTATGAAAATATAAATTTGTATATCTCTAGCTTGATGCCACACATGATTGGCGCACCTTTCTGGAAAGCTTACGACCCACGGAATCCGCCAATTGCGCCCAAACCACTGTCAAACAAAGCCTCAGCAAGAGATCAACCACATCGCATTTTATTTTTCAGCCCAAAAACTGAAATATGACTTACTTATGGATGAAACGATACTTGCTTGATATGTATTGGTGCATCTGCTTGAGCAGAGGTCATCTGTTGTGGAACCAGAGGCGTTCAAGGTCCAGGGAGAAAGTTAGGGCATTTTTGCTCTCATCGGACCTAAACCTACGGTTCACGAAATCTGCACTAAATATTTAACTGCACTTATTCAAAGTCAAACTTTGCGGAGATACTGTTGACACATAGTGCTATTTTATAGTAGAACAAGCGATGATATGCATCATTAAAAAGAGGAAATACATCCTGGACTTTTTTTTCTTTTCTGACGTTTTCTTTCTTCTTTTTTTCTTTCTTGTGTTCTATCATCAAAGAATAAACCAGTAACACATATACTGCTTTATGAACCTCTTAACTAGTCTCACAAGTGATGTATGCATGTTATAAAAAAATGTATTATTCAAATAGCCATTGTGGTTGAGGAGATATTCTGTATTTAGTATGGGTATGCAAACCATTCGCAATTTTTTAGTGTGTGTGTGTGTTGTATACGTTGGGTAATGGGGCTTGTACATGAAAACTTTGTACCTGAAAGTCTACTCCTGTGACATTCAGCGCTACAGTCGGCGGTTTCTGTGTCTCCATATAGAAATGTCATCGTTCTGCAATTTGTTTTTATGAAGACATATATTCGGCGTCCCTCTGTTTCGGTTGCGTCATCAAGACATGAAGAATCGGGGCGCCAGTCAGCCCACTCTGAAGTCTACGAGTCAACTTCTATTTTCTCTGCATTTAATCATGAAGGTGTAGTGTAAACAGGAGGTTTGGGCACGACTGGACTGCACTGCATTCCTTTCTTCTGCAACTTTAAAAAATGTCTGCCAGAAGCTTTGTGTGGTTCTACCGGCTCCGACTATCACGCCCTGATTTCCTGTCGAGAACAATTGAAAAGATACAACTTTTAAGACTGAGGGGGCGTGTCCACTGAGCGACTATTCTGCGCTGCATGTCATCAAATCACAGTGTTAGAGGGGCGGGACAAATGCCACAAAAAAACAACCGTCACATATCGAGGCTACAAGTGCTGAAAAACAGCAGTTGGGGAGAAATGTAATATCTGTAAAGGTTTCCTATGATGGATGCCAACAAGATGTCTAATACGTGCAAGATACGAGCAACAAAACATGCATGTAGACGCTGCTCTGGGTCAATCGGATCCCGGAAGTAGTTTTTTCTGCCTCGACAGATCTATTCAAACCTTTTCCCGAAGAAATATATAATATAAATAAATATATAAATATTAAAATAGTTTTGATTGCGATATATTCGCAGGAAAGTATTGATGGCCCGAAGAGCAAAACCTCCTAGATTACAAACAAATGTTGTTCTCTTGCAGAATGATATTTGTTAAGGATACCCATTACATAATACAAAATACGAAAAGAAGAAAAAAATGATAGAAAACCCACCTATTTTTAGGCCTCTGCACGAAAATTGCATACCCAAACTAAAAAGAGTGTATCTCTACAACCACTAGGGCTAGTTGAATACCTTTGGTTATAATAAAAGGTACACGTGAGATGTTGTTCAGATGTGTAAATATCAGTCTATATGTTACTGGTTAAGAGTAAATGAAGATGACAGACAGAAAAAATGTAAAGGTTTCAGGTCCGCCTATAAAAAAATCACTTTCAGGAAGATTATTTCTTTGAAATGATGCAGCTGTAAGGTCCAACTCTAACCCAAATCATAGCTCAATATGTGAACATTCTCTAACCCAAATCATAGCTCAATATGTGAACATTCTCTAACCCAAATCATAGCTCAATATGTGAACATTCACTAACCCAAATCATAGCTCAATATGTGAACATTCACTAACCCAAATCATAGCACAATATGTGAACATTCTGTAACCCAAATCAAAGCACAATATGTGAACATTCACTAACCCAAATCATAGCTCAATATGTGAACATTCACTAACCCAAATCATAGCTCAATATGTGAACATTCTCTAACCCAAATCAAAGCACAATATGTGAACATTCTCTAACCCAAATCATAGCTCAATATGTGAACATTCTGTAACCCAAATCAAAGCACAATATGTGAACATTCTCTAACCCAAATCATAGCTCAATATGTGAACATTCTCTAACCCAAATCAAAGCACAATATGTGAACATTCTCTCTGCAAAGGTTGACTTTGATAAAGTGAAGCAGAACAAAGTTAGAGAGGGTTTAGTAGAAAGAAAATTCAGGCGAGGTCTAAAAAATTTGCATTGGGGCACATTAGGGCACATTTGCACAAATCTGTGACATTTGAATTTTCTCATGTACCAAACCATATATTTCACTTGTATATTACTTTTTGTGTTCAATACATCCAAATACAGTATTTTTGGGCATTTTTTCATAAAACAAGCATTTACAGTTTTATATAACAATGGCTCAGTTTCCCCCCTAGGGGGGGATTGGTTTGGAATTGGTTAAGTGCAGATATTTGTTCTATATAATTTACATAGGAGGTAGGAGGAGGTTTTGCACTTTGGCATCGGTATTTCACATTTCCGTGTTGTTTATTGGCCACGCCCCCACCCTATAAAGGCCTTAAAAGTGAACTTCAGTTTGCACCCCTCACTTATCGTCTCCTCCCGGCCTCCTGGACGTCTCTCATCCGTCTGTTCTCCGGTTCTCTTCCCATTGAAATCTTGAGTAACAGCCCAAACCCATTTTTCTATTAAAGCTATTTTCCGATGCATTTATCCTGCCGAAAAAAGTCTAATCTGGTAGAATTGTCAACGTAGTGCTGCCTCAGTCAGGTGCTTTTCATCAGCCCCTTAATATGCTGCACGCTCCTCGTCTGGAGACGATTCAGAGCCGTTCACGAGGAGAACTCGGTCACCTGGTGGCGTTCCCCATGAATCAGACGACTTAACATCCATTTTTGTCCACATTCTACTTTTAACGCAAGGCTTTCTTCAGAGCTACGAAAGCCAGATGTACATGAAGGTGAACGGATACTGCAGATGGATTATGATGCACAAATTGCACGAATGTCTCCCGTCTGTCTGGCGACCTTTCTTATCATTCTTCAATTTTTCTCATTGTCGCAGACAATCCTCCCCTCCGAGGTTTTTTTTTGGCTATTCATCTCTGATGTAGGCAGTGATACAGTAAAGCTACGTCGTTTAAAAAAAAAGGAGATGGGTAGAGAAAGAGGGAGAGAGAGAGAGCAAGGAAGAGAGATAGAGAAGAGAGAGAGCAAGAGAGAGAGCAAGGGAGAGAGAGAGAGAGAGAGAGACAAGAGAGAGAGACAGAGAGAGCAAGGAAGAGAGAGAGACAAGAGAGAGAGCAAGGGAGAGAGAGAGAGAGAGAGCAAGGAAGAGAGAGAGACAAGAGAGAGAGAGAGAGCAAGGGAGAGAGAGAGAGAGAAGAGAGAGAGCAAGAGAGAGAGCAAGGGAGAGAGAGAGAGAGAGAGAGAGACAAGAGAGAGAGACAGAGAGAGCAAGGAAGAGAGATAGAGAAGAGAGAGAGAGAGAGAGAGACAAGAGAGAGAGACAAGAGAGAGAGCAAGAGAGATAGGAGGGAGAGCAAAGAGAGATATAGAGAGAGAGAAAGGAGAGAGAGAGCGAGGGAGAGAGATAAGAGATATACAGAGAGAGAGAAAAGAGAGAGGAGAGACAGGGAGGGACAGAGAGAGAGAAGAGAGATATAGAGAGAGAGAAAAGAGAGACAAGGGAGAGAGAAGAGAGATATAGAGAGAGAGAAAAGAGAGAGGGTGAGAGAGCGAGGGAAAGAGCTAGAGGGGGAGAGAGAGAGGAGAGATATAGAGAGAGAGAAGAGAGAGAGAGAGAGAAAAACAGTGCAGGGTATATACATTTGGAACTGTTCAGGAGAGAGATGGAGAGATGATAAACATTCTGGTTATCGAAACTGAAACTCAAAGATGATAAAGTAATCTGTTGGCTGGTTACACACACACACACACACACACACACACACACACACACACACTCATGAAGGCAGATGGACGGACGCAGAGATAAAGGTGCTGCTATCTGAAATGTAATAAGTGAAGTAAATGAGTCTCTTCTGGGCGTCGGCTGGAGGCAGCAGCTCTGAGCCCGAGAGCAGCGATAATGACTCGCCGGCATAATCTCTGCAGCTCAAACAGATAAGGACGCGGCGCTCAGAGTGTAATCTCACACCTCTTCGCCGCGGGAGGTTGCGGGTTCGACTCCCAAAGCTGACGCGGTCTGCGTGGGATCTGTCAAACACTCTCTCCTCCGCTCATTAACTGTTGACCTTGACCCACAATCCATCAAAATAAAGAACCCCCGGGTCTCGACTTCTGCGGAGAAAACGGACTCAAAAGTCCCCAGAAAAAATACACAAATACAATTATTTACAGCCCCTAATGGGCTGTAAATAAATAAACAAAAATGGCACGTTAAGCGTGTTGGAGATGCTCTCGTCTGCTTGTCTTGGGCGTAACCTTCCGCAGAAAAGGCAGCTCAAACAGAGCCAGTGAACACGTCGGCCATGTTGGCTGTAGTTCTAACGATCTCGTCACGAGGAGGATGAACTACGGTCAGGTGAGATCTTAAAGGTGCATCTGAGTGTTAAACATCCAGCAATCTTTACATCACTGTATGCCACTTTAGCAGAGAAGAGACAGACATAAAGATACTACATCAGTGTAGGCGCCATGATTACTAAGAAATATGTTACTGTGGTGGAGTGTGTGTGTGTGTGTGTGTGTGTGTGTGTGTGTGCTTGATCTTTGATGTAATCCTTTTTGCCAGGGGAGCTTGGGGGACACAATATTGTGGATTTTGGAGGACTTCGGACCCACACACACACACACACACACACACACACACAAACACACACACACACACACTGATTGTGTGAATTGAAGTGATTCAAGCTGCTCATTATAACTGCTGCAAATGGTGATCAGACTTGGTGAATGCTGTGATGACTTCAGTCACGGTCTCTGCACACACACACACACACACACACACACACACACACACACACACACACACACACACACACACACACACACACACACACACATACACAATATCTCTACATCTGCAAGGTCATGATGGTCATCACAATAATGCCATCTTTATCTACTGTGTGTGTGTGTGTGTGCGCTCATGCGTGCCCTTGAACATTGTGCCACATTGTGTTCATGATCTTATCTCCACTTGAAAAGAAAGAAAAAAAGAAACATGTATTCTTAAAAAAGGCCTAATTAAAATGAGATTACAGCCATTTATCCCACAACTCTCTCTCTCTCTCTCCTTATTTTCATCAGATAGTATTTTTTTCGGCGTGATTTTGAGTTTTCCTGGATTCCTCACTCAGCTGTTGATAATGTGAAAGGTTTTCTGGAGCCATTTTATTAACAGATGCATAAATGAATATTTAAATATTTAAAAAAAAAGTATATTTATTCAATTTATCTTAATAAAAGAAAAGAAAACACACTATGTAATTTTAAAAAAATCACACAATTTATTTTTTAAGTGTTTTATTTTGTTGGCAAAGTTGAGGATTCCATCTCATATTTTTATTTCACAGATTTACTTGAACTAACTTGTCGTTTTTATGTAAAGTAACATTTAATCTAGTGTTCCCGTTGCACTCATTCATCTTCCTTATCTTCCTCATCCTACATCATCACCTGCACTTCCTGTAGTTGAAGATGCAGACAGATGCTAAGACGTCACATCTGTAATTCTACAGGGAACATGGCCGCCTCCCCTGAAACCAGCGCAGCGTGTTTGAAGGCTTCAGTTCACTGATGTGACATTTCTACCTGTAATTTACCTGAAGACGTCTCAAACGGCCTCTCAAGGACTCCTGAGAGGGAAGTTCTCCAGAAGCGGAGACGGCCTCGTGTGAAACGTAATAAATCCTCTGCTTTTATATTTCTGACCGTTCCACCATCCGTTCAGTCATGTTGCCAACGACCCGCAAAGAATAAGAAGGTAATGAGGGTCCAGAGTGTGTGGACGAGGGACACATTCATCCTCCTCTCTCTCTCTCTCTTTCTTTCTCTCTTCCTTAATATTTCAAGGTTTCTGCCCCTCTCTCTCTCTCTCTATTTTCTCTCCCTCTCTCTTCCTGGCTCTCGCTCCCTCCCTCCCTCCCTCCCTCTCTGTCTGTCTCTCTCTCTCTCCCCCCCCCCCTCTCCCTCCCTCCCTCTCTCTCTCTCTGTCTCTCTGTCTCTATTTTCTCTCCCTCTATCTCCCTGGCTCTCTCCCTCCCTCCCTCCCTCCCTCTCTGTCTGTCTGTCTCTCTCTCTCTCCCCCCTCTCCCTCCCTCCCTCTCTGTCTGTCTCTCTCTCCCTCCCTCCCTCCCCTCTCTCTCCCTGGCTCTCTCTCTCCCTCCCTCCCTCCCTCTCTCTCTCCCTCTCTCTCTCTCTGGCTCTCTGTCTGTCTCTCTCTTTCTATATATCTCTCTTTCTCTCTCTCTTCCTTAATATTTCAAGGATTCTGCCCCTCTCTCGTTCTCTCCCTGGATCTCTCTCTCTTCTCTCTCTCTCTCTCTCTCTCTTGCTCTGTCTCTCCCTGGCTCTCTCTCCCTCCCTCTCTCTCTCTCTCTCCTCTCTCTCTCTGTCGCTCTCTCTTTCTATCTATCTCTCTTTCTCTCTCTTCCTTAATATTTCAAGGATTCTGCCCCTCTCTCTCGCTCTCCCTGGATCTCTCTCTTCTCTCTCTCTTGCTCTGTCTCTCTTTTCTCTCCTCTCTCTCTCTCTCTCTCTCTCTCTCTCCTGCTTGCTGTATCTGTCTCTCTCTCTTCTCTCTCTCTTCCTGTCTCTATCTCTCTCCCCTGCTCTCTCTTCCTTAATATGTCAAGGATTCTGTCTCACCCCCTCTATCTCTTGCTCTCTCTCCCTGGCTCTCTCTCTCTCTTTCTCTCTCTCTCTCTCCCTGGCTCTCTCTCTCTTTCTCTCTCTCTCTCTCTGTCGCCTCACCGCCATCCAAGGTCTTCACAAAATTAAGTGGTCTGCAGTGATATTATTAAAAAGGTTATTCAGTGTTCATCATACATATATTATATTTTTACTATCCAGTCAAGATTCTGTTCTATTTGACATCACTTCAGCATGAACCAATTATGAATATATTAGTCGAGTCCGCACTGAATGTACAATTCAGTAAGTGGAGTATAAATAGGTTTTTATTGCACTTATAGGTGTGAATACTGTGAGAATATTAGGACTGCAACTAATTATTAGGATTTTTGTAATTATTGATAAGAGGCAGGGGTTGGTAATCTTATTTAAAAACCTTATTTATTATTTATCTGGGGCTTTAATAACGTCCACTCATTTCATTCTGCCCACAAGCTGCTACTTTGATAGCTGTGAGTACTAACAATATCCATTTTTTTAATGATATGTATACGTTCATATTGGTAATTTGGGGGAAGGGAAGGCCTGAACGGATAATAATGTCAGTGTTGCAGACGTTTATGCTCTATTGTGCAACCTTTAGAGCTAGTGGTGGGTTCTTTGGTTTGATAATAAAAAAAATGACCAACCCTAGCTTAAATCTAGATTAATATGTTATTGGATTAATTGTTTTTACAACATATAAATTCCTCAGTTAGTCAAAATGAACACCACAAGAGTACTCCAAACCCATTATTTGTTCTGAGCATTTATTTACATCTATCTACCATTTTATTCATATATTTCACTGCTTTTGTGAACCTAAAATCTTTGGTAATCCAATGTCAAGCACCGAAACAGTTCGACCACCTGAGTAAAGTCATGTTTTCACAAGAGATATGAAGAATTTCCAAAATCGAGATTCAATTTTTCCGCTTTAGAGTCATATTTTCTCTTTAAAATGTTGCCTTAGGACAATGGTGCCTCATTATATAGAGAGCTGAGATTGTTCTGCAATTTTGGATGTAAAACACATGGGTATCTATCATGCAAGTGCCTTTAAAAAGGTGAAAAAATATGTAAAATCGAGGAAATGACCAGAGGGTTAAGATCCCAAACTGTTTTAGAACTTACAATAATATTCCATAAAGAGATGCTGCAAAGTTGTCTAGCTAACGTTGGCATTTTTTTAACTTGCTAAATGTTTTTGTAACAATAGATCAATACTGGAAAGTGTTGTATTGTTGTTACATGTTCATCTACAATCTATGTAATCTCTCTGTTTGTGGACAGAACGGTGGAAGATCCAGGCATGAAGCTTTACAGCTGTGTAGTTGAGATCAAAAAGAAGGAAAGGTTTGACTGTGGGTGCGGTCTGAGCAAGGGCGCAGGAAGTAGGAAGCTAGGAAGTTGGAAAAGGAACCATTGGTCGCTCCACTTGACACCCGTGGTCCAATTTGACCTCGCTGTTGCTGTGAGCCAATCACAAGACGGGGACTAGCGCAGAAAAAGAACGAGACGCTCCCATTTAAATCAACATAGCAGGATGGTCGGAGCGGCGGCCATTTTGATCGTTTTCAAAGAAGCGTAACAATCAGTCAATATCTATAACAAATGAAAAGAAATGAGTGTCAGTTTTATTTTGTAGTCAAATGACCACAACAAACAGTTCCATGTCCATTCGACACTGATTATACCTCCATGGTCTCTAGTCTGTATTTCTATCTTCAGCTGGTGCTCTTTGCTAATGCAAACTAACGATGGTAGAATGTCAGCCGGTGTGCTTTATGGAGATCAAACCCGCGAGAGAAAAGGCTGCAAGGTCCCTGCAATCACCCACACCTTTTGTGTTATTAATAGCTATTTATAGAAGATTGACCATCCAACACGTGCACACGGGTCACATTGGAATACATATAGCACCATGTAGATACTGTAAGTACAGGTTGGAAAGGGCAAAAATTGCTATAATTATGTCTGTGTAGGCACAGAGTGTGATATTCCTGAATGCTAAGAAGAGATGAAAATAAAGTGAGTGCAGCTGAAAAGAGAGAGAAGTGTGAGTCCTTTTTCAGGGACATGCCAGAGACTTACATTGCCCATGATCCTACTGTCCTTGTGTATATGATTATTGTGTAATTAACTTGTATGTGTGTGGTATGTCTTTGCTGTTATACGGAGACGTTATTTCAAAAATAGTAGACGGTGAAGGTCACTTCTTCTAATTCCTCTGAAAGGGAAAAGGTGTTGCACAGAATGAGGCTGAGGTGGAAAGACGAGCAAATGGAGCAAGATTAAACGCAGCCTTACACCATTCTTGTTACACTTCTCTTTTTTTAAAACTAATCTGGATTAGCATGTGAGGAGGACGTATGGAAGCCGATGTTTGGGTAGCTGTTTGAGACGAGGTGCAACCGTATACTGCCCAGAGATTACGGTGCATTACTGCCTTCTGCCACTGATGCGCTTTTAGTTATGTCCCACAGATTGAAAAAACTAAACGTATCCCGTCATCAGGAGATTATAAGTAGACGTGGATATGATCAGTGTTGAAGGAGATGAACATGTGCTTACTGTTGGAACATTTGAAATGGATGATATCAACCCGTACTCAATCCCAATTTGTAAAATAATACAATAATAAAAACTCCACTATGACCTCCCGGCACGTCATTACGAGACACTCACAGCAACGGACGAGTCGTGTAACTGAAAATGTATTCCTATTTTTCTTTGGCGCTTTTTCTCCACGAAAGCCGCAGCGGCTCGTTGTCAATTTCCCACTCGTCACATGCATGTCCGGCTTTTTCAAAATAAACTTTCGTCGACAGGAAACTCAGGTTTAGGCAACAAAGTACCTGGTTAGGTTTAGAAATGGATCGTGTCATACTTAGTTATGTTTAGGAAAAAAATAATACTTAGGCCGGTTAGGGAAAAGATCATAGTTTGTGTTACTACAGTATACGTGACTGTGTAAAAGTCAATGATGATTTATTAGAGATCGACCATAGTTAATAATGCACATTTCTGCATACGCAGAGTGTTGCATACTGTCTGCATGAAGGGTGAGCTTCACCGGGTGACTGCGGCTCCCAGGAGCCGGAAAATGAGCAACCGGCATGAAGAAAGAGCTGTGGATCGATTGTGCTGTGTGCAACAGAGAGGTGGGACGTGACCCTCTCACTGAATGGACAATTTAGAGTCACACCCCGGCATACAGATGTGTATCTGAATGCCGGAGTGTTGCAGGAGCACGAGCTCACTCACAACCTGCGTCATATTCAAGAAGAAGAACGTATATGCGTTCTTAAAATTCAATCAGAACATGTTCCTGAATACTGTGCGTTATACGTTTTTAGTTTTGGCGGGAACGCTTCCCGCCAAAACGTAGCATTTTCGAACCAAGTTTGAGCGTCGACGAGTTATAACTCAAACTGCACGCTTGGGCAACCTGAGAAATAGGAAATAATTCATATATATTATATTTAAATGCACTATTTTTCTTCCTCAATTCTTTTTTTCGTGCCTTTTTATGTAATTTTCGGTGGAGGATGGTGAGATGATTATAACGCCACCTCTACATCTGCCACTACACCCCTGCACTGCATGCTCAACGTTGTCCTCTGCCCGCCAACACAGTGTTTTTCATTTTTTTGTTTTTGTTGGTAATACTGTTACATGAGCACCGCTTTTCTTTAAGGGCAACGCAAGAGACGGAGAAGGAGAGAAAGAGATCATCAACCTGGCAGAGAAACCATCCCTCTCCTCCTGCTCATTAGCATTCCTCCAGCTCTCAGAGTTTTGGCTGAAAATGACTCCTGAATAATTTGAGGTAATTCAACGGTAACACTTTTCTAAACGTGTTAAAATATATCAGTTACCGTTGAATTGGTTTAAACGTTGAACATCTATCTTTTTTTTTCAAAGGACTTAAAATACACGGAAAATATAATTGCAGACATTTTTTCCCATGGCTTGTAGAATAAATTAAAATTAACAACTAGAAGTGAAGTAAATACATTTTAGTTTCCTAGTTCATTCTTGACCTCGTGATCAGTTTACAACACGGCCTCACCTCAAGGTCCATTTAGCGGCTGTTCTGGAGCTTTTGGGAATTTAAAATGAGCTTCATCAGCAGCTTTAGGGACTTCTTCATGTTCATATTCCCTCTCCATGTTGGAAACAGAAGTTGACGTTCCAGCGTGGTAAAAATAAAACCAACACGTACGAGGAGAAATAAATGCAAACCACGACCAAAGTCTAAGTATACATACTGTATCAAAAGAGGCTATGACTAGAAAGCTAAAATATATATATATATATATATGACTTATATTTGATTTATTGGCTCAATTGACTGCAGGTTTACTGGTTGGTGACTGGTTTACTAACATGCCAGTATACTGATGATGTTGGCAGTCATTAAAACTGCATTGTGAATAACGTGTCACGGGTACTTTGTTGATTACATTTGCCACAGATAAGTGACCAATGGGTGGCGTCAGTCCGCTCAGTGGTTTTAAGTGGTTTTATTGTATTTTTATTATTATTAGTTTTAACATTTACCACGTATTTCAAATAGTACAAATCTTGCACCATCATGTAGAAGAAAATGCACACAACTGAGAGTGCAGTTTAGTTGTATGGGAGACATTGGGACACTATACTAACTGCTGCTTATCCAATCAGATCTATTGATCTACCGACAGCCCGGCGAGATGAAAGATAACCAGTAGTGTTGGTGGAAGACTAATTGCTCATTTACTTTCCTAATAGGCGACTAGCTGGCTGCCTGGCTCACTAACCATGTGATTAATTAGAACCACTGACTGACTGGCATCTTGGGCTCAGCTGTGAGGTGATTGGCTGCCCGGAGCGGCCGACTTTGAACCGATTCGGCTTATCTGGAAAAGGTAAGTGACGGACGACCTCTTCTTCCTCGCCGTCTGACTGATGAACCTTCTCCAGCGGCCCGTCATTCAGCATGAAGGGCTTATTTGTGTATTTACGGCGCCCTGTGGGGAGCCGTGTTCAACGCGCCTCTAATGGCGAGAGACGTGAGCAACAATATCCACAATCCGGCTGTAACACACTTCAAGCGCTGCTGACATGTGTGGCGTAATCCCCTGAACACACACACAGAAGAACAATATATGCACACCACACCATCGCTCTCTTAAAACACCTCTCCCTCACTTCTTAAAGACACTCCCCTTCTCATGCTCATTCCCCAACACACACACACACACACACACACACACACACACACACACCCTTAAAGAGTGGGCAGTGTGGTACGCCATGGTAATTAAAGTCTGCAGTGATTGGAAATATTTCCGGGCGCCATATCATTTTAATGCCAGGGCCCTAATATGCCAAGATACTGGCTGTAATTGGATTTTGATTGGTTACTAATGAAGATGCACTTCCTGGGAGACAGACGAGACAAGTCATCTGTTTTACCCCAGCCTCCCAGAGTGTGCGCTCTCACACACACACACACACACACACACACACACACACACACACACACACACACACACACTCATATGTGCAGACATACACACATGGTTATGAAAGCTCACACTCATGCAGAGCAGTGCAGACATCCACCTCCGCAAACACACCTCTTGAAAACACACACACACACACACACACACATGCTCTTATATACTAGAATACATGTCCTCTGCATTTACTTTCATAACACTGCTACTGGTTTCTACTGTTATTTGTATTCCATCCATCCATCCACCCATCCATCCATCTATCCACCCACCCATCCATCCACCTATCCTTACAGCCATCCACCCATCCATCCATCTATCCACCCACCCACCCACCTATCCTTACATCCATCCATCCACCTATCCTTACATCCATCCATCCATCTATCCACCCACTCATCCATCCATCCACCTATCCATCCACCCATCCACCCATCCATCCACCCACCCACCCATTCCCCCTTTCTTCTGAGCACCACCCTACGACACTTGAACTCCCTCTTCCGGCAGTGACTCCCCAGCCAACCCAGCGGGTGCAGCCCACAGCTGTCTGTCTGAGAAGCTCGGCCGCGGACTTGGAGATAATGACTCTTCACACTGGAAACCGCCCCAGTCATGCTAAAGGTCACGGTCCGATGAAGCGGACAGACCCATGTGGTGACATATGCTAAAAGTGACACTGTTGGGACACCGAGCTGGTTTTCTTTCATCAATGTCTTTGTTATGTTGTTATCGCTACACCAAAAAAATATGCCATGTAGCTGCTCCAGTGTGATTTTGCGTCCTTCTGTGCACATAATGCGAGCGAGGCGTACACATGTGCATCCTCAACATACAGAGGCACCTGTGGTGCAAATATTGTCTTCTAAAAATGATTCACATAGCACCAATTCAGCTTTGTGAAAGCAGATTAGTCCTCCCAGACTGCACAGCTGAGCCCCTCCTGCTCACATTTCTCCACACAAATGCATCCTCTATGTTTCACCACCTGGACTGAATTCCAGTCAGCCAACAGGGTGAGATGTAAAATGGGAGGAACTTTGACAACAGCGCTGCGTCGTTCAAGCTTTCAGAAGTGATTCAACACAGTGTTTCATTGCTCTGAGCTGCAGCTGAAGGCAGGTTTTTTTTATGACTCCACAGCACAGTTGAGGCTTTAAGGCTTTACACATAATTTGGTTGACACGTGCTGCAGAGAACCAGGTGTAGACGTACAATCCCGGATGGGTGGGGTTTAAGGCTTATTGCATAGGAAGGAGAACAAAAGCATAATTTACAGACAATAAGGGAACAGATAGGTGGCATTGGAGCTAAGTTTTAATGGCATGAAGTTGATTATTAGCAAAACTTTCAACAAGTCCTACAAATCCATCCATCCATCCATTATCAGCCGCTTATCCGGGGTCGGGTCGCGGTGGCAGCAACACTTTCCAGCTCATCCTGGGGGATCCCGAGGCGTTCCAAGGCCAGCCGGGAGAAATAATCCTTGGTCTTCCCCGGGGTCTCCTACCAGTTGGACGTGCCTGGAAAACCTCTAATGGGAGGCGTCCAGGAGGCATCCTGACTAGATGCCCGAACGACCTCAGCTCCTTTCGACACGAAGGAGCAGCGACTCGACTCCAAGCTCCTTACCCTATCTCTAAGGCTGAGCCCGGCCACTCTACGGAGGAAGCTCATTTCGGCCGCTTGTATCCGAGACCTCGTTCTTTCGGTCACGACCCAGAGTTCGTGACCATAGGTGAGGGTTGGAACGTAGACCGACCAGTAAATGGAGAGTTTACCTTCCGGCTCAGCTCCCTCTTCACCAAGACGGACCGGTACAGCGCCTGCTTTACTGCTGCAGCCGCACCGATCCGCCTGTCGATCTCACGCTCCACCTTACCCTCACTAGTGAACAAGACCCCGAGATACTTGAACTCCTTCGCTTGGGGTAGGCAGTTTGTCCCCACCTGGAGGGAGCAGTCCACCGGTTTACAAATGAAACATCTAAATGATGCACAGGAGGGTTTCCGGTCTGCCGCCGTTATCAAGAGGACGTCCGAGAGGAAAGAAAGGACCAATGACGCTGTCGTCCTTCTTGAGTCTCAACCTTCTCTTGAGTTTATCGTCGTGATGCCGTCACATATTCCTCTCAGGGCTAATTATTCCTCACCAGGAACACTGCTCAAAACAAGATGTGAGAGCCCAAAATAATGGCCGATGTGATCCAGTCGGATTAAGACTGAAAGTCACGACTTTGCCCTCAATCTTGAAAGAGACCATTCACGTCCTTATTGTTGTCCACAAAGCAAAATGAAGCTTATTTTGCAACATATGACAGTCACGTTGTACCTTTACACGATGAGTGTTAATTGCAGCGGCGCTCGTTCGCCTTCTAAATAGGCTAAATCGAAACAACTTGACGTGTGAAACCTCTGGAGATTTATCGCCACCGAGTCGATCGCCGGTTTTAGGACGCGCATTAACAGTCAGGCAGCTGCATGGAGACCCCGCCACTGCGAAGTTAGCCAATTATCTGTGCCTTAACGGGACATTTAAATGTGTCTGAAAACAAATCCCCCCCCCTCGCTCTTTATTCATTGGCTTGGTGTGTGTGCGTGTGTGTCTGTGTGTGTGCACGTGAGTATGCTTCGACGTAAACACGTCTCTTCTGACATCTCATTAAGCATTCATTAAGAAGTCAGAATATCTGCGTAATGCATCAGTTACAAGAATAAATTGGAAGTGCTGTTCAGATTAGGCGAGAAACATCTCTTTCTGCCACTTCCTTCCTCTCTCTCGCTCTCTCACGCTCTCTGCCCGTGTCTTTAATCTAACATCTCATTTAGCTGAACTAAAAGGAGGTCAGAAGCTGATGTGAAGTTTGTTTTCCTTCCTTCATTCTCCTCTTCCCTTTTCTTCTCTCCTCTTTTAAATTCCTCCCATCAAATGTGGGCCTGTTAGTTTTCTTCCATTTTCCTCATCAACTTCTTCTTTTTCCCCTTACCTCCTCTTCTGTGCCCTTATGAAGCCTTTTCTCACATCTATATTTGTATTTATTTATATATATATTATATACATTTATTTATTTATATGTGTGTGTCTACGTCTTTCAATCGGTACATGAATGTCATTATTTTTTGGGACGTGATCTCTGGTCAGGTTGTGTGTGTTTTCCTGCATATGTGTGTCTTTGTGCACGTATGGTGGCCCATAAGGATGATAATCTGTCTGAGCATCTGTGCCTCAGAAGGCCATGAATGATTTCCCACCAGGCCTCACACACACACCCACAAATACAACACACCCGACCACACGGCCCGGCTAGGTACAGACACTTCTGCACTGGTGGTTTGTTGAAATGATTAAAGCCACAACCAGAGGTTGGAGTGGAAGGTCGAGGATTCAAATCCAAGAGGAGAACATAGTGAAAGTCATATTTTAGCTTCTATGGTATTAAAATGTAGTACATGTGTACTGTCTATCTGCAGCTGACATTGGGAGCCGATTATACGTTAGCGAACCTTTGGCCGCCAAATGTGTGCGTGCATTTGTTTCCCTGTTGTGTGTGAATTCTTCTCGCCATGAAACCAATCGAATCCTGACTTTTCATTCTCCCAATGTGTCTTTTATTTTGTTTGGCTTCCCTAAACATGCACTTAGAGAGAATCCCTACAAGAAGAACATTGTTGAATAACGAGAATGTACATCCCATTTACATTTTGAACTATTAAATCAATCCGTTGTGGTAAAATGGAGCTGAGCCAGAAGGCAAAACTCTGGATTTACCATTTACTCTCATTGATCATTGGGTAGCGGCCGAAATAATGAGATCACAGAAACAAGCGGCCAAAATGAGCCTCTCTTTGTAGGCAGGGTGGCTGGACTCGGCCTCAGAGAGATCGAGGTCCAGAGCTCAGACGTCCAGAGGAAGCTTGGAGTCGAGCAGCTTCTTGTTTGCGTCGACAGAGGAACCGCTGAGCGTTTCATCGTCTATCCGGAGGCCTCCTGGACGCCTGAAAAACCTCCAACTGGTATGAGAGGCCCAGAACACGTCGGAGAGATTATATATCTCCTCTGGCCGGGCAACGCCTCAGGGACCCCCAGGAGGAGCTGGACTACCCTGCTGCACCCCCGTGACCCGGCCCCAGATAAGTGGGAGATAATGGGAGATAATGGATGGATGGAACTATTAAAATCTCTGTCAACCAAGCATATTATCGCTGTTTGGGAATTAACGTGTGATTATGTGTCTTTAAGGCTCTTGCAGGTGCTGCTGCAAAAGAAGAAGTGGCTACTTTTCCTCTTTCATAGCTCGAGTGGAAATTCCTCTGAAAAAAAGTATTTGAACCATGAGGTACTAAAACCTTCCACTGGAACCAATACCAAAGAAGTTCTTTTAAATGACACGTGGCAGTAAAAGTCTCACACTGAAGCCAGAGCTAATGAGTAGCAGTTCAAGCAGCATTTGGACCGACGCCGCTCTATGACTCCGTAATGAAAAGCAATGACAGCCGGCTTCAATTAACTTTCAGGGAAGCAGGTCTCCTTCACAATTCAGAGATTAACAAATGCGATGTGTTTCCGCGTCCGCCGAAATTGAGATATAATTCAGACTGAACGGCGTCATTAAAAAATTATTCAACGTGTCCTTTGAAGTTTGGGAAAATGACGGCGGTGGAAGCGGAACGACCTCGACCCCCGGTCGGGTACTAATGACGGGGAAGGCCGGTGTGACTCCTGGAAAAAGGTGGAGCCGACAACTGAGGCAAATACAGGGGACGCCATATTAGGCTGGAGGCTGAAGGAGGGGTGTGGAACTAGAGAGGGAGGAAATGAAGAGAATAAAACAAATTGAAGGGGTCAAGGAGATTGAAAAAACAATGGAAAGTGAAGTGAGGCGAGATTAGGAATAAAAAACACAAGATACGATGACTAAGATCGGAGAGAAGACTGTTCGATATCCACTCGTACGGTCCGGGGGTTTGACTTTGGCTTTCATTTTCTGATTCCCCCCCTTGGTACGATTGAGGTTTAATCTAATCTAATCTGAGGACGGGGAATTGCAGGAGAAGATAGAGGACGAGGAGACGAGTGGAGCCGACATTAGCATTTGTATTACCTCATTCTTTTGCCAATGGCACCTCGCTCGCTGGTAAAGTCTGCACATTATCGAAGATTCGCGGGCATTATTATTACCAGGGATGGGGAACAATTTCTACCCCTCTATTAGAAAGTGATATCTGGTATCTGGCACAAACAACACACACACACACACACACACACACACACACACACAAGGTTGTGGAAGTGCAAGGAGAAAGTCCAATAGAAAATAGCAGGTTTAATTTCAGCCGGGTTTGTGGAGTTCAGAAAGCTATTAAACTTCTGATGACTTATTTTAGACACACACATTTGGGCACACCGGTGTGTGCACATGCATAAAACAGCATAGAAATACACACATGTGGAAACAGTGAAAACACACACACACACACACACACACAGCTCTGAACCTCAGAGGTTTTAGCATTGAAGCCCAAATGAAGCGCTGATCTGTTTTTAGCCTGAAGAAACTCTCTGCAGTAGGTATTTAGCTGCCTCACACTCACAATAAGAACTCATTATACACAGGACCACGGGCTACGCGTGTGTGTGTGTGTGTGTGTGTGTGTGTGTGTGTGTGTGTGTTTCACCGTCACAAGAAGTCATCACACTGCTTTAATTAGAGGCAGCTTTTTATGCGCTTTAGGTGGTTGCGAGAGACAGAGTAAGGCACTAGGCCTCCATGCACACACACACACACACACACACACACACACACGCACACACACACACACACACATTCACACAAAAGCATGCACACCGTCATATTTATATTAGATGTGTAATTTGACTGATAGCATGTCAGAGCTGCAGATGCACACAGAAATAAATGCCACCTATGCAAAAAAAACATGCACGCCTGTTTCTAAATGTACAGGATTGAAAGTGTGTGTGTGTGTGTGTGTGTGTGTGTGTGTACGCAAAGAGTCTTAGTGCCCTCTGGTTGTGTTAAAAGATGTTCTACTCTCTAACGCCCAACTAGAACCACCGTTCCTCTCCGAGCCGCCGGCTCGATGCCCCGCATGATCCAGAGCTCTCAGCGTGACGGATAACGTAAACAACGACGCTCTGCAAACACAGAGTGAGCTGCTTCTTCCCTCTTCACTCCTCCTTTCACATTCCCCACCGCTCCACTCCAGATGGAAGAGGAGTTGCTGTTCGGTCACTGCGTTCCTATGCTATTTATTTCCCCAGCACTTCATGCAACGTGATCATTCACGGGTCAGGAATGTGCACATTGTTGCTTAAAAAATAAATAAAAAATACTGTTGTTGGGACTGAAAAGTTCAAAAATTGATCAAAAACCTTTAATTTATATGTAAATATCAGATTGACATGCTGGAATATATCTGACGCATCAATAACAATGAAACCAATGTGGAAAAAAGAAAAGCAATTTCAAGTAATATAACATTCACACATTTTAGTGACACTCAAATGAGTAATCATCATAGGAATTTCAAACTACAACAATAGTTTATTGTATATGTATATATTTAAATTGCATGGTGAACGTGTGGAACGTCTTCTCCTCTTCACCTTCAGATCTGCGTCGGCTAACGAGCTCCTCTTCTCCGCTCGTCATCCTCCTCCGTGCATGGTAATCAGGTTTACGGTAGTTATGGGCTCATCAATACTTAATTCCACATAGGTAGCCTCAAAGGCATCTGACACGGCCTCACGCTGTTCACACTTCAGCTGCTGACCCCAAACATTTTCAGCGCCGCTCCTTCCAGTGTTTACTCGTCTCATTAGACTTCCAAATGCACACGTGCATAAGTGCATGTTTTATTCAAGTTATTTACATTGCACAGTATTTGTATGAGGAAACGTGCGTACATGCGTACTTCTACTTATAGTACTATGCACATGTTAAAAAGGCATACGCACAAAAGAATGACAAAACGGGCAGCTTCCAACCTGTTGCCGTTTTTAAGTCCTGACGTAAACTTCTTCCATGCTTGAACAGTCATCTTCATTAAAAACTGCAAAATTCAGATTGGAGTACAGCTGTGATCATGATACTAATGACCGAGTGCTGAGTCAATTCAACGGATAATGAGAAATCTGTCTTTTTCCGTTCCATTGCTTTAAGTTTTCATTTTCCAGCATCCACAGAACAACAGCATTGTCGAGCAAAGGCAAGCGCCTAGGAAGAAGATTTGAATTGTTGATTCGATATTTATTTCCTCGGAATTT
Organism: Myoxocephalus aenaeus; assembly: GCA_038501785.1. Classification (NCBI taxonomy): domain Eukaryota; kingdom Metazoa; phylum Chordata; class Actinopteri; order Perciformes; family Cottidae; genus Myoxocephalus; species Myoxocephalus aenaeus. The sequence continues at coordinate 3,551,680 of JBAMJR010000172.1, forward strand.
GGGATGTGTAGTCCTCTCAACACTCTTCAAATACCGTCCGCTTTGAACGAGGCTCGAGGTATCCCTCTAGCGTCGGCTTTGGACGCTTACAGGAAAAATCAACTTCCGCGTTCACGGTAAACTTACAACTAACGTTTCCTACTAGTGCTACTTAAAATGACTATGTTTTTTTAGATGTATATATCTCATATGCAAGTGCCTTAAAAGGTGAATTTAAGAAATTACCGTAAACGTCGGGTTACGAGCCGCTACTACCTTCGGTCAGTGTCCCCGTTAGCTCCCTGCTGTAGCCAGCTGGGGCTCCTGCTGTAGCCAGCTGGGGCTCCTGCTGTAGCCAGCTGGGGCTCCTGCTAGCGCTCCGTTACTTCCCTGCTAGCTCTCCGCTAACTTCCGCTAGCTCGCCGGAAACCACCGAAGGTAGCGAGACCAGGCTCGACACCCAACTTGGGCAGAGGCCCACTGCAGTAGCAGTGGGCATTAGCAGCAGCAGCAGCGCTAGCTAGTGCTGCTACTAGCTTGCTACAGTGGGGACACTGACCGGCCGTAGGAGCGGCTTGTAACCCGACGTTTACGGTATGTAAAAGGCTTAATAGGTGAATTAAAAAAATTATGTAAAATCGAGAAAAAGGCCTAAGACCTTGAAGGGTTAAACGAGTCTGGACGTTACGTAACAGAATTACGCTAAAATGACTCAACATTCACATTTCACACGGAACATTCACAGCGGCCTCCTGGATGAAAGTCCTGTGTTTGTGTCTCTAGTGTCAGTTTTGGGCGTGTCAGTGATCCACTTGTTGCATGAGTCGTGTCTTTTCAAAATAAACATCCAAGTTATGTTTAGGCAAAAAAAGAAGAAGAAAAGAACGAGGTCGACGTTCACTTAACTACACACGTAATTATCGAAGGACTAACGGAAATGTCAACATTTGCTCTAATTTCCGCAACACAATCGTGGATTGTGTGCGAAGCTTTGATCGCAGCTGTGTTCTCTTTACGTGAAGTCTAAACAATTCTGAGCGGGCACTTCCTGTATTTATGGAAGTCCAATGCCGCAAGTAAAAGAAAAACATGAGCATGGCTTTCTATCTCATAATTTTGACTTTCGATCTCATAATTTCTACTTTCTGTCTCATAATTTCGACTTTCTATCTCATAATTATGACTTTCTATCTCATGAGTATAACTTTTTATCTCATACTTTCTACTTTCTTATCTCATAATTTCGACTTTCTATCTCATAATTATGACTTTCTATTTCATGAGTATAACTTTTTATCTCATCATGTTGACTTTCTATCTCATAATTTCGACTTTATCTCATTATGACTTTCTTATCTCATCATTTTGACTTTCTCTCTCATCATTTTGACTTTCATTATTTCATAATGTCGACTTTCTACATCACATAATTTGAACTTTCTTATCTTATAATTTGAACTTTCTATCTCATAATTATGGCTTTTTATCTCATATTTCGACTTTCTTATCTCATAACATCGATATGTTTTCTTTTACTGACATTAATGGGCTTCCATATATATTTTCCTTCGTTGCTCTGACAGTTTTTCTTTTCCTCACATTGCGTTACAAACAATCAAACGGCTGTTCATAGTGCAGACGAGGATCCCCGGGGTCAGGAGTACTTTATGTACAAGCAACAAGCTGCAGGACTGTCCAAAGTGTTATTCTCTAAGACACAATTTATTAGTTATTCCTTATGTTGTATGTTCCGTCAATCATTCATACACTGACAGACTCGGCAGATAATACTCTCCTCTCCTCACACATCATTATCTATATAAAGAGAGTTGCGCTCCCTACTTTCCCTGAAGGTCTCACATGAAATTGCTTCCAGTGTATGAAAAATAAACAACTTAATTAGTTTTCCAAGTCGATGTCACGCACATATAATAATGCCTGTAACACACAATTCGTCCTCAGGACTTCTGCAATAACTCCACCAGGCAGTTATCATGAATATTAACACCATTTCCCTCCACCCGGATGGTCAAATGAAGGGTTAAAGAACTCTGTGACATGAAGTATCTGGGTTTTCTGCTGAAGAAGTCTTAATCTCTCGCCCATCATTCTCATATTGACCAAATTGCCTTTTTATGTCCTTCTCCTCTGTTCTGCCCACATCATTATCTGATCATTATGCAAGCGTTGCCCCCAACATCGATACATGATTTATGACTCCACGACGTAGAAGTTTTCTGCAGGACAATGCGAACCCGTTGTATCCTCTCACACCTCATTAAGAGTCCAGCTGAGGGTGAAGATGATGATGATGCTTTGTCGGCATGACGCTCTCTCATCCTGACTTATTTCATCAACGTTTAAAAAGATCTTTATCTCTACATCACTCAAGGTATTGACTCACCTGAGATGCAATCCCCCTCCATCATTTATCAGGTTATTGAACACATCATGGCGTTCGCCACGGGCGTAAAAAAAGTGCAACGGTAGGCAGTGCCTTCCACTCCGTTAATGAAAGAGATGAAGTGAAAACGGAAGTCAGGCATCCACCCCTCATACGGTGGTGACAGCTACTTTTACACAGCGACTGATAGCACAAAATTAAAAAGCAATAATCATACTTCATAAAGAAAGGCGAACCTGACCCAGGGAGCTTTGATTTACCATAAACGTCGGATTACAAGACGCTACTACCTACGGTCAGTGTCCCCGTTAGCTCCCTGCTGTATCCAGCTGGGGCTCCTGCTAGCACTCCGTTACTTCCCTGCTAGCTCTCCGCTAACTTCCGCTAGCTCCCCGAAAACCACCGAAGGTAGCGGGCAGTAGCAGCAGCAGCGGCCGGTAGCAGCAGCGCTAGCTAGCGCTGCTACTAGCTTGCTACAGTGGGGACACTGACCGGCCGTAGGAGCGGCTTGTAACCCGACGTTTACGGTAGATATTTGGGGGTGGACAGAACATCGAGATTTCAGAGTTGAATCCAGGCGAAAGTGTTGAACAGACTACATTTAACTGTGTACGTTTGAAAGGGCAATTGCTTCACTTTAAAAGACAAAATGTTCACTTCTAACCAACGTTTTGCCAAATTTCAACGCTGACTCTGTAGTTTACGCCAGTGTTTTTCAACCTTTTTGAGCCGCGGCATATTTTTTACAGTAAAAAAAATCCTGCAGCACATCAACAACAGAAAAAGTTACAAAATGTCACATTGTAGCATAATACAGCATGTATGGTAGGTCATTATTGCGCTACCTACTGGCATGGAAGAGTATTTCATTACTAGGCCAGCCACTGTATTGCAGGCGCAGACGCTCAACAATGGAAAATGATTTGCGCCAACTAAATAAGTGAAAATTGGACATTTTCCTACGGCACACCTGACGATCTCTTATGGCACACTGTGGTTGAAAATCACTGGTTTGCGCAACAAAAAGACTGTATCATCTATAAAGAATTATATCTAGTTTATTGGACCTATGGGCTTTAAACTCAATTCTCCAAATACATTCTCCACAAATCTGTCATAAAAGTGAACAAAATAGATGTTCTCACTGCCTCGACTGGCAGGAGAGAATCATATTCTATTTCCGGCACTGGAGATTGAGTGTTAATCGCCCCGTGTCACGAAGTATTGATTGAGTTCACTGTCAAACTTCTCCTCTTTTGTTCCTCCCACATCATCAAGTGGTCATTACGAAGCAAACACCTGGGATAGTGTGTGTTTCTTTTTTGGGGGGGTGGATGTTCCCTCTTAATCGTGCAGATATTGAGCGCATTGGGAGGCTAACATTTTCCTCTCTGTTCCTCCCACATCATCAGTTAGTCGTTATGAAGGCTGAGTCATTAGTGCGCAGACGGATCGTTAATGCAGAGACAGGTCATTACGGGGGCCCGGCTCTTTGTCCTCATTGAACAGGGACGTATTATTGTCTCACCTGAGTGTCATTCATCTTTGTGACAGTGAATGGGGAGAATAGAGCGGGATTCATGGCCAGAGAGACTCTAAGCACAAAAAGCTGCTGTTGTCCCTCTTCTCATTATGTTCAGGAGATGCCACACAGGATGTAGAAAGCTTGGCGACGTCACAGACCAGTGTTTTCAGACGGTGCTAGCTCAAAAAAAGCCTGTAGTGACATTGAAAAACTTTTGACAATTCACACTGCTGCTTCTTTGGATTTAATATGATTTAATTGCAATTACGCTAACTTTCGCTTCCAACATTTACTATTTCTTTGCCAAAGCTTGAAGGGCTGCACAAAACTGGCTGCACCAAAACAACCACAATATGCCACCCACAGCGCCAGCAATGCAGTTTGATGAGTTTGTTCAGGATCCCCTGTTTAATGCAAATGAGTGTGTAGAAAATGGGAGCTGAGGGACAGACACAGTTTTGAAACAAACCATATTTTTCTGTACAGCTCTGTTATGTCTCTAAAAGCTATGGACAGAAGCCTCCCCGCTGGGTCTGAACTTTTCCCAGTCGGCCGTCCTCGCTGTAATATCAAAAGGAATCAATACGGTTGCCGTGCAGAAACACATTCAGGCGCTTACTTCAGATTCCTTTTTGTTTTATATCCGTGTGAAATAGCCAATAGTGGGCTCTTGTCAATCCTTGTAGTAAAAGTGTGGAACTCTTTTTCTGTAAACACAACTTGTATCCTCATCCTACTCATATACAAAGGCAAATACATTTTCAAATGAGTAAAAGTATTTTTCTCTTGATCATTTCTTGAAAATAGGACATCCACAAATTAAAAAAACAACATGTAACAGGAGGACAGGTTCCTCCACTGTGTCGATACCCCCCTATAGTGTGAGATGGCATTGGAAGGCTTTGCCCGGGGCTGCAAGCCATTTACAGATCTGAGGAGTGAGAAGAAGTCTGTCTGGGAGTCATTAACGCCTCAGCTCCAGCCTGAAGAGATAACGCTGCGAACAAACTTTTTAACACTCACACACCTTCAATGCTGCGGACTGAGACTATCTGAGGGGGCGGAACAAAATAAAAAGGGGCACCAGCTGCATGCCATGTGTGGCAAAAGTATTTCAGCATGTATGGCAGCCTATATGTCAATACATCTTGTTTTCTCCATTTTAGGCCCACACTATAGACCGCCTCATTATGGTTTTCTCGACTGGAAGAGCACTTCGTCTTGATTTCCCCGCTGGAAGGAGACTCCAAAGGGCACTTCATCCCGATTTCCCCACTGGAAGGCGACTCCAAAGAGCACTTCATCACGATTTCCCCACTGGAAGGAGACTCCAAAGGGCTCTTCATCACGATTTCCCCACTGGAAGGAGACTCCAAAGGGCTCTTCATCACGATTTCCCCACTGGAAGGAGACTCCAAAGGGCACTTCATCACAATTTCCCCACTGGAAGGAGACTCCAAAGGGCTCTTCATCACGATTTCCCCACTGGAAGGAGACTCCAAAGGGCACTTCATCACAATTTCCCCGCTGGAAGGAGACTCCAGGGGGCACTTCATCACAATTTCCCCGCTGGAAGGAGACTCCAAAGGGCACTTCATGACGATTTCCCCACTCGAAGGAGACTCCAAAGGGCACTTCATCACGATTTCCCCACTCGAAGGAGACTCCAAAGGGCACTTCATTGTGATTTCTTCCATGGAAAGACCCCCTGGAGGGCGCTTTATCCCGTTTTCTCCACTGGAGGGGAATCCTAAAGGGAGTTCATTGCGTTTTCTCTACTCGAAGGGCACCCTGGAGTGGACATTGTTATCTACTTTAGGGGCATCCGAGAATGCATTTTTGCAGACCGACCTTACCCCAATGCCCCACACCGTCCTCTGCTGCTGCTGCTGCTACTGCCCACTGCTGCTGCTACTGCCCGCGTCCCCTCTGCCCAAGTTGGGTGTCGAGTATTTTGCCATGATTGGAAGCAGTGGACTTCCAAAATGCCCCCTGTTGGCTCGGTGGTCCATTGTTGGTGAATGTATCGGCCCACTGTCGGATACACGTACATGCGCACACGCACACACACACACACACACACACACACACACACACACACACACACACACACACACACACACACATTAGGAAACAGGCACACCGTGGTCCTTCATCCAGGCGTGGAGTTGAGTAATGAGTGGTTTTAGTGAAGGGGACAGCTCACCTTCTTACCAACCCTTCTCAAGGAGACTTCTGATCATTGTTGTCAGCCACAGCTAAGCACGTTAAATGGATACCGCACCGTCTGAGGGTGTGTGTGCGTGTGTGTGTGTGTGTGTGGGTAATTTGAGATAGAGTGAAATGTGTGCGAGTGTGAAAAGGGAAGGAAACAGAGTAAGTTTATGTCTTTTTCCCCCTCGTACGTGTGTAAAACAGATGTGTCTCTATGTATGTCTATATTTATGTGTGTGAGAGTGGTAATCCCAAACACCTTACATCTGTCTCCCATTACGATTAGGACAGACCCACTGATAGATGTATAATGGACTTTCCTCTCTGTGTGTGTGTGTGTGTGTGTGTGTGTGTGTGAAGGGAGCATTTAGCAGCCAATCAATCACGAGCTGTCAGATGGGTAAGTGTGAGGAACAGTGTCAGCAAAGGTGACACACATGCACACTCATGCTTACGTGCACACACACACACACACAACAACAAAACAAAACTTACAGAGGGAGGTTATTTAAGCATTGAAGTACAGCCTCTTGACTCCATGAGTCTAAACTTGCACAACAGTTTACCGTAATATCTCAAACACGAGTGTTTCTCAACAGGTCCTGATAAACAACAACACCAAGAGCAATCTGTTCAAATGACTCATACGAGTGGTTTCTTGGTGTGCGACCTCTGTGGTAAAGTTAAGGCCACTTCAGCCTCTTCACGAAGGTGTGGGAAAGCACGTGGTCGTGGGTTAGGAAACATTTCCCTCGTGGTTTTAACGCATCGTTGATTGCTGTTGGAAGACGGGACACGAACCGCGATGTTCTGAGTCAAAGTCACGTGCTTTGTGGATCCACTTGCACCGTCATCCACAAAGACTCTTTGTGGATGAAATACGAAGCCGGATAACAGAAGGGGGAGAACAAATAGGCAGTCGATGTGGCGATGAATCAAAAACAACAAGATTTGTTGCGCAAAAGCAGCTTCAACTGGAAGTTTGCGGTGAAGATATTGATGAAACTGCTGAAATGAGAGCTCACGTGTATGAGACGTTTCTCTGGGAGATGCAGTTAGCAATGGTTTCCGTAATTATATTTCACCAGCGCGTTAAATAATAATGACATTGCTAAACTGAAACTATCCAATATGTGATGAAGTCGTCAGGTCCAGTGCACTGTGGACCAGCGAAGAAGTCAAACCACTAGTTGACTGGTTATGCATCAACATCCCCGGGTGTGAAACTTCCATCGTGAAAACAATTGTTTTAGTTGTACTTTTTGAAAGCCGGTTTTCAGAAGAACTGACAAAGCCTCTTTAGACTTTTAAACCTATGACGCTTCACTCTTCGGACGCCGTAAACACGTGGTCAACGTTGTGAATTCAGAGGAAAAAAAACACTTCCCTAGGTTTAGGCAAGAAAACCACGAACTTAGGTTTAGGAAAAACATTAAGGTTGTAAACAAGGTAACATAAGGCAAGACACGTTTATTTGTAGAGCACATTTCAACAACGAGGCAATTCAAAGTGGTTCACATAAAAACATTAAAAGCATCAAAACATGATGCAGAGAAAACAAGATTTAACTAAAGTCAAAAAGCTAAAGATAGAATACAAGTTGCAGTGCAGTTTAAGAAATAAAATGCAGTAGTGAGATGCTTAAAATCGATTCATATCCTTAAATCTGGTTCAATTAAGTCGCAAACATCACCAACATGACGTCAAACACTCGTCCTGAACATCGGCCTGCTGGGTGAAGGTCCTGTGTTTGTTGGACCCGCCCACCTCGTGACAAAGCATTGGTGACAGCCTGCGAGTGAACTGTTCCAATATCTAACTGATATATCGAAGCTATTTCTATATCGAAGCTATTTCTATTTTATTCTATTTTAATCGAAGCTATTTCTATTTTATTCTATTTTATATCGAAGCTATTTCTATTTTATTCTATTTTATATCGAAGCTATTTCTATTTTATTCTATTTTATATCGAAGCTATTTCTATTTTATTTTATTATTATTATTATTATTATTATTATTATTATTATTTTTATTATTATTGTATATATCTTTTATCTCGTCCTGCTGTTTTTGTTTATTTTGTTGTAAATTGCTGCTACCCGACACCAAATTTCCCCTTGGGGATTAATAAAGTATATATTCATTCATTTTTATTCATTCATTCATACCTACAACTAATAGCAAGTCATGTTTTTCTAACCTGGACCTCCAAATTTAGACAAAAATCCACAGCTTATAATCGCCACCCAGCGTGTTCTGATCCGACGCACCCGTCAGCAGAAGTACATCATGCTGCGACAATAAAAACGGACTTTTCGGAAATACCTTTTCTATTCGGGCCGTGACGGGGGAAAACACACAGACTCACGCCGCCGTGTTTGTTTGGTATTAGCCCCGAAGCATCCGGCGAGGGAAGACAAATGTAAACATGAAAGCACCTCTCGGTGTGAGCCCGGCTGTGCGGATGTGTGAGAGGTATTATGTCTGACATCTGTGTGATAACATGCGGCAGCGCTTCAAAACCCTCTCTCTGTGTAAACAGACGGACACTTTGACCTGAAGATTAAAAGAGATTAAAAGTGACACGGTGAAACCCCCGAACTGCAATGAAAAGGATGGATTTAAAATGTTAGGATTCACAAAGAGACGCGCGTTAGCAGCAGCTCACGATAGCAACAAAACTCGGTTTTATGAAGAAAAAAAACCGAGTGCATGCCCACAGACTGGATGTGATCCAGAGTGTAAACAAACCTTTGAAAAGAACCTTGTGAAAGATATGACTCGTGAAAGATGAATGAGTCGTGATCTAATCTGTGTTGCTTTTTACCTGAGAGCAGTAAGGGATTATTAATAATATGTGTTCTCAAGTATTTCTGATAAACGAGTACAAATATTTCAAGAAAACACATTTTCACACAATCGTATCCAAAAATGACTTGCAAAAAATGTATTTAAAAAATATAATTATGAATGTGTACACATTGGCTCAATAAACAAAGTTATGTGTACATTCATGCTTTATTTGTGAGGTCTAATAATACATAAAACATACATTTTTGTTAAGACATTTACAGGGATGGAAGTAACTTTTGAAGGTTTTTCACCACCAGCTCTTGATTGTTGATTAATAAGATAGCTTACATATATGGGAACCATTCTTAAAGGGGACATGTGACCAATTTCAGATTCATACCTGTTCATATTTTTCTCATATCGCCTGTTTTCTCTCTCTGCCTGAAACGCTCTGTTTTGGCGCCTGTCTCTTTAAGAGCTCCGCCCACAAATAGCTCAGGCTGCTCTGATTGGCTTGCGAGAAAGTTTGCGACCATGGGCGGAGCTACACAAGTTGTCGGATCTATGCAGCCCTAAAAAAATTGACTTCACGAGTGGTCAAAAACACCAATAATAATAAAGGAATTAAATAAATGATGTCGTAGTCTAATCTATGTGTTTACCGTATATGGTCATGACAACTTCTCAATAATACCATGTTTTTTTGGTACGTAATGCGACATGGTTACCATTTTCTAGCTAGCTGGTATTTAAATTATTTTAGCCAAAATAGCATATTACAAAAAATTATTTCTACAGTTTTACTGTCAACGTCAGTGAACAAGCCTTTTTTAAAGATCTTCCAATTCCTACACAGCAAATCTTCTGAAATTGAGCAGAAACCTTTCTCTTAGCTGTAGTTCAGTAAACAGTAAATGTCTCGCAAACTTTGTGACACATCGTGAAAGGATAAGAAGAAACAAACAAGATAAAAATAGGTGAGTCTTTACCCAAAAGGAGGGCTATGATGGGTACCGCCAACTGGATCAACTCGAATATTATCCCACTGGACAGAACTATTGGTACACTGAAACACACAAAAACACACACACGCGCACACACACACAGTCACTGATGAGCTGCTGTCAAATATGAGCAAAACAATCCATAGAAAAATATTTGTTGTGACAAGGGACAAACCAAATGCTAATTTGCAGACGCCACCGAGGATTAAATCTGTGAGCAACCGCGAGATTGATGGAAGGTTTAGTCGAGCGAAATCAGTGTAAAAAATTATTCAAGGAAACAAACAAATGGGAACAAAACAGAATGAAAAAAGCGACAACAAACAACGTCAGCGGGGACAGAAAGGTTCGAAACTCACAACATGTGTGTGTGTGTGTGTGTGTGTGTGGTTAGCTCTGGGTGAAGAGTGCATCCATAAGATTTCATGCACAATTCATGGCATGAATCTATACGCTACATTCATTTCCTGTTCCATAACCCCAACAGGTTGTTGCAGATGTGCACACACACACACACACACACACACACACACACACACACACGCCAACTCCTGCTGTTTCACACTCAAAATAGCCTTTTTATTATTCAGGGGTTGAGTCCCAAGGGGTGGATCAAATAAGAAGCCGTTGAAGTGCGTCCATGATTGTGTGCACGTTTGAGTTTGAGTCAGCCCGAGGACATTAACCTCAGACGTGGCTTCAGATCGCTTCTACATGTCCTCTCAGTGCGGCTCTACATGTCCTCTCAGTGCAGCTCTACATGTCCTCTCAGTGCAGCTCTACATGTCCTCTCAGTGCAGCTCTACATGTCCTCTCAGTGCGGCTCTACATGTCCTCTCAGTGCAGCTCTACATGTCCTCTCAGTGCAATTATTAAGGACTTATAGATGATGCACTAATGGTTAACATGTGCTTTATGAACGTGTTTTAATACTGCAATTCATGATTAATTCAAGTAGTTACTACTCGTTAGTTAAGTATTAGTTAATTATGTTCTGTGACCTCATCTAAAGTGAGGACTATCTATGCTTTACAAAGCATTTATAAGCAGTGCCTCAAAGATAACAAACGGCTAGGTTATCTTCTCAAAAGAAAAGGGAAATAGACACAACACAAAGTGATAAACAACATTAATATGATATGTTGGCGATGGGGGGGAGATGCCCGTCAGTGGCTCGAGTGTTCCATAGTTTGCTGGAACATACATATTATTGATTATTGATTAAGAGTATCTAGCTAGCTAGCTGTGTTTGCTAGCTAGCTGTTTGTTCAGCTAGCTGTGATCTGTTCAGTCAGTGTGAGGGTTTGTGGCGTTCCTCTTGCCCTTTAAAACTATCTTACATGTAAATAGACTTCCCTGTAAACACAGAGCATGAATGGATAACACAACTAGACTCAATGCAAACTGTTGCCTTTGTTTATCAAATGCTGCTCAAATGTGCAACCAGAACACATAACTGGGTACAATTTCATTTTGCAGCTGAGAGGCGTCTAATGGCACGTATCCCGAACACTTTCCGGACTTTTCTTAATCTCGCTTGACAAACGAGCCGCGCTCTGAGGGAAAGAGCACTTTCTGAGCACCCATAAGCCCTCTAAACAGATTACAAAGAATTATGGGTAAATAGAGGCAGCGGAGGTGAAAAAGCAAAGTGAACGTCCTTTTTAATCGAGCTTCCTGGAAGCCGAGTGCGGTAATGTGACGCAACTGTTTCTCTTCCCGTCACTCGCTGATGAGAAATAAATGAATGAGATTAAGGTTTTCAGCGCTGCTTTACGTGCCTGTGTGTGTGTGTGTGTGTGTGTGTGTGTGTGTAGAAGTGTCAGAGGGAAAAAGACAGAGTGATTTTGTGATACGGCTGCCAGAGGTTCAATTTGCTCTCTTTCCAGAGTGGTTGGAGCTGTGTGGTTGCTGGTCTGTGTGGGTTTGTCTGGATATCAGAGTCCGTGGAGGTCATCTCCGTCTTATTGACGTTACACTGATACGCTGCAACAACACACGTGTGTGTGTGTGTGTGTGTGTGTGTGTGTGTGTGTGGGAACGTTAAACTGTTTAGACTTTAAACTTTTGACCCGAGTCCCAGAAATAAGAACTATACTGACAGGACTTGACCTTTCCCCGGGCGCCTCACAGGGCTGCCCACTGCTCCCTATCCAGGGATGGGTCAAATGCAGAGAAGAATTTCCCCAAGGGGATTAATAAAGTGCACGTTTCTTTTCTTTTGTTCTGTTTCTTTCTTTCTTAGTGCTGTGAGAATACATGCATTTAACTTATAGGAACTGCGTCAGCCAGCTCTTGCATAAACACTATTTAACCTTAGAACACTAACGTCGGGTGATTTTTACCCGATTGTGGTTACGTCATTTTCATTGTGTGGCTTTTGTCTGAGTTGCGTAGGTCCTTGTGTAGCTTCATGCTGCTCACTGACGTTATTGAAGGTGGGTTTGATACCTGCTTTTCGTTTTATGAGAAGTAATATAGGGTAAAAAAAAAGAAGAGTACCGTAAACGTCGGGTTACGAGCCGCTACTACCTTCGGTCAGTGTCCCCGTTAGCTCCCCGCTGTAGCCAGCTGGGGCTCCTGCTAGCGCTCCGTTACTTCCCCGCTAACTTCCGCTAGCTCCCCGAAAACCACCGAAGGTAGCGGGACCAGGCTCGACACCCGACTTGGGCAGAGGGGACGCGGGCAGTGGCAGCAGCCGGTAGCAGCAGCAGCGCTAGCTAGCGCTGCTACTAGCTAGCGCTGCTACTAGCTAGCGCTGCTACTAGCTTGCTACACTGACCGGCCGTTGTAACGGCTTGTAACCCGACGTTTACGGTACTTCAATTTCCCTCGTATCGTTGTATTTTAATATGTTTTGATGAGAAGAATTTGTCATCAGGTACATTATATCGAGTAAAATATACCCGACGTTAGTGATGGTGTTACTATTTTTAACATTTGTGTTCTAGGTTAATAATTATGCATATACATTGATAAAGCTTATGGAAAAAAATAGCTTTGAAAAGAAAAAACAAGAAGATGTTTCAGATGTACCACTTTAACAGTTAGTCAGTTAGTTAGTTGACTTCATGGCTCCCTGAATGACTCGAGGCCTCTGGAAAAACTTGAGAGCCAACTTGTCTGAGTTTGACTCTAATGACCCAGAATCAGCTCTGGGTGAAGATGTATTTTTTTGCTTTTGGAACAATAAGTGTCAACATGTGTCACTTGAGTTTGTATAGTTTTCAATATGCACCGGAGGAAGAGTAGTAGTCGTAGATCTAAATGAACAATAAGCGAGAAGACGTTAGTCTGAGCTGAAATAGTTGCACCTTTTTGCAAATTATCATTTTTTCCTCGCAATTTATCCGGCGCCTTATTGGTGCCATATTATCACTGTTTTTATTTTATATTTAAGTCGAAGACAAAGACTTGGAGAAGCTTCGTTGCTTCATGTACTCGATGGTATAAACAGACCAGCAGCTATGTTTTCATTTATCAGGGATGAATAGTTTTGGCATGTCATTGTTGTGTCTAGGTGTGTAACTTCAAAGCGCTCTTATGAGTTATTATAATAAAGGATGAAATAGACTAGTTCCAGTATTGGACGAGGAAAGTTAAACAGCTGCTATACATTTAGGGGCTGGTGTCCAACTCATATCAGATAAAGCCAGAAAGTGACGTTTTCTTTTTTAACAAACAAAAATCCCCGTTGAAGTTGTGTTTACTGCTATTGATCCACAGCCCTGTTGAACCATTTTACAAAATGTCACCGTAATAACCTCCAGCCCCTTTTGCTGAAAACTGATGTTCACTGCGTCGCAAAGAAAGAACGATTCTGAGAAAGAGAGAGAATAAAAAAAGAAGATATAGACGCAGAAAATGAACAGCTTCACCCCACTTAAACACACACACACACACACACACACACACACACACAACTCGTCATCCACATTCAGTAATTTAGTCGGAGAACACTGCGGACAATGTTTTGTTACATGCAGGAAATCGCAATGAGGCCTGAGAGAAACACACACACACACACACACACACACACTCTTTTCCCGAGGAAAGGAAGCTGATACGAACATAAAAGCAGTGAAATTAATTTGTGGCTTCTCCAAACGGCCTCCGTTCTCCCCCGGCTGAGTCCACATGAGCATCCAGTGATTCTCTGTGACGTCCCAATCCTCCGAGTGTCAGTCTGCCGTGTTTAAAACACAGCTCTCCTTCACCGCCGTGGACATACCATCTCGTTTAGACGATCATCCGCAACAACAAGCGTCGGTTACGTTCCACAGACGGACGCCGCACCACCTGCAGGGGAACAGCTAACGCTACGTTTACCGGCTCAAAACATTCTAAAACATTCGCAATGCAAAAGTATTTAAAAATCCTTTGTTGTTTACGATCTTCTTTTTCTCCGCCTGCCTTCGATCGGCCATTGCAGCATTTCTTGGTCAATCGGTGAAATACTGTGAAAAACTGTGTGTGTGTGTGTGTGTGTGTGTGTGTGTGTGTGTGTGTGTGGGCGTGCACAACAAAAAACTAACGTTTAATACACTGGGCCAGTGTTTTTCAACCTTTTTTGAGCCTTTTTTGATAAAAAAAATCCCGTGGCACACCAACAACCTAAAAAGTTACAAAATGTCACATTGTAGCATAACACAGCATACATGGTAGATCATTATTGCGCTACCTACTGGCATGGAAGAGTATTCAGTGTTCCAAGTAAACCAGATTGCTCCATCAGACAAAAAAAAAAGTGTTATCATTTTGTTAGAAAAATGAAAATAAAGTTATGCTTTATGCATAACTTTATTTTCATTAAAGTTATGTGCAGACCTGTTCTATATCAATCTGCCAGCCACTATATTGCAGCTCAGACGCTGCAAAATGGAGCAAATACAGCGTAACGTGAAACGCTAATCCTTCTGGCAACTGTTGCTGCAACTTTTCAATTATCAATTAGAGTAATAAGGGATCGTGCTTTAATAAAACAGCGGGTTCAGCGAGAGGGATTAATCTGATGCTGAAACTAAACTAAGCATCTTTTTTAAAAACCTCAGGGCCGTTAATCCACATTGTCTTTGTTGGTCCTGGATCCTTTTTGAAGTATGACCAATATTATAAGACAATATTATAAGGCCTTAAAGGGATAGCGTCCACGTGGAGACGAGTGGCTGTGGGCGGAGCTTATCCAGCGCTGAAACTGGTATTGATTTATAGAAACATTTATTGATTTATTGAAACAGACTGAGGATAAGCGCCTCATACAGTCAGTAGCATTGCTCTCTACATGTCTGAAGACTCTCTACATGCCACACCATCACCATCCTGGTTTGAGTTATTGTTTTATTACAACAATAGACCGCTAAATGTAGCAAAATGGACATTTATTTACATGTATAAGTCGTGGATCATTGCGTAACACTCATTCAGATCAGCCATTGGAATTGATAACCTATAAACTAAACAGCTCTGCTATTATATATTTAAAAAACACTCCGTCTCTCACATCCAGAGTGTAAACAACGCAGCCCATAATATCAACCGGGTGATGTAATCACTACAGAGATGTGATCCACTTTGTTGCCGCGGGTAACTCACTTAGAGACACATTACGCCGGACGGGTGAATGGACGGATGGAGGGATGAATGGATGAATGGATGGAAGGACAGAAAGAGGATGGAGGGCAGAAGTTTAGGGGAGGAAAGGAGTGACCGAGGGTAAAGGAAGGAAGGAAAGGAAAGGAAAGGAGTGATCGAGGGTAAAGGAAGGAAGGAAAGGAAAGGAGTGACCGAGGGTAAAGGAAGGAAGGAAAGGAAAGGAAAGGAGTGATCGAGGGTAAAGGAAGGAAGGAAAGGAAAGGAGTGACCGAGGGTAAAGGAAGGAAAGGAAAGGAAAGGAGTGATC
>JBAMJR010000172.1:3572500-3812500 GCA_038501785.1 Myoxocephalus aenaeus
ATAATGAACAGCAGGAGCGAGAAGGAGAGTCTTTTTCATTAGAGCTGTGTGTATAATCCACAGTATTTGAACGCAAGGTTAAGGGAAGTGTTTAATTGCCTGCTAAGAGTTTTTTACTTTGTAAATTAATTGCTGTGGGACCGCACGCCGGAGCGGAAATGGAAGAGCGGCGTCCGCGTGATGTCATCCATACACAAATTGATGTTTGAAGATATTGGCAGATACCTTCATACCCGGCGGCGCTGTCGTTAAGCTACATTAAGCTTGTTTATAGAGACGTCTGCTCCGAGAGGAACACATCAAGAGACACGGGATGGAGAGAATATCAACTCAGTTACTTTCTTTAGTGTCAACCGATGGAATATCAATTATGGAGAGCAATGTGGTTTGATGGGATTGATTAAAGATTACAATGTGCTTCGGTTGATGAATATATTCAAAGTGTCAAAGATTCACAATTACAGTATTCTAATACGTTTATTTATTGCATATTTTACACTTTCTGATACACATGCATGAGCAAATACATTTTAAAAAGCGCACAAATTTCATGTCATGAAAGAAAATATTTAAGATTTTGAAATGTTGCCCCTGATGCTGGAAGAAAACCCCACGGGCGCCGTCAAAGTGATGAGAATTCATCCAGAGAGGAACATTAATGTGTGTTCCACTTTCTCATAACATTTCATGAAGAAAAAAAAAAGTCACGGGTTCGTGTCCCTTTTAGAACCAATCTAGCGAGGCTGAATTCAACATATCCTTAATTTTATGAGCATTTTCCAACACTTTCTCACTTGTTGCATGCACACCGCCGTTATGAAATACACATCCTTATTTATGGGGCGAACTAGTTGACTTAAAATCAACGTTTACTTCTCGTTTCACCCCGAACGACCTGTTCTTGTTGGATTGTTTGCACTTTTATTTCAGCTATTTCCATCTGAGAAATGTGACGTATTAAATATCGATTGAAACTTGCCATTTCGTTTCAAAGTTAAAAATGTATATTTATGATATCAACCTCTCCATAGTCTTCTCACAAAAAACAGATTTGACATACAGATTTTAGTGTTTTTATTCTGTTGTTTTACCTTTTTTATATATATAACAAGTCGTGTTTCATACCGTGTTTACTGTGTTTGTGTACATGTCGATTCTCTGTGGGTGAGACATCTCAATTAGGTTATATACGTATGGTTGTGTGTGTGTGTGTGTGTGCCTGGCGGTCCAGTGACCGAGTCAGACCAACAGATAGAAAATCAATAGCATGTTGAAGCCGCCCACACATCAGCCTCACCAACAGAAGCCACACTGACACTTTGCAGCTATTTTAAGGAGCATCTGGACACGCGTCCCTCTTCTCCCATGTGACACATGTCACTTTATGAGGCTGGACACATGGGAGGAACACAGGAGCAGAGACTCAGGGGTGGATGGTACGGACCGTTTAGCTGTGGGTTAAAAAAAATCTTTACTCCTCGTGGAAAAGAATGAGAAAAATAAATCCAATACTCAAAAGCAATGAATAATGAAAGAGAAGGTCAGCGGGGTCAATTTGACAACTAATGCTACTATTTTCAGACAAGTGAGCCGCCGACATAGTGGCCTCATAACTGTTCTAAATTAATAATTATTGCTGGAGGGCTGCTTGTTTCAGCGGTTACGAGGCCACCAGTGGGAAGGCCGATCCGCGAGTGAGCGGTTTCTGACGCCGGAGACGTTACGAACGGAAGGAAACTGTTGAAGAGAAGAGAAGTGGGTTTAAAGGCCTCAAGTGGGACATTTTGGACAACCAAATAGGACATTTTTAGGCGAACAGAAATATTACAATTAACTTTCATTGGCTGACAACACACTGTGAAAGGTTTTAAGTAGTTTTTAGTGACCTGTCAATCACCCTGTAGCCCCGCCCTAAAGCATCCCCTGCTTTTATGGTCTGTTTGACTCTAAATGACCATAATTTACTAAATGAACATCATGCTGTATTGAAGAAGACTTGAAACTAGAGATTGAGACATAAACTCATGTTTACAATGTTTACTGAGGGAATACATCAAGAGAGAAGTAGAGTCATTTATATAGACTTCTATACAACCAGAGGAGTAACCCCCTGGTGGTCAGTAGAGAGAATGCAGCTTTAACACATGAAGCATAGACTTCTATACAACCAGAGGAGTCACCCCCTGGTGGTCAGGAGAGAGAATGCAGCTTTAACACATGAAGCATAGACTTCTATACAACCAGAGGAGTCGCCCCCTGGTGGTCAGTAGAGAGAATGCAGCTTTTACACATGACGCATAGACTTCTATACAACCAGAGGAGTCGACCCCTGATGGTCAATGGAGAGACTGCAGCTTTTACACATGAAGCATATACTTCTATGCAACCAGAGGAGTCGACCCCTGATGGTCAATGGAGAGAATGCAGCTTTTACACATGAAGCATATACTTCTATGCAACCAGAGGAGTCGACCCCTGATGGTCAATGGAGAGAATGCAAGTTTTAAGATCCGCTCCTCATCTCTGCTTAAAGCCAGTTGCTTGAGGCTAGGTTAGCCACAACTAGCATATTGCACCTGATTCTCAACTAATGTGGTTGAGATGCATTGTGGGAAGCGTAGGCGTCAGGTTTTGACAAAAAAAGAACAATGGTTTCTGTGATTCGGCTGCAGCTTCCTTTTTATTCTTCAGTATTCTTCAATGTGAATTTACTGCACACATTCCATAGAAACATATTCCTTCTGAAAAAAATATTGCATATTTAAATACTTAGCTTCATGTGTGGAGCCTTTGTGTAAATGTCTGGAGCCTACAATTGTCCACTTCTTCCTCTTCATCTTCTTTTAGTAGAACATGTCTGACGTTCATCTAGATTTGGTGGATTAATCACGAAATGTGTCTTTAACCCACATTGATTCGGGTGTCACAGTGTTGAAACAGGAAATGGCAGCCTGTGTTATTTGACTAAAATGTCAAAGCTTTATAGAGGTCAAGGCATTGTGAACGGAGAGGCGCAGACACACGCGAGGTGTGAATACCAATTCCTGCAGGACCAAGAAATGGCTGCAGAAACTGAATTTGTAAAACACAGAACAGCATGAAACGGCCCCGAGGCCTTTGAAGTCTCTTTCATGGCTCCATCAGTTTGCAAGATGGAGTACTTCAACCGTGCCATTGTGGGGAAAGATGGAGGTTGAGTCACAGCAATCACTGGAGCATAACCAGGATGTGGTGCCGAATATCATTTTGTGATTTTTATTTTTATTTAACGTGCAAATATGAGACCTGACTTTTGGTACCATCACCAAATCATATGTATTTTCACAACGCTGTCTCCTAGAGATTACGTTCCCAATGCAACTGCATTCTCAATTATGTTTCAAGGGGAATTTATTTCCTGCCAGATTACAGTCCCAGTTGTAAACATGTGGTTAACGTTGAGACAAAACAAAAACGTAACAAAATGAGTCGGTTATGTTGAGTAAACGTCACGGTTTGGCTTAAAATAAGTACGTTTGTAACAATATGTAAATTAAGGCGCGCACATTTAAATCAGTATGCCTTCGTATTCTGACTCAGGAAACATTTTTATGATGCATTAAAAAAAAAAACGTTATCCAGAAGGACATACATTTTACAAATTCTGGTCCATTAAGAGTCAAACAGACCATAAAGTAGAGTATGCTTTAGGGGCGGGGCTTACTGTGATTGGCAGGTCTCTGCCGCTATTAGAGCCGTACATGGTGTTTCTTTGTCACTCCTCCGCAGTCAAAATATTTTAACTTCCGTTCATGTGTCAAAAAGTTAAGATGGCGACGGCCATGATCAAAGATGGCGACGGCCATAATCAAAGATGGCGACGGACATAATCAAAGATGGCGATGGCCATAATCAAAGATGGCGACGGACACAATCAAAGATGGCGACGGACACAATCAAAGATGGCGACGGACATAATCAAAGATGGTGAAGGCCATAATCTAAAATGGTGACCGACATAATCAAAGATGGCGACCGACATTATCAAAGATGGCGACGGACATAATCTAAAATGGCGACCGACATAATCAAAGATGGCGACCGACATAATCAAAGATGGCGACCGACATTATCAAAGATGGCGACCGACATTTTCAAAGATGGCGACGGACATAATCAAAGATGGTGAAGGCCATGATCAAAGATGGCGACGGACATCGGGGATGGAAAACATCGGTCCACAAACCAATGGGTCACGATGACTCCTCCCACTTTTTATATACAGTCAATGTTCCTCACACCACACCTCCGGATGTTTTTCATTTTCAAACTTGTCCTAAATCCCAACCGACATCCTGACTCAATTGAGGTCACTTCAGGCAGGATGTTTAAAAAGTCCATGACTTTATCTCGACAACTCAAAAAACAAAAACACTTTCACCATCACAAATCAACACATAAATAGTTTTCAGCCAGCAAAACTAAAATTGTCGGTTTCCAAAAAGCCATTCATGTTAAACTCTCAAACTCTTGGACAATGGCAGGATTACCATTATTAGGAGACCTGTGTATTTGGCAACACATTTGCATGGATTAATAAATAACTAACACATCGTTGCAGCTGTGGCGAGTCTCCGCTAGTTGAAGTCCCTCAGAAGCTAATCCTGAAACACTGATTGCGACGGTCAGAAAAAAAAAGAAGCCCTCAATTTAATAATTTGCTTTGAGCGCGTAGCCAGTCGCGCTGCTAAAAGAGTCCCAGAGGGACGCGGCACAGACCGAGGCTTTCATGCTCGGTCCAGCGGCTAAAAGCTCCGTTTGAAATCATCTCCCCCTCCAGATTATGGCATTCATTACTTCTGAAAAGAGCTTGGCGTGAAAGGAAGAGGGATGCAGGGTTAAAAAAAAAAAAGAGAAGAGAAGCAGGAACTGCCAAAAAATATGTTTTCATCTGAGGCTGTGGCATGTTTCTGCTGGTGGACGAGAATGGACAGATTTAAATGTGTGTGTGTGTGTAATGAAGGAAGGAGGGGAGGAAATGAAAGACAAAAGTAGATTGAGAGTGAGAGACAGAGCGAGATCATTGGCTGGTAGAAGTGTTCAGTCTGAATAAGCCCTTCACAATAAAAGTCTCCTCATATAGGTCACCAAAGCTCTTCATTATCCCATCTTGTTCTCTCCGATGCCGGCCTCTCTTCTTCTTCCTCTTAATGTCCGTCATTTGTCCGTTTCCTACCATTATAACTAGTAAAACAGCATCTCTCTCTCTTACTCTCTCTCTCTCTCTCTCTGAAGACCAGGGAACATAATCCGATCCCTTCATATTTCAAAGCTTATGGAATATGAGAGAGCCCTCTCCATTTCATTATCAAGCAGGGCTGCAGTTCAGACTGACCCAAAGGGGAAAGAAAGCCTCCCTTTATTCATTTAAGCATTTGAATATGGATGTGTCCAAATTCACACCAGTATTCTTATGTGACAGCTGTCAAATCAATATTCATGAGGATATTGGTCATGCTTGCCAGAAAAAGCAAGCATCTTTGTCCCTTAAGAGACGGTTCTTTTTTCCCCCGGCTTTGCATGCTTGTTCGTTGGAAATGTGTGTACTTTTTTTGTTGAAGCTGCGTTGTGTTAATGGCCACAAGGGGGCAGAATAACTCCAAACCGAGCTGATGGACGCGCATTCGACACATTATCTATCACGGGAGACTAGGAGAGAGGACCCAAATGCAGATGCGTGGTGAAAACAAAAGTAACTTTATTCCTTCCGCGGACAGACAGGACTCTCAAAAAGGATTCTCAAACGCAAAAACAGGATTCCGACGGAACGGAAACAAAAACAGCCGAGGCACGGCACAAGCCTCAGTGGGGGGACGGGCCGGAGGGCAACCACACTCGGGGGGGGCGAGCAGGAGGCCGGTGACCAGAGTTCCGGAGCTCCTCAGGCAACCGGAGCCCTGGATACTGTGGATCCTGGGAATGGGGATCCAGGGTACAAGAGTCTGCGGAGCGGGACCCTGTAGGGTAAGGGGACTCTGGGACAGGTCGGGGGGCCAGTGGGGAACCTGGTGTCGGCAGCGGCTTGAAGGCGGCAGCGGGGACAGGGGGCGGCTGCGAGGCGGCAGCGGGGGCAGGGGGCGGCTGCGAGGCGGCAGCGGGGGCAGGGGGCGGCTGCGAGGCGGCAGCGGGGGCAGGGGGGCGGCTGCGAGGCGGCAGCGGGGGCAGGGGGGCGGCTGCCGCGCAGAGGCGGAGGCCGGGTCTGGCAGCGGCGCAGAGGCAGAGGCCGGGTCTGGCAGCGGCGCAGGCCGGGTCTGGTGCTGGCAGCGGCGCAGGCAGCGGCGCAGATGCGGAGGCCGGAGCTGGGTGAGACCGACCCGCTGTCGGAAAACCGGCATCTGGATTTGACCGGGGCGTTGTCGGGGAAGCCGGGGTTGGCCACGGCATGGAAGCGGCGGCCAGGGCCGAGGTGGCCGGGACACCCCCGGGGAGTCGGTGTCTGGAGACGGCCGGACGCCAAACTGGAAGGCCGGAGTTGAGACCGCCGGGAAGGTCACCCGAGCTGTATCGTACAACCCCAGTCGTGCTGCCTTGGCCTGGAAATCCGCAAAGTCCATAGCGCTCCGCTGAATCTGATCGCTCAGGACGGACAGACATTGAGCCAGCCAAGCGGAGTCAACTGCTGGGTCCATGTTACGGTCTGGTCGTTCTGTCACGGGAGACTAGGAGAGAGGACCCAAATGCAGATGCGTGGTGAAAACAAAAGTAACTTTATTCCTTCCGCGGACAGACAGGACTCTCAAAAAGGATTCTCAAACGCAAAAACAGGATTCCGACGGAACGGAAACTAAAACAGCGACAGAACCACACACACGGGTTTACACAGTACGACCAGACAAGGGAACAGAAGACACACAGGGCTTAAGTACAAGGGGAAGGTGTGGGTGATTAGACACAGGAGGAAACAATCAGACAATCAACCGACAGGAAGGGGAACAGGACACACGAGACAGGACTTCAGAATAAAACACAGAAAAAACCCAACCCCTGACATTATCGTCTCGTCAAGGAGTTTTTGCCGATTTTAAAATGACTTATTTGCACTTATTTGCAATCCAGCTGATGGAAATGCAACTTATTTGTATTATTATTTTTTAGTGGAGGAAAGTAACTAAGTAGATTTACACAAGTACTGTGCTTAAATACAATTTTGAGATTATTGTAGTATTTAAATCTTTCTGTCACTTTATACCTCTATTCCTCACTTTTGCAGATTCAGATTAATAATCAACATAATCAACAAAGATTATAAAGTATTAATTAAATTGAGATTTTATTTATCAAATCAAGAGAATATAAAGCAATTAAGATTAGCACCACCATTTACATCATATTAATGTACATATACATAATATGGCATAATTACTTTTACTTTTAGTACTTCTTTATACTTTTACTGAATACAAATTATAATGCACGGTTTTTACATATACATATACTCAGAAGTAATAGAGTATTTCTACACCGTGGTTTTGCAGTAATTCCTCCATCAATGGCAGCCTTCAATAACCTACACCACAGATTCACACACACACACACACACACACACACACACACACACACACACACACACACACACACAGGTGTAAACTGCTCTTACTGATCTGCTATCCACCTTAGTGTTAGATGTCTCGTCTGTAAAATATTCAGCTGACTGATGTTCATAGTCGAAGCAAATCTAATGCAAATAATGCATGTTGCGTTTAATGAGAAGAAGTATGAAGAAGAAGAAGAAGAAGAAGAAGAAGAAGAAGAAGAAGAAGAAGAAGAAGAAAGGGAGCTGTACGGCTTATTGAATTGTGTGGAGAAATGCTCCGTGAGAGCGACTGTGTTGTGAACCACAGAGACGGTTATTAAGTTGTGCATGTAAACTGTTTAGAGCGCTGCACCGTGAGTGTTTTCCTGGAGCTTTGCAACTCAACAACGGGTGAGATCAAAAAAGGGTTTCAAGGTGACTTTGACACTTCAAACGACAGAGCGCTCTCACTGTGGCCGACGTGGATAAAAGGATCTTTTCACTGAAGGCCGATTACACGTTTTCAGAGTTGTTCTCTGAGAGCTTTTCTTTGTTTTCTTTGTTGTTTTTCCCCCCTGCCATACTCATGTTCACCATTTACTCTATTTAAACTCAACCCAAAAATGACTGACTGACTAATTCCATGTATTACATAGACGGGCCCCGCTGGGATTTTTTGGCGACGGGCGCTCGACAGAGAGGAACCGTTTTGCAGCAGTTAAGGGTTCAAAATGATTGGAAGGATAACGACTTGGTTTCGTGTGTGTCTGTGTGTGTGTGTGTGTGTCTCTGTGTGTGGGTGCATTATTGATCTGTGCAGGGCCGCTCCCCTGGATAGCTGATTTTCTGGGCAGAGAGGCAGAGCTGAGTCTTATGTTTCTGAAACCTTTCTCGCAGTTTCAAGCCATTATCTTCCCCTTCTTCCTCTCCTTTTAGACATCCCATCCTCTCCAGGATGTCCCTCCCTCCCTCCCTCTTTGCTCAAACCCTCCTCCCTGCCGTCTTTTAAGCTTTTATCCCCCCCCATCGCCATCTTTCCCATTTTCATCCCCTTTTCCCTTTCCTCCTTTGCCAGCCCTCTCCCTCTCTCCTCGCGGGGCCCCTTGCCGATATCGGATCAGACGGAACAACACGACTCACAGAGAGAGAGAGAGAGAGAAGGGCCGAATTCCCTTTGGTTCTCCGTGTGATATCAAACAGTGCAGAACCTTAAACCGGCGTTGGAAACATGAAACACTGGCATGAGACTAAACTGCGGTGGATTGCGAGACCAGATTGTCCACGAGGGGACCGGAAAAGGGGCTCGTTTGAAACGCAATCTCTGGCAGATTTTCCGCTTGAAATGGTAACTTGCTCTACAGACAAACACCGTGGAGTGGTGAATGAAAAAAAAAGTGTTCACATTCTTTTAGAAGACATGTGTGTAGAATATGTGTGGGAATAAGAGCTTTATAACTTTTAAATGTGGTGAAATTCGTCCAGAGACGAGGTCAATGTACTTTAAAGTGGCAGATGATGTGATATAAAAGCTTTCAAAACTTTATAGGATTTGCTTGTTTTACCTTTAAACTTCTAAAAAAAACAGGACTACAGATGAAAAATTCGCACATTAACAGATTAAATGATGAATGTAAACGATAAATCAATCGTTATTAAAATGACATCATGGGAGAACACGTCCTAACAGAGTGAAATGAAAAGACTGAGACCACAGGAAGCAGGTAAGGGATACTCAGAATAAATGGCCGACACTCGATACCAGTGAGGATGACAATGATCACGATGAGACGCGAGACTGTAACGATAGGCATGTGGAAATCATTTAGAAAAAGGCATTAGGAGCATGTCACCCAACGTTTTATAAAATGGTCGAAAACAACAAGTAACACCGGCATCTGGTTGCGGTTCTCAGAAAAAGAGACCTCGGCGTTTGAAGCCCTCGGGACTTTCGGACAAAATTTGAACGCCTCCCTTCTGTTTGACTGTTTTTCAAGTGGAGGCGGAGGGACGGTAACTTCCAGAAAACTCGAAAGTCTGGATTGTTGCACGGTGGCAAGTGGAGGAGAGAAGTATGTCATTGTAACATTACACTATTACACTAATCCCTCCCCGTTTAGACACACTTCAAAAGAGACGGTTAGAAAACGCTGCAGAATGGGCCCAGAGGGGTGTTCGGGTGTCAGGGGCCGTGTGTGTGTATGTGTGTGTGTGAGTACTTTACCATAATGGGTGTGTATCTTGCAGGGGGTGTTAAACCATGTGTGTCAGTTGAGGGTGTGTGGGTGGGTTGTGCAGAGAGGCGAGGACTTGGCCCCCTGAGGTTAATCCTAAATCTTAACTGCGGAGAAATGTGATCCATGACACACACACACACACACACACACACACAACGCACACACTCGTGGCGGGTGTCCAGACTGTATTGGCAGTATTTTTTGCTTTTCTTCATAGCGAGCGTCAAACAAAGACGGCCTTTCACGTGCCCAGTCTGGCCTCCCCGCCTGTTTCCTCCTCCCTTCGTCTCCTTTTCTTGTTTTCCTTTTCTCTCCTTCCCTTCATTCTGTCCTCCCCCGCTCCGTTTCTATCCTTCTCTGTCTCAGCCGTGTTCATTTTCTTTTAATCCCTCCCTCCCATCCCTCTCCTCCCCGGAGGCCCATTCATCCAACAGCACCTCAATAAACTCTCTCTCTCTCTCTCTCTCTCTCTCTCTCTCTCCTGTCCTCCCTTCAGTCGCAACTTTCTTTCTTTCTCCTTCTTTCACTCCGTCTTCACCGCGACCCGGCAGCTCTGGTTAAATAAACAGCTGGCGACCAGGTTTCTGTTCCACTCTTTTGAATCCCTCTCCTTCCTCCCCTCCACTCCCTCTCTGTGGGATCGGCCTTCTGTCCACTACGGACCCCAGTGGAGGTCTTTTGGGCAACAGACAAGAGTTTTGTCTTACTTTCCAAAAGGTAATGTTTTTTTTCTTCCTATTTTTAGAATAAAACAACTCTCAAATGTTGTGTTTATCTTCCACAAAACCAATTTGTAATACATCTTTTGCTATTTATCTGTTACGTAACTTCCGTACTGAAGTGACGTGACACATTTTCAACCCAAAACCACACAATCTTTGCGGAGGTCTGCTTTTGAAGAGACTGTATGACACGTTTTATTTGCACAATAAAACAACACTGCGTTTTTGTAGCTGTTCCTACGACGTGCTGTAATTTGTAGATGTTCCACAACATTTATCACGTAACTTCCGTACTAAAGTGACGCCACTTCCGCCGTCATTTTCAAACCAAAAACCTCGATCTTTCCGAAGGTCTGTTTTTGAAGACACCGTAGTCAAACGTAATGAGCTAGGAAAAATCGAGGCATAACTTTTTCGTGAGATTTCATACTTTTTTGGAGGAAAATATTCTTTTACATGGAGTAATGAAACTTTAGCTCCAGTCTAGACACTCGCAGTAAAAAAGTGTGACATTTACTGATGTAATTGGACTATTGATTTGACTCCCGCACTCCTCACCTCCTATTGATATGTCATGTTTTTATGGTACGGCTGACAATGAGCTCCTGCCAAGGATTATTAAACCACCGAGGTCTAAATTATGACCGCGCTGAACCAAAAAGGTCTTTGAGATCATTTTTGTATGGAACATTGTGTGGATAACATGCTCACAACAGAGCTGTGTATTCGACTTTGCAAGCTGACATTATTATAAAAATAAATCAGAGCACATTGTGCCTTTTTTCTTTTTTCGTGTCACACACACACAAGACACAGGACGCACAACCCAAACGAGCCGGCACAATGGGAGTCGCGCACGTAACAAAAAGACATAAATGTATCACTCGCCGACGCGGCCCCGATTGCTCGCTCAGACGACACTTTCAAGATAAGGCTGGGATCGGATAAAGCCGGCCGTATCGCAACCCGCCGAGTCCCAGCTGCCCGCGTTGAGTGTGTGTGTGTGTGTGTGTGTGTGTGTGTGTCTAGACTCATCCAAGTGTGTGTTTTTCATTCTCTCCCCTCTTACTCTGTTTCACAGAGAGGTGTCACATTAGAAGAAAAAGAGCTGTAATACAAAAAAAATTAAAAACCTGCTCCGTGGAACACAGTTCGGCCGGCTTAGACCGTGTTTTGGAGACGCTTTTCTTCGACGGGCCTTATCTCTGCCGCATTACAAGGGCATTATTTGAGAGTGTATTTAGTCTTTATGAATGCCGTTATGAAACCACCCGGCTTGGAAGAAGATGAGCGCTGCAGAGTGAAGAAGATGAGCGCTGCAGAGTGAAGAAGATGAGTGCTGCTGTGCTGTGCTGTGCTGGCGAATGTCTGGTTTTTGGAGGCCAAGACCAAAAGGCCGCCAGGTGATGTCGCCTGGATGCTCAGTGTGTGTTGCCCTGTCATCTTAATTATATTTTCGAAATACGTTGAATAGAACGTGAATATTTGCTGCGAACCCATTGCAAAAAAGTCTCAATTTCTCAAATCTCATCTGTATAATCCTACGTATGATCGCCTACGAAAGGTTATTTAAAATAACCCTCCGCCTTCACAGGAAACTCATCTAGGTTTAGGCAACAAAACAAATTAGTTCGGTTCAGCAACACTACTACTACCTAGTTCGGTTCAGGCCACACATCTACCGTAAAAGTCGGGTTACAAGCCACTACTACATTCGGTGGGTGTCCCCGCTGGTTCCCCGCTGTAGCCAGCTAGCGCTGCTGCTAGTTCCCTGCTAACTTCCACTAGCTCTCCGACAACCACCGAAGGTAGCAGGACCAGCCCCTGCTCGACGCCCGACTCGGGCAGAGGGGACGCGGCCAGTAGCAGCAGCAGCAGCGGGGAGCTAGCAGCAGCGCTAGCTTGCTACAGCGGGGACACCTACCGAACGTAGTAGCGGCTCGTAACCCGACTTTTACGGTACCTAGTTAGGTTAAGGCAACACAACTACTTAGTTAGGTTTAGGAATAGATTGTGAAATACCTTGTTAGATTTAGGCATATCAAATCATCTGGTTTAAAGTGACTTTGAAGTTTTGAGGGTGAAAAACACCTTTCACTAAAGACAGAATGACAAATATAATGTCAGCATGACCAAACATTAAACTAGTAGAAAACACGGGGAAAAGGCTGTT
Source organism: Myoxocephalus aenaeus (assembly GCA_038501785.1). Lineage (NCBI taxonomy): Eukaryota > Metazoa > Chordata > Actinopteri > Perciformes > Cottidae > Myoxocephalus > Myoxocephalus aenaeus. The sequence goes on from JBAMJR010000172.1 coordinate 3,585,182, forward strand.
TGTATAATATGGCCATGTATCATTGGTCCATTCTTCGTTTGTATGAGGAGGAGAAACTGCAACGATGTGTGCGGAAACCCAAATCAATGACAAATCGTCTGTCAGCATGAGCCCGGTTGGTGGTAACACCAATGCTTCCAGGACATTGATCATCTTTAATTACTGTAATTAGGGCTCCTCTGCCATTTTTCAGCAACAGAATAAGTTTAATTTGTTCGTATGATTATTGGAAAGATAGGTCTCAACTTCTGATGAGCCTCTCATTTTGGAACAAAATGTACTTAAACTGAAATTGCAGTTCCTTTCTGCATTAATGATTTATATTTTTGATAAGCCATTCACTTTCAAACCGATTCCTTCATTCGTAAGTACGACTTTAACTTCTTAAACTGGAACTTTTCAGGAGTGGCTGACTTATGTTACCGCTGTCTGCCTGGAAACTGCTGCTCTGGGGTCTGTCAAACAGGTGATTGAAGGGCAAGAGTGTCACATTATAGCTATTGGGTTCTACTTCAGGGGCCGCGTCTAATGCCTGAAATATGACCTCTTCTGATGTTCACAACGATGTGGACATAAACTGTGCACGCGTGCAGCTGCGGACGTAAAAACCACCACAAACACATGTGGCACAGGGTTCTCTGTGGTATTCACGGCGGGTTCCTTTTGAGTTCCTGTTTCCTGAAAATGCATTTTGCAATTAATAATAATAATCATCATTTCATAATGATGTTTTTTGGGATTGAATGATAACAAGCGAGAGCTGCTGATGCGTGACGACTGACGAGGATAGGTGAGATGTTGTCATGACTGATTAACAGACGTCCCGACGTCATCATTTTAGCTATCAATACATTATTCATGCGCTACTTGCAGATACCAAATAATGCAAGGGAACTGTAAATTAGGAGAAATCGACTTCTCATCTCCACAAATTGATTCCAAAAGGCCCCAAATCAGCCGGAGCAGCTCACTGAAACTTTGATGTACACAACTCCCAAAAGGGGGTTGAGCAGCACGGCCATTAAATTACTGATCTCTAGAACCAACATCACAAAGTCAGGCCGGGACGCAGAGATCCAGCAGGTGTGTAGGGAGGAAAGATGATACTCATTTTGATTTTGTTTCAACCCATCACTGGAAAGTCTTTCTGCAGAGAAAGCAGAAAGGGAAGCCGGTACCTTCCAGATCATTTGGTAGAGGAATATTCCACAACCGCTGCTGCAGAAAGACGTGTCCTGCAGTCTGAACAGTTGAGGGTTGTTCTGCTGCTCAGCTCACTGGTTAAATGTAACAGGCAGCATGGCAGTCGGCCTTGCATCGAGTATTCTCAATTGGGTGCGAGTAGAAACGGGGTAGAGTGGGATTTGATCAGGTGGGAGAACCCAAACGGCCACATAGAAAGTGTTTTTAGAGTCACTCGTACTGCTTACGAAACTGATATTGAAACTACCCGCAACCCCCCACGTTTTTTACCCTTCAAGTCTTTCTCTGTTGCTTTTTGCGAAGCATAATATACATAAATGGCTACTAAATGACACAATCATCCCACTATATGTTTTTGAACTTATTAACCATACCTATATTGATTGATCAAGGCTCCGAGTCTGACTGTTGCACTGAAGCCAGATTAACCTCATTCACTAAAATGGGCGCAAAAAAGATAATCAATGAATCAAAACATGTTTCTGTTGATTTTCTTGGTTTACCGAAGACGAAGCCAATGGATTAACGTAAAAGTCGGGTTACAAGCCGCTACTACCTTCGGTCAGTGTCCCCGTTTGCTCCCCGCTGTAGCCAGCTGGCGCTCATGCTAGCGCTCCGCTAGTTCCCCGCTAACTCCCCGACAACCACCGAAGGTAGCGGGACCAGCCTCGGCTCGACACCCGACTTAGGCAGTAACAGCAGCAGCGGGGAGCTAGCAGCAGCGGGGAGCTAGCAGCAGCGCTAGCAGCAGCGGCCAGTAGCAGCAGCAGCGGGGAGCTAGCTAGCGCTGCTCCTAGCTTGCTACAGCGGGGAACACTGACCGGAGGTAGGAGCGGCCTGTAACCCAACTTTAACGGTACTTCCGTCTTGCCTCCAATGGGGACTCCCGGTAAGATCCGGTGTAGTGGTGGGGGCTGCAGAACATGGAAAATGTACTTGCTTGACCTTATTGTGTATGAAACTGTCGAATCAGATTTATTTGGGCCGGCATACCATTCCCGATTGTTCTGGCCGACATGTATCACTTTCAAGTTCAAGGTTTGTTTTCTGGTGGCTCTTTTTCAGACACCCGCTGTAATGCGGATGCTGAAACTGGACGGATTTGGCCAAAAGCTTTGGGTACTGACGAGGCGAGGGAAGGAGATTGTGTCCAACGTTCCTTTTCTTCACAGGACGGCGGAGCTCAGGTGGAGGATCCTGGTCTGGACTGGAAACATGTCGATCCATTGCCTTTTTTTAATTTATTTTTTAAAGGGCTAGTTGAGATAGTTTGGGTATCCGATTTAGGATGCCTCCAGGGTGCTTTCCCCGTGAAGGCATTCTGGGCTCATCCAACACGGGAGGATCCGGAACACGCTAAAGAGATTACATGTCCCATCTGGCTTTGGGGCGGCCTCCAGATCCCCCAGGAAATGCTGGTGGACGTGGCTAGGGACAGGGATGTCTGGGCTACCTTGCTTGTTGGCGTGTTGTATTATATATAATTCTTCATAGCGTCCAGTTATTATGAAGTGTTACCGTTTATTTGAGTTTGTCTGTAATATTTGGTCATGTTAGAGGCAGCAGGGGTCTATAGAGAAGTCTCTTTCTGGTCCTATGGCTCGGTAACACTTTATTATAACTGCATGCTATGAAGCATTATATAATCCTTCATTTATAAAGTGTGGAACAATGAATGATTGAATTAAGTGTTTACTCATACTTAACTAATGCTTCATAGCGTGCAGTCATTATAAAGTGTTACCGATTCATTTTCTTCCACATTTACCGTTCTTGCACTTTTACACTCCTCTGATATATATGTGTTTATATGTGTGTGTGTGTGTGTGTGTGTGTTTGTTTGGTGTGTCGTTCATTTTGCATTAATTCCGGCAGCTTCATAATTCACTTTTCATACGGGTTCAAATTGCATACGACAACGCGGCGTTCATGTAAACAGACAGCAATGTGACAGAAGCAAAAGATTGGTTGAGAGGAATCCTGAGTTAATAAAGTGAGAGAATCCCCAGTTCACACCTGGAGTGATAATCATCTCATTTTACAGAATGATTTCCCGCCTCTGAGATGTAAGTGCACATGCGAGCCGAGCTAAGACGCCTCATGACAAACAAAGCAATGAAGCATTAAAAAAATAAAAAAACTAGACACTAACTCCCACCGCCTTCTGTCCAAATCACACCCATTTATATCCCAGCATGCACCAGCCCCCTCTCATTCGCATATACAGTCGTATCCCAAATGCACAAAACAGCCATTCTGTTTTATGGGCATCAGAAATGGCCTGTAGGGAAATATGTAGTTTAGTAAAAAAAAAAAAAAGAACAAAATACACACTAATCAAGGACACACAGGCGCAAGCACGCACACGCGCTAAAGGATGAACAATCCTCAATTATTATCCCACTCCACCAAGATGTTATTATTTTTATATGAGCTGATTAAAATTACCAAGGACCAGAAAAATATAATGGAGCATTTGTTCTCCATTATTCAACTCTGCAATTAATAATGGGCACACTGTTGCTGTCGGCCAGGAATACGCTCTGGTTGATTTTGAAGTAGGAGATCGTTGTTTGATTGTGCTCATGTGGTTAATCCATGAAAAGAGCAGGTTTTTAAGCTCTGACCGTGATTTAATGCTCACAGTTCAAACAATCTGCTCCAGAGAAGAGGAAGCAGACAATAAGTGCTCTTTTCCAAACTGCTGTTTGCCCATTTAGGAGAGAAATCCTCACCGGAAGGTCGTTATTAGTGCGTCTAGCCAGGTAGAGTGTTCTCAAGTGTTTGGCAACTCAGGTGACTCAGTGTTTAAATTTTTTTTTTAGATAGTCTGCTTTTATTTTGATTTTTGAACATCACTGGAGAAGAAGTTTGGAGAGGAAGTATAAAAATACAAAAAGATGTCAGGCCGGGAATCCAATCAGGACTCAAAAGCTGAGGTGTCAGTGGGCAGACTTTATTAGAGATAACAAAAACCCTCCTAAGAGGTGGAGGCTAAATAAAACTAAACGCACTATGACAAAAAAATTTATTAAACTAAGTACTAAGAAACAAAAGACACATTTAGAGGTTTTCAACATCAGAATTTGCTCAGCTCTCCCGTGTATATTGATGCCGCCGCAGGGAAAAATGCATAATCACTTTTTAGTTATCAATGTCGTATGATTCGGTTAAATAACGGCAACGTGAGCGTCAGTGTACAATATTTAACGTTGACAATTGTGTATGTATGCATCCATTTCATGTGTGTATATATAGTGTGTGTTTTATTCAGTCATCACATACAATACAATGAGCAAAGCCCGTATACAATCTAATATACAACATCAAAAAATTACTGAAAAGGTATAGGCAGAAGCACAAGGCTTACATATTCATATCCTAAATTACATATTCATATCCTAAATTATTTTCAATTAAATTAGGTAATTCATTAGATAAAAATAAAAAATATATATTTAATGCTTGAGTTATCATGCTTTTGAGACCACTTTATTACCATATTTAATGCATCCACACGCTTCATGCATGTCTGTTAACAGCTCCATAAATAGCATCTGCCTGTGATTACATTATTGCAGTTACTGAAAATAACTCCTGGTGCCGTGTGTGATGTGCAGAGGGTGTTGGTTTGGAGAGCAGCTCCCCTTCAGAAGAAAGGCAAGTCAGTGGCCCGACATTAAAAAGCATGAAATTGATGCGATGAGTTATCAGAAGAGCCAATTAAAAATAAAAAAGCCCTGTTTTCTTCCACTGCTGATCAGATATTCGACACGGTTCAGAAACACTTACAGCCGGCGTAACACTTCATTTGTACACTGCTCGGAATCCTTCTCATTGTTAATCACCCACATCAGAGCGTTCGCCGGAGCTGTAAATGTGTTTAATTGGAAAGTGCCGGCTATTATGAAGCCGTCTGACCTCTTCCTTCACGGCTTCTTGCTGCTGCGCGCCGCCGCCCGACCACCTGTCGGAATCCAGGCAAAAAACGGGTAAATTTTTCTGCTTTGACACTAACCACAAAACATCACGACAATAGGAGCAGAGGGCAGAACAAAAACAGACAAAATAATGAAAGAAAAAGATGTGATAAGGAATGTCAACAACGAGCCGTGAGGAGGAGGAGGAAGATCAAGTGAGATGAGGAAAGATAAAGACTGCAGGGGAAGAACAGAGAAGCAGAAGCTCAAACGGTCGTCTCATTCCGGCTAACGATCTCATTTTAAGGTCAACGTCTGAAGTGTTTCTCCCTTAAAGTGTCGAATGCCCCTTAATGACTTCGCCATCTTAAAAAAAAGAGAAGTAATTCCCGCCGAAAGGGGCTTTTAACAGCTCTTTTCTGAAGCTATAAATCGGGGACTAAGAAGGGTCGTAGAGCAGCTTTCTGAAAGCTCTCTAGAAGAGCGAACGACACCTTTTTTTAACGAGATGATGCGAGACGGCGGCGGTGTTTTATGTGCTTTAAAATAAACAAAGTCCCTCGGTCTGATTCAGGACTTTAGTCTGAGGGTTCATTGCGAAATCTTGACTGGAGCGCACTTGTTTTTGAGTTTCCATGTTTCCTGACAGCGATCCTCTCCGTCACTCCTGTTAAATGTGTACCTGCCGATTTGCATCTCAAGATTCACCAACCAATTACCCCCCCGAACCCTCCCGGGGCAGCGGGTGGGAAATAAATGCGGGAAATTACAGATCATTGTCAAATTTGGCCTCTTAGGACAAACCTAGAATAGAAGAACAAGAATTACATATCGCATAAGCCGCAGGATCAAATGCTTTTTCTTTTCTTTTTTTAAATACCTTACGATGTAATTCCCAGAATTATCCTCCTACGCTATCAATAATTCTGTGAGGTGGGAAAAAAAGATGAGGGCTATAACGTTTAAAATATTCCCATCTTTTTCTACCTTGCTGATAACAGCCAGTTTGTTGAAAGAGAACTAAAAAAGGTATTTGAGAAATATTAGATCTAGATCCATCCCCCCTGAGACGCTGGGTTTTATTTCTCCGTGTATTTCCTCAAGTTTTAGTTTTTGAAATTCACAATTCGTTTAACCTGCGGGGCCAATAGATTACCGGCAGCCACGGTCCAATCAGCGACCACGAGAGCTCGATGCATCGAGTCAAATGTTCAACTTGCCTCCTCGCACCCCGAAGCGCAGCAATTTAAATACCGTAGGTTTGATATCACCTCGCCTCTCACAAAGCCAGATGCACGCTGCAGCTGAAACGCACCGTCGGCTTTTTCTGGAATTTAGTCAAACAAAATGAGCCGAGCATAAGCAGGTGAGCTACTATCAGTGTTTCATCAAAGTTTGCTCACGTTTCTTGCAGTTCACACCAAAGGTTTTGCTTTCCATCGCGAAGAATGTAGCTGTACATTTGAAGCCAGTTTTTCTGATTAAGGCTTGAATTTAATTGTCTCTTTCTGTCTTTCAATAATTTTATTGTAAGTTTATATAAGTTACACATAAAAAAAAGAAGAATATAAAATAAAAAAAGAATACATAACAACATAGAGACCAACTATACGAACAATCAGATTGTTCAAAATTGTCTCTTAATGAAGCTAAATAAAAACTACCGGTAGATTATTTATTTTTTAATGGGCTTGAAGACGAGATGCTTTCAGCAGGTGTGATTACGAAACCGTGTAAAAAAAATGGACAGCTCATTTAACAACATGACATCAGTTCCTACTAAAAGTAGACATTTGTATTCCTTTTATTGTCCTTTTAAATAGCGTGTCAGCCACCAGGGTTATCGTTTCCATTACAATCGTGTTGTTGTTGTGTTGCTGCGTTGGCCTTCCTCCTCAGTTTGGTCGAGAGAGAGAGAGAGAGAGAGAGAGAGACTGTCGTCTTTTAGGAGTTGTTTTTACCTTTTCTCTGTTCCTATCATCGTCACATCCGGAGAAGTGCCGGTGGACTTTGGTGAAGCGATGCTCAACATCACATCTTTTTGCCAACTGAGACACACACACATTTGTCATTCATATAAAAAAAAGTACCGTACTTTTCGGGTTACAAGCCGCTACTACCTTCGGTCAGTGTCCCCGACAGCTCCCCGCTGTAGCCAGCTGGGGCTCCTGCTAGCGCTCCGTCACTTCCCCGCTAACTTCCGCTAGCTCCCTGAAAACCACCGAAGGTAGCGGGACCAGGCTCGACACCCGACTTGGGCAGAGGGGACGCGGGCAGTAGCAGCAGCAGCGGGCAGTAGCAGCAGCAGTGGCCGGTAGCAGCAGAAGCGCTAGCTAGCAGCGCTACTAGCAGCGCTACTAGCTTGCTACAGCGGGGACACTGATCAGCCGTAGGAGCGGCTTGTAACCCGAAAAGTACGGTACACATGTGGCGTGTACTTTTGCTCGTCTGCTGACATTGCCTCGCGTTAGCTTTGCGTTATCAAATCCATGAACGCATTCTTGGAACGTTTAGCAACCCACTTTTTGGAGACACACACACACATCTGTGTCAGCGTGGGTCTGTGACTGAGACAGACTGTCTGTGTGTGAGAAAGCTTCCGGCGGTGTCAGGTGTGTGTAAGTGTGTGTGAACAAGTGTATGCTTATGCGTGTGTTTGTAACGTGACAAGGAGTTTTGATGGCTGTCGAGCATGCGTGTTTGTGTGTGTGTGTGTGATACGGAGAGATGGTACATTTGACAGTGTTGAGTGTGTGTGTGCTGTCATGGTGGGGCTAGTTTCTCTGTACAACCCCAGAAAACTCTCTCTTGATATCATGCTACTGGGATATTTTCTATTTATGCAGTTTACCCCCTTCGACAAAGAGTCTTTTTGAAAAGGTGTTCAGTGTTACTTCCGACGTAACTACATAACGGCTCGTTAGTTGTTGTCACTGAACCCTGAGGGTATGCCGAGCGGCAGGCAAAATGCTGCCAAAGAAAAATAGCAACACCCCTGGGCCCAGAATCCACTCACAATGGTAAACAGCTTTGTTTTATGGTTGTTCATACATCCCATTATGAAACAAATAAGGCCACTGACGATGGCTATAACCACACCGTCTGATTTACTGTATGTTCTATGTGCACGCTGCACCTAAATGTCCGTGTTTTGGATGGATCATCTTGTATGTGTGTGTTTATGCAGAGTCCTACATGACTCTATATCATGTATGCATGCATGTATGTATGTATGTCTTTGCGCTGTGTGTAATTGCATTTTGAAGCCCCGCCGCTTTGTTGTCGGCAAAATGGATTCATCGCTCTTTCGGAAACAAAGAAATAAAGCAAAAGTCTCAACCAAATTCCTAACATTCTTGGATATTTCTTGTTGAAAATACACAGCGTTAATCTCTTTAATTAATATATCTTTGGACTCAATGAAATTCCTCTCACCAGTAACTAAAAACACTCGGAGCAAGGAGCTCTTTGGTTGGAGCATTTACATTTCATTAACTCAACAATGTTGTTATTTGTTGACCAAAAAGGGGGATGAAGAAGACATTTGCATGGACAAAAATCATTCACAAGTCATCAGAAAACCCACTAACGTCTGGCTTTTGTCTTTACAATTGGCATTCATTCCCGAGACAAATGACTAGCAGTACAAGGTGTGTATTGGCTCCAGCACCGATCGGCAGAGATGGACACCCTGTTGCATGCTAACGTGTACCCCTTTTAGTGGTACACGCTATTTGAAGACCTGCTTTGAAGTGAATATATAATAAATATTATAATTTATTGACGTACAAAACACACAATTGATATGCTCTCATAGAGCCACCACCAACAATTACTTTACCTTGCTCTGAATACACCCTTCATTCTTAAGGCCACAAGACTCCATTGAAAGAAACCGCACTTTGACCTCGCTGATCATCGTAGAACTCTCAAACACAAACCTACAAGACTCATCAGAACTGTCTATGTTGAATAGACTGAATAAGGACCAGAAGTAACCACTGTAACATTTTCACTGTTTACTAACCCTGTTTTCTTTCGAGTTTTAGCCATAGGTCTATTGGTTTTCCTCGTTGTTAAAAACCTGCATATGTGAGCACAAAAGGATGGAAACATCTTTTAGTTTGTACCTTCATCTGGGTTGCGTAAAGCCCAGTTGCTGTTGAGACTACCAAAACTCTCTATTAGTCTCTCAGCAACCCTTGAAAAAAAAAAAAAAAAAGACACAGTCACATAACTCGTTAACAAAGACCCAGATTGCCTCAGCAGGCGAGGACACAGGCTGCCAATAGGAATAACTCAGCGCAGAGCCTCGACTCCACACCTTTAAAACTGAACCCACGCATGTTACCGTAGTTGTCTCGGACAGTTCAGTGAAGCTCTGTGTGGAAATGAACGGGCTCGACACTAAAGTGCAGATACCGATCTGTGACGGCTCACTAATGACCAGAATAACCACCTTAAAACCAACCACACAGAGGAATCTGTACTGATTCAATGTGCCAATGAATCAGTACAGATAACGTGACTTTCTGACCTAAGCTGGATTCATACAATACATCTAGTCTGTTGGAATTGTGCAACATTTTTCTCTCTGCTTCAACCTTGAATCCATCTCTTATGGTAACATGGGAGCTAGCAATCCCCATTGTTTTCTCCTGCTTTTTATTCTCGTACTGTTTATGTCACAAAATCACAGTAAACAGCAGTATCTTTAAGGGTAATATCAAAATTCAAGTCAGAACCTCACAGTGCTGCTGCTTGCATGAAAATCTATGAAAGCCAAACACATCTGTGTGCAGAGATTCAAACAATGGAACCATTAAAAACACACAATAAAACATTTTACCTCGACAGATACCCATCTGATTCTGATTCTGATTCTGATTTTAAATAGGAATATCCATAACATAACTATAGAGATATTGATCCATTTCTTTTAAATGACTATGTATACATATAGAAGTCAAAATCTTCAGTTTAGATGTGTCACGGCCGGGGGTGGTAGGGCGAAAACTCAGGAGCAGAGGAACGGACAGGAGTCAAGGTAAGGCAAAAGCAAAAGGTTCTTTACTGGTCAAAGTCACAAAACAAGGGAAAAACTATTCCGGAAAACTAAAGCTCGAAGGCGATGCAAAACACGGGGGTATTACAAAGGAGACAATCTGGCAACTGACAAAGGAAAGACACAGACTAAATACACAATGGAAGGCAGACAACGAGGCACAGGTGGAAACAAGTAGGGAGGGGCCTAATAACAGAAAACAGGTAAATAAGCAAGAAACACTGGGAAGAAACACGCATAGAATACACAGGGTGTTACAACCTGTGTGAAGACAGCCTGTAACAAAGCCTTCACTCACATCCTTATAACAACAATAATCCGCCCTGTGTGGAGCTTACATGTGTCACACCGACGGCCTTTCTCACGTCGCTCTCAATGTAAAACGAGTTTTCTTCCAAACTCACAAACGGGCAGATCCAAGACTCCGATCTGCGATGCCTCCCGGCAGTTGAATTTAAATGCTAATGCATTTCAGCACTGAGCCAGAAGACGACGATCTGAACCGCCAAGCCAACTGACTTGCAGACTGCAAAACCCGCTATAAGGTGAAGTGCTGCGAGAGAAACGTGTATGTGTGGAGAACAGGACGTGTGAAGTTGTTGAGTTGAATTTTTTTCAGGCGGTTTTTCGGGGCCCGACGGAAGTCTAATGACTACAAAAAGGAGAGCTCGCAAACGGGAGAATCGGCTGCGTTTCAGAACCAGATGAGAAAACCAGCGCGGACGAAAGCGAACGGGACGTTCTGCCGCTCTGCAATTACCGGCAAGGTGCCTTTGAGCAGGGCACGTCCCGGAGTTGAGGCGAGGCGAGTCCCCGGCAGCTTCAGCAGAGGTGCTCAGTGGCCAACAAGAAAACAACAATGAGCAACCCTCAGGCCTGACGGCGAGTATACGTTAGCTAAATTGTTAATTAGCATGATTAATGTCCTGCTTTCAGAGTTTCATACGGGACCTTCTAAAACCAAATACTGGGGGGAAATAAAGAGCCACAGCAAGGCTGAGTGCAAAGGGAGGGGCTCAAATGATTTCAGATTTTCATATTGATGTTATTATAGACTGTATAAGAAGTGGGCGTAGTCGTCGTGACGTCACACATTGGTTTTGTGGACTTTTTGAAGCCTTGAGTTCTGCAATTATTATTTTTTTTTTCCCGCCGCCATCTTGGATTACGGCCGTCGCCATGTTGTTGTTTTTTTTGCAGCCAATGAACAGAAGTGACCAAATCTGGAATGCGGACGAGTGACGTAGAGACGCCGTCTACGTCTTTGGTCAGCGACCTGTCATTCACCTTGTAGCCCCGCCTCTAAAGCGTCCCCTGCTTTACGGTCTGTTTGGCTCTAAATGGACCATATTTTACTAAATGAACATCATGGTGAAGACTTGCAACGAGATATTGAGATGACACTTTTAAAGAGTGGTTTCTTTAAACTTAAGTAATGTCTTTTAATGTCAATTTTTGTCTTCGTCCTTCGTTCCAAATTTCGGATCCGTCTGAATGTCAGTTTTGTGGGAAACTTTGAGCCTCTTCTTCTTCTTCTTCTTCTTTTATTTAAAATCGGTTGCACTGCCACCTGTTGTAATGTCTTCTGCAGTCGGGTAAAGAGGCTGAGACAAGGCAGGGAATAACCCTGAAAGGATGCTCTATAGTCCTGATGGGCATGAGTGACACCTGGAACAAATACAGAGAGACAGTCCGTCAGGATTTGTGGACTTTTACTTGACTGTCTCAGTCATTACCGGCTTCTCACCACCTCTCCCCGACTTCTGGCTGTCTCTCTTTTCTTCCTCACATTTTCAAAGAGAATCCTGTGTAACCAAGGTGCCGGGGAGTACAGACTCTGTCTTTTAAAATGTGTCTCTGTGCCATCTCCCCCTCGTTCCCTTCCTGTCAGAGACAAGTTCTGTCTCCCCCTGTCCTCAGTGTTCTTGTCACCTCGCTTCTAAAAAATGGGTTTCCATACAATGAAACTGCGTCGTCAATTGAGGTTCCAGTGAAGCAGATTTTCTCCCGGATTATGTTTTTTTTTTGGATGGATGCGTCAAACAAACACAGGACTTTCACCCAGGAGACCGCTGTTTGCGTGTGAAACGTTGACTTTGCACTTGTTAATGTTGCGTTGTGTAGGAAAGTCCACCAAGGGCAGTTGTTAATTATTTACGCTAGTTACGTTGTGACGCTATCTTGTCATGCTTAAACTTTAGCGAGACATTTTATTGCCTAAACCCAACCATTTGTTTTTACAAATATGAATCAGGTGGCGTTGAACGTATTCATGGAATAAAAAAAAACCATGACTCACCCAGGAGACGGTTGTTTTGTCCAGTGTAAATACACATTGACTAAATCTAATTCACGTCCTTGACCTAAATAACACAATGCTCATACTTGTTTTTATCCAAACTGTGATTTTCTTTTCTTTTTTTCAATGAATAAAACAAGTAGTTTTGTTTCCATTTAAAATGTTAAACATGTTCAAAACAGGGTTGCTATCTCAATGATGGGACGATGTAGGATTTAATCACAGATAGTGGAACCAACAAAAAAAAACACATTAAATTGACTTAGGTGAATTTTCTATTATCGGTGTAATCATGAATTTTGTGACTTGAATCAGCTTCAGCTCAGTGAAGTGTAAAACAGGGCCAGATTTTAAAATACAGGAATCATCATGTCAGAAAGAACGGACGCACACAATGTTTTATTTTATTTATGCACTGGACCCTTTGATTCCGGGTGACCTCGATTTTTTTTTTTCCACTAAAATATAATGTTCACTTAAAAAAGATGTATGTCCTCCCTGAGATGCAAAACTGTGAGGTGAAGTGACTCAAGTGGCTTGTGAACCGCTAGGATATTCATAACATGACATTTCCATATGTTCCCATGCTTAGTGTCAGGTAATTTTAGGCCACTGGCGGATAGAAACTGCTCTTAAACACACAGCGGAGGATACATCAGCTCATTTGTTTTCTATGCAACATTACGCTGCTGGTGCTTTATGTAAATTGTCACATAAAGCCCTTTGCTCTGACATTTCAGTGGAAATTGCAACACACTCACGCGCACACACACACACAATTTAACATTTTCAGTCTGTTACGGCGAGGTAAAGGGTCATTACACTGTTTTAAAATGCAACAAAAGGCATCGTTGAGCTGCTGCTGCTTCCATACAAACGGTTTTGTGTGAGCGTGGGAGCAACCTGTATGTGCATTGTGTGCATATTACATACACATACATACCATACGCTGCTCCAAGTACATTTTGTGTTGATCATCCGATGAACTGCCGTCACTCCTTGTTTCCTCTCTGGAGGAGGAACGAGGCGAGGACGCTAGGAAAGGAGAAGAGAAAAAGGGGGTGAAGTAAAGAAGAGTGAGAGAGAGGCAGAGGAGAGGAAAGCAAGATGGATTACAGGAGAGAAGAAGTGGTTCCTGTTAAAAATGTGGGTTGCCTACTAATGTGTGTGTGTGTGTGTGTGTGATGTACACCTGAGGCAATGCAAAGTAAGTTGGGAGAGTAACTGCCGCTGCTTCACATCATTTACTGTACTGCACACGCGGAGACACACAAACGCACATGTTGGTGAACCTGATTCACGTTCAGTCGTCAGGGTTCATTATGTTTGTGTAAATATTTCTGCATCGAGCCGCTGACTGAACGCCACCTTTTTTAATGTTGGTTTGCCTCCAGATACACTTCTTTTTGCCCCCCGCCCCCTCTTCATGAACCGGCCCGTGTGCGTCGCAGATGCATATTACGGTTTTGTCCGATGTGTGTGCAATTTGTTCGTGCACACAATGAGGTTCACGAGGACCGACTGAGACAAATCATGTTTTCACCACGCAATTATCATTGTTTCATAATGTATTCTGGGCTCGTAGAGGGTTTATTAACGAGATTATGATGTTGGTAGGCATGCATGTGCATAAGTGGGTTTCAAATAAACAACCCACAGCCAGAGTTCCAGCGCCTTGGCAGTAAATTATTTGATAAGCAGCGAGTGCTTTCTTTTCACTACACTTCCCAGAGATCACCTGTCAATCAAACGCTACCATTCTGACATATTTTTCTTCCCCCGAACTAATGATCGCCGCCGCCTGTTGGAAATGTAACAGACACATCTCACTTTGCAGCAGAAGGCCAAGAAAGTTCATATTCAACATGCGCTCCAACAGCTTGCTCTTCAAATATTGGACGAAAACTTCAATTTATACCCTTTTCATGAACAGTTCTCTTGAGGAACATCTTTTCAGGTTCACCAAAGAAGTTTTTTTTCCTCCCCTCATTTTGAGTATCTTACCTTAAAAGGGACAGGATGCCTCTAAATGTTGCAAATCACTAAAGTTAATTCAATTAAAACTAAAAGGATGATCTGGTTTGTGAACGTAAGGATGCTATGAGCCCCAGCAGCCCGGGGCTGAATTCTTCATCAGGAGCTCTTCATCACTCTCCATGTCCTCGTACTCCCATGAATCGATACCAGAGCTGCACAGTCTTGCCTTACAAGAGCATATACATTAATGTTACATGTTTATAACACAATTTGACCATACATATTAACATAAATATGACTCGAGAGGGCTTGAAAGTGACTTGAGAGAGCTCCTCAAGATATGTAAATATCAATTTTTATATCCCTAGCTCAGGGTGCCCAATACGTCGATCGCGATCGACCGGTCGATCACAGAGGTAGTGCAGGTAGATCGCATGCCATTAAAATAATAGATATATAATGTATCGACAAAACCCAGCTCTCAGTGTGCAAATTAATGTCAATCACCACGGACGCTGCGCCCGCAATGGTCGGTCACTTGAATTGATTTATTGCCAAATACAGGGAGGACGATGTTTTCCCCGACTTCCTTAATAACCACTGCATAATACACCAACAAGCATTATGCGCTAAAAAACTGAAATATGACTATATAATATATGTATTGGTGCAATCTACTTGAGCAGAGGCCCGCTGTTGTGGAACCAGAGGCGTTCAAGGTCCAGGAAGAAAGTTAGGGCATTTTGGCTCGGACATAAACCTACGGTTCACGAAATCTGCACTAAATTAATTGCTACAAATATTTAACGTCACTTAATCAAAGTCAAACTTAGCAGAGATACTGTTAACACAAAAAAGTGATCATACGCATAATTAAAAAGAGGAAATACATCCTGGAAGTTTTTTTTCTCGTTTTTTCTGTGTTCTATCATCAACCAATAAACCAGTAGCACATATACTGCTATATGAACCTCTTAACTAGTCTCACAAGTGTTTTCTGTATATTATACTTTTTGAAATTATTCAAATAGCCCTTGTGGTTGAGGAAATGATCTGGATTGGGTATGGCAACCATTTGCAATTTTTGAGAAAACCATGGAACTGGGCTCAAGTAGACTTGACTTCAATTAAGGTTATAAATCATATATATGTTAAGTACAAAAATAAATAAAAATAATGGAGATGCTGAAACCAGGAAGTGTCAACATCGCCAACATCAAATATACATCGTTCTCCTCTTTAGTGCTATTTTACAATGTTTTTGGTGTGATCTGATTCATATTGGAACTATTTTTCCTTTCATCAATAGTTCCCCCATCAAACTGCTCCCAACAAGGCCTGTGGATTATCTTTAGTAACCGGGGTCAGGATTTCTGGAAAGAGACATGTATTTTTGTTGTTGTTGTGTGCCTTTATCGGACCACAAGCCACCTGGTCCCGTTATATAACGGAGAGAAGGCCGACGCTCGATCAGTAAATAGCACTATATAAGAGGGAGGGTGGGATGTTTGATAGATGTAACTTTGAGACTGCGATCGCCATACTCAGGTGAACTTTCCCCTGAGCTGTTGTAGAAAGAGCAGGGCGGGGAAATGTATCTCAGGTCCGGCTCCAGCTATGAGTGAAGATCACCTTGAGGTGGGGATGGACCGCCTGCACATACACTTCAGAAAGTACCTGAGGCGGCCGGCGAGAGCTGTACATACATTCCCCTGATAAGCGCCCCCCCTCAGGGCCTCCTGCGGCTGTTAGCATGTATGAAAACAGCACTCTTATCCGGCTGCTCGTCTTCCGGCACCGCTAATGCATGGATGAAGGTCACTGATGCTATTAGGAGGTGGTCATACTGAGATATAGCTTTTATCTCATTTTACAAGTACGCAGGCGTACAACTGAGCACACACACACACACACACACACACACAGCTGGCATGCTTTATTCATGTGCTGTTCAACATGTACTTGGGGCAAGAGGAAAGGAAGGCAGTGAGTAAAACAATATATATATAAACAACATGAAGAAGAGGAGGGGGAGAGAAGAGAGCAGAGTGGGAGGAGAGGATGGGAACATGAGTGGATGAGGGGAGAGGACGAGTGGGCGGCAGAGGAGAGGAGAGCAGAGAGAAGCAAGAGAGGGGTTGACTGCAGTGGTTATTGCACATCCATTGGTGTGTGTGTGTGTGTGTGTGTGTGTGTTAAAGCCGCATGCGAAGGTGTGATTCTGCTCTTGTGGGGTTTTTATACTCATTGATGTCTGTTTGTGCAAATAGCGGCTTCAGAGTGCGACAAAACAGGACACACTCGCACACCATTCAACGTGGGTGACAAGTGTGACCGAGGCCTGTACTTATGCACATTTATATTTCAGGCAGGAGGACTGAAGCAGCAGGCGCTGTACGGCAAAAATATATGTAAGAAATATTCCTTTAGAGTCGCATGAAGAGGTTCCACGGAGAGTGTTTCAGGGCAAATTGTGCCACGAGTGGTGAGTTCTTCTTCAGTTGAATTGCTAATAATTGGCACATTTCCCTTTCACTGGTCTGATTCTCGCTGTCATTTTGTAATATTGAATGTACATGTGATAAATATTAGATTTCACCTTCTCCTCTCCTCTGTCAGTTTCTTTTAATATATTCCACTGTCATTTTTTTTTTTTTTTACATTTTCTTCTCCCTCGTGAATTTTTACCTGCAGCTCATACTAATATTTCTTCATTTCCCACCATTTTTCTGCTGCATCTTAAATATGTGACATGAACATATGGCTGTTAACAAACAATTAGCAACGCTACAAGCAATATTTATATTATATTATATATTATATATCTATTATATTCAATGTGCTAGCAACCCAAGCAGGCCGTTCTCAGGTAGCGTTAGTGGCTGTAGCATCGTGTGTGTGTGTGTGTGTGTGTGTGTGTGTGTGTGTGTGTGCACCCTGCAAAATCAAACAGACCTGCAGCTCTTTACACATCATGATACAGACAGAGAGCAGAGGAGAGAGAGACACTTCTTCCTCCATCTATATCTGAAACTATACTGTACCTGTAGACATCCACACATGTATCCGATTAACACACACACACACACACACACACATATATATATATATATATATATATATATATACCGTAAAAGTCGGGTTACAAGCTGCTCCTACCTCCGGTCAGTGTCCCCGCTGTAGCAAGCTAGGAGCAGCGCTAGCTAGTGCTGCTGCTAGCTAGCGCTGCTGCTAGCTAGCGCTGCTGCTGCTACTGCCCGCGTCCCCTCTGCCCAAGTCGGGTGTCGATCCTGGTCCCCCTACCTTCGGTGGTTTTCGGGGAGCTAGTGGAAGTTAGCGGAGAGCTAGCGGAAGTTAGCGGGGAAGTAACGGAGCGCTAGCAGGAGCCCCAGCTGGCTACAGCGGGGAGCTAACGGGGACACTGACCGAAGGTAGTAGCGGCTCGTAACCCGACTTTTACGGTATATATCAGATTAACACAAATATATATTAACACAAATATATGTTGGACCATTTTTCATTCTGTGTATTTGAGCTCTTGCTTACATTTACGTCTCCTTAGGTTGACTTCTGAATTCAGAATTCTGAACTGTTAACGGCCATGTCGAGAGAAGTCGCAGAAGAAGAGAAACCAAAGTGAGGAAAGCAAGCAGGCCGGTAAACTTAAGAGTAGGCACACTATTTACATTTTTGATCTTCACAATCATCGTCACAACAACATGGCCATCTGGAATGAAGCTCAGTGGTGAGCGGTGTGAAAGTGGTCAACATGTTCATCACATTGACGCTTAGTCAGACCCTCTGGGTGTCACATTCTAACTCACCGGTTAACCCCAACGCGCGGTCCAGTCAGGTGGTCAACGTCGTGAATTCAAACAATACGCTCCACCTCATTTATGCAACTTTACTCAATAGCCCAACAAACAGCGGCCACCTGTCCTGTGTTTGTTTGACACGACCACCCAGGTTGTTGTTTTTCAGTCAGTCATCGCACTCCAGGAGCATTTTCTCTGAGCGTCTATTTAGAGACGTGCCAAATTCCCAGCATGCACTGTTCTTGTTCCTGTATACACACACACAAACACACACACACACACACACTCTAGGACCATTGAAAAGCTAATTATGTAGACCCTCCTAAAGGGCCCTTTGTGGAACGCTAACACGATGTAGCCACACTGAAGCTAAATGAAAGCGTCCTCGCTAACCCGACAAAGAGGCGTAACATTAACGGGACACGAACTAAACACGGTTTCCATGAGGGGAAACCCCGGCATGATGCATGTTGCTTCTTCAGAAGGAGACAGAGCACGACAACCAGTTCAGACGCCACAGATTGTCCATCATCTGTCAGTCTTACTACAGCATGAGTAATGCCAGGGGAACATATTGCAAATTCTCTTTGTCCAGTAAAAACCATGATTGTCAGTAGCCTGCTATACGATTTTCAACCTTTCAATGGATGCAGAGGTTTCACTTCATATCGTGAAAAAACAACAACTATAAAAGCCTTTTTGTAGACACTCCAAAAAGTGTCCAGTACCCAAAGAGCATTGCTAGTGTCAATCATTTGACAGATTTTCTATTCGCAGGAGATTTAGAAAAGCGTCAACTGTTTCCATAACATGAACTTGTAAAATCCTCCTTTTAGGGTAAAGGAAATAAAAATCACTTGTGTAAGAATTTAAGAAGTCAAGTCTTACTTATCTTCAACTGAACGTAAAATATGTTTTTTGGAGTCATGGATCCGGATTCTCGTTTCCGAAATTAGCTTCCATTGTTTTCTACACCACAAAGGAGCTGAAACACCCAACGAGACCATTTGTATTCTTGACTTGGCAAACTTATTTATTATATCATAAAATGTGTTACAGGTGCATCATGGGGGCAGCACTGATTGTTGAATGTGTGTGTGTGTGTGTGTGTGTGTGTGTGTGTGTGTGTGTGTGTGTGTGTGTGTGTGATTGTGTGTGTGTGTGAGGGGCTGTCCATGGTACTGAAACTTGGAACTGATTCCATTCCTTCGTAGAAATCCACGAACAGAAGGGAAACGAAGGAAGAAACAACGCTGTAAACCACAAACAGCTGTTTCTACAAAAATCCAAACAATTTAGCATTATTCTTGCGCTACGCCAATGTGGACAGTGACACACACACACACACGGAGGCGATCCATTGAAGGCACACAAGTTATTTTCAAGTTTGTTGTATCAAGCTGATGCCAAAATAGGCTATGTGTCGTGATTTATGAGGAAAAAACAAGCAATTATATGTAAAACCAGACAAATTGTCAAATATTCAGGGTCATAGTCCCAGAGAATACAAACTAACTTCTCTTATTCATGTTTTCTGGGCAAGAAAAGGCCTCAAAATAACCTTTTTACTGACATCAGCTGTCGAGCAACAAGCACAATTACCAACTGCAGCTTGACAGATGGATATAACTTTCCTGTAAACTCTGTTTTTTTTCCGGTTGCATCTTTTGTGTACATCGAGTACACATTAGCACACCAATGTAAAATAGTAGAACGAGAACAAGTCACCTGACCCGTGACTCTTTCCAGATGCACTGCTGAAACCGTTTCTTTTATTCTCCAACGCGTCCGAACCTCCTGCATGTCATCGTCCAAACACGTCAGGATTCACTGTGAATGGAAAAGTAGTTGTTGGGGGAAACTTTTTTAAACTTTTTTGTGTGTGAGCCTCGCAGAATGTCTGTGAGTCCCTCCCACACTCTCTCACAATCGGACACACACACACACACACATCCATCTGAAAAAAAAAGTGTGTACGCAAACACATGACTCCAGAGGTACAAGAGCTTTCACACACACTTTGCCCTTCCCACCACGAGTGTGTGGGAGGGAAAACCTTTTAGTAATACTACTCGTTGTCAAGAGGCAGCACTCTGATAATAGTGTGTGTGTGTCTGCCTTGTTATTCATGAAAATAGACGGAACAACTGTCGGCGCGTTCATGTGAAAATCTGAGTGTTTCCTGTGTGTGTGTGTGTGTGTGTGTGTGGGGGGGGTATTGGGGCATCTGCCCTTGCTTTAATTGAAGCCTGTGCGCTGTCAGCATTGGTCAAGTGGTCCTCTCGGCTAAATGACTTAGCTGGCTGCAGCCGCGGCGGCGTAGCATGCATAGCCATCACTCTATTAGCCTCAAATAAACACAATGATTACTATAATAAAGACAGAGTGAGGGGGAGGCGGAGAGAGGGAAATAAAAACAGGACGCATGTGTGTCACCTTCACTTCACCCATGACTTTCCCACATCGAGGAAACATGTCGTCCGTCACCACTTAAACCAAATAGGATCTTTTCATATGTGGAGATTATTTTTCCCGTGAACACTTCCGCTCTCGCCTCCAAAAGCGTCAAATGCTGCAGCTCGGCCGGGGACCTGAGGAAGTGTGTGTGTGTGTGTGTGTGTGTGTGTGTGTGTGTGTGTGTGTGTGTGTGAGAGAGGCCCCCGGGAGCTTGAAGTGTGAGATGGTCCTCACAGATTAGGTGGGTGGGAGGCCGGCGCTGCCTGTGTCTCGTGCTAGAACTAAAAGTACGCACTGAGATTATGTCGATTGAGTCTGTTGGCTTCAACCACGCTCTTTTGCCTGAACCATAGTGGTGTCATAGAGGCCGAACTTCCTGTGTGTGTGTGTGTGTGTGTGTGTGTGTGTACATATATTACGTACATATTGCTGTGTGCTGCTACAACCTTACTGAGCTATAGTGCAATAGTAGCAGCCGTTCAGCAGGAGTTAAATAGAAAAACGTGGAACTTTATGCTGTGAGACTTGACAGGACAATTGTATGATGGATGTCAAGGGTCTTGTTTTTGATTGGTTTGTTTCTTGTGATCAACCTCAGAGTCTCGTTTCATTGAACAGAAATGTGTAAACTGTGCTTTAGATGTATGTATATATATACCGTAAAAGTCGGGTTACAATTCGCTCCTACCTACAGTCAGTGTCCCTCTGTAGCAAGCTAGGAGCAGCGCTAGCTAGGAGCAGCGCTAGCTAGCTGCTGCTAGCTCCCCGTTCCTGCTGCTAGCTAGCGCTGCTGCTGCTACTGCCCGCGTCCCCTCTGCCCAAGTCGGGTGTCGAGCCGGGGGCTGGACCCGCTACCTTCGGTGGTTGTCGGGGAGCTAGCGGAAGTTAGCGGGGGAACTAGCATGAGCGCCAGCTAGCTACAGTGGGGAGCAAACAGGGACACATTTACGGTACTACTAATCCAGTCTTTGAAACTCTGGAGTCCAGATACCTTTTGATGAAAGTGATTCAAGTGATGCTTCCTTTTTTGTGTCCAAAGTTCTTCGATTTGGATGCAATGAGGAGTTTATCAGTCAAACAAAGAAACTGAGACACCGACACTTGGGCTTCTTTTCATTTTAAAATCTATGCATCTTCTTGCTGGCCACTTGCGGCTCACACAGACCGCTATCCTGTGTGCTTTTCTTGCTCCACGCTATCGGTAACACCGGTCATCCTCTGGAGCAGGCGGGGGTTTGTTTTGTCGCCAGCTTCAGATAACGGCGAGACGCCACCCTGGAATCTGATGCAGGAAATTAAGACACCACAAAATGAAATCTACAATATTAGAGGGAAGGTCAGTGGTCCGGTTGATGTCTTCACTCAGCAGCCCGTGGAACACAATATGAAATACACGTTGGGTGGATATCTGGAATATGCTTGAACATGAACACATAGGGGTGAAAAAAAAGACTTAAATAAAAGCAGGCCAGGACTGCTACTAAATAGTTTGATGCTCCGAATGCCTCCAAAGCAGAAGGCGAAGGTTGAGAGAGCAGCTTGATCTCATATAGTAACTGGCTGGAAATGATGCTAGAAGCAGCACACCCTCTATGCTAAATGAGCTGGAGTAGCAGCTACGCGGCCGGAATAGATATCACTTCATTAGAGGGAATGGAAATGCAGGGATTACCATGACGCTCCCTTCTTTCTGTTTCTTTTTACAGGCGCTGGAAGGCTGGAAACAGGCAGAAGCAGTGATGAGTGATGCTCCATGTGTTTATAACCCCAGCCTGTCCATGTGTGGAGATTTTTTTTAAGGTGTTCACTCCTCAGAGCACTTTAGCAGAAATGTATTCAAAATAAATAAAAGATGGAGAATAAGAGGAAACAATTCAGAGTATTTTCATGTAAACGCACAGAGAAGGATAATCAGTCTAATCTGTTGGCGTTCAACCACAGATGTGTGAACGCAGAAGGCGTGGATATTAACATAAATATCCTCTCAGATAAAACAAGGGATTTGAGGTAATTCTCAAGATTATCGCACTCATTTCATCTCCATCTTCAAGTTGGTCTTTTTAGGCGCTTTCTGCTTTTCACTGCGTCTGTGAGATATGGTCGCCTCACACACACACACACACACAGACGCGTCTCCCCGTACCCTTTTAAAATGGTAAATGGACTGGATTTATGCCGCTCTTTTTCTAGTCCAACGAGCACTCGCAGCGCTTTACAACACATGGCAGATGTGCGATCAGGGGTTCAGTGTCTTGCTCAAGGACAAGTCCACGCTCCGGAAGGAGCCGGGGAATCGAACTTGCCGATTTAGTACACAGCTGTTCCAGCTCCGTCTCCTGAAGCCTCACAAACTGAAAAGGCCTCTTTTGGACTGCGAGGGACATTTGTCCCCCGCGCCCAAAAGGCCCGGGTCAGAAAAGGCAGAGAGAGCCATCAACTTCTAGTTTTGAAAAATCTAAAATGTGCTTTATTGCTATGAATGTTCCAAAAAAAAAGACCATATTGCCAACAACGTTACAGTAAATAAGTTAAAAGAAAAGAAAACAGTTGACACAATGAAATGATTATTGATTGTTTGTATGTGTGTGTGTGTGTGTGTGTGTGTGTGTGTGTGTGTGTGTGTGTGTGTGTGTGTGTGTGTGTGTGTGTGTGTGTGTTGGTCACTCCCTGTCCCTCAGGTTGTGGCAAGACAGAATATATCGCGAGACAATATGTGCCGTGTTACTTTCTCCCAGTAGTATTCTCAAATTTGAGCTCTCATCAAGTTCTCTGGACTTGGGAGCTTTTTTTTTAATTTGTCTATATTTGTCGTGAGAGGTCTCTCTCTCTCTCTCTCTCTCTCTCTCTCTCTCTCTCTCTCTCTCTCTCTCCACAGTAGCCTACATGAAACTATCGCGACATATACCCGCGTAAAAAAACAAACAGGAAGAGGTTAAAGTAGTGAATCCCGCCTCTCGCTCCATTTAATTGGCTGCCTGGACGAGTGTGACGCTGACGAGCAGTGTACCTTCACACACATGGCGCTGGATCGGTTTACCCAAAAACAGACGTTTTGGAAAAACATATCCCTCGTTATTATTGCGTGTCTCAAACTGGACACAAATGTTCTTTTCCCTCTTTGCTGTCTTTTCTACAGCGACATGTCCGTGATAAAGTATTTAGAGCCCTCTGATGCGCCATAGGGATGGAAAAAAAGGCAACAATGTGTCTGATGAATCACACAAATGTTCATTCATCATCTGGATGCGTGTGCTTTTGTGAAAACTTTTCAGCAGACAATGTATCCTTTTACATGCAGAAAAAGAAAAAACACATCCATCAACAGGTGAGGAGCGTTATGAAAGACGAAGTTAGCGCCGCACGGTCTTTTCCTTCTCCTTTCATTGAAAAAGCTGTTAAAAGCACCGCAGAATAGCCTCCATTACGAAAAGCTTTTAAAACATTTTTTGTTGTTGCTGTGTGTAGATTGTGTTTGACTCGGTCCGTCTGCTGCTGCCCCCCCAGCTGTCTCACGGCCCGGCATCAGCGGTCCGTGCTAACAGGAAGTCCACCGGTGCCGCATCCCGCTCTGTGACCGGCTGCACAGATTGGAAAATCAATTACCAATCACACACCAAAGTCCCTGAGAGAAGCACCTACTTACCCCCCAACACACACACACACACATACACACACACACACCATCCTGGTGCACAAACAGAATAGATCCACATTACACGTACAGCAACCAAGCCTTGTACACACAATAGTTCCACCTTCCTCACACACACACACATGCATGCACGCTTTTTACGGCGGCTGCATTTCATGATGCTCTGATGTGTAATCAACATTGCGTGTGTGTGTCCTTGTGCGAGCGTGGGCGTGTGTGTGTGTGTGTGTGTGATTAGACGAGGGGAGATGTGGCGTCGTCTCCGGCGTAAAGATATGGAGATGTATGCAGACATCAATTTACCGTCCTGGAATGGAGAGAGGGAAGCAAAGAGAGGAGGTGAGGAAGAGGAGGGACGCTGAAGGAGAGGGATTCCTGTCACGTTCATGAACTTAAACTGAGTCAAACTTTTCTCTGTATACAAACACACACACACACAGACACACACAGAGACACGCCTCCACCTCCATATGTAAAGGATTTGTCGCTGCATAACAATTGGTCGACCGATCAGTCATTCAGCCGGCGAACACACCTGCCGCACGCTGTCTGCTTCTTCATCGCTGTATTATGCGGCTGGCGACAACTCATTATTCATTTTTTTTAATTAATACATTGTTAATATATTCACCTGCGGTATTGAGGTAATGCTTAATTAAAGTAAACCCTGAAGGTGTTGAGTAAAAGTACTCCGAAAGTCAGTTGCAAGACTTTCATTGCAAACATTATATTCTTGATTTGTTATGTTTCTGCTTGATTTATATTGTTTGCTTGATAATTGTTTTTTTGATTTCCCGTTAGTTTGTTTTGATTTCTCCAATTTTTTTTGGGGGATTTTTTGTTGTTGTGTTTCTGCAGCGTTGTTTTTACTGCGCAAACAGACACATCTCCATCTCCTCTGCCAGATGTGTCGCCTTTTCAAGCATATTTCTCGGTCGCACGTCTTATTTTTTTTTTTTATTAATTGAATGCAAATAGTTTTCCTCAAGCGGCAATGCTTGATTCAAAATTGCATATTAATTGCTCAACGGGACGCCACCATGCTAAAGCTACACGTTCACGCTGAAGGATGCACACGCTGATATTTCAGTCGGAGGCTCCTCTCATGGTTCGTGCTGTTTTCCATTGAACAGAATAATAATTATGATACCTGTACAGACCTTCTCCCTCTTCATACTGGGTCAGAAGCTCTGGCCGTCTCATGCGGATGGGATCAGATTGGAGTTTGACGAGTAGGCGGTGAGACCTGGTTGATGCTAACGCCAGCTCCTTGACCAGGAAGTGTTGATACCTTAAAATAAAATAAACAGTCTGTTGCCTAAGCCCAGAAACATTAATGCAATGACAAGCGACAAAACTATTGATTCGTAGATTGGCGTCGTCGACGTGTCACGGCACATTTTAAGCTAGAATTTGAAGCATTTTAAGCTAGAATTTGAAGCATTTTAAGCTAGAATTTGAAGCATTTTAAGCTAGAATTATGAGCATATTAAGCTAGAATTCGGAGCGGATATAACTCACTGTGTTTGGATGTATGAATCAAGTCAGTTCTTGCCAATATTCTTAGCAGTCAGGTCCTTTTAGAAGAAGAGCTAAAATAAGTATTATTCCACCTTGTTAGAGGTAGAATGTCAGCCAATAATTATGTTCTCATGCAAAGACTGTGTGCTTATTTTGGGCCATTAAAATGACCAGCGAGGTTGAATTTATATTTTCATACTGCCAATTGATATGCGACACATCTGACATTCTTATTGTTAAATTGAAACGTAAATAGGATTTAAATATGTTCCCTTTCTCATACGAACCGTTTGAATGTCATGAAATAACACTCCACCTGCTTTATGGCCGTCTTTAAGGCACCATAAGTCCTCGTGAAAGCGTCTCCCACAGGGTAAAACCTGAACTCGCTGGTGATAAATCCTAACACAATTATACTTTTATACAGCTCTAATGGATTTTTGAACGTTATTAACTCTGGTGCCATCTGCTAGCCATCACACAGGCTCCAAGTGGAGCGACACAATCTTCATCTAAATAACTTCATTTTGAAGTTTTGCAACACAATGCAACTGCAGAAACAAAATCCAATTCAAGTTGTGCATTAATATCTGATTATTCAGTGATTCCGAAAAGATTTGACAATATTTCAGCTTTGGCTGGGGTTGGAATATATCAAATAGCACACCAACAATCTGTTGTGGGGAAGAAGAAAAAAAAGTCTTGCAGACACTTCTCTGAGAGTTCAAAAGCATTCTCCACGTATTTCAAGCAGTGACATTTGCATCACAACACAAACACTCATTTGAATATCTCTGAGCTCTGGAAATATGTATTCTGCCTGTTTAGACCAGATCAGATTTTGTTTGAAGTTTATCTCGCATTACGCAATATTTGACAACACAGTTTGCAAGAGGAGGAAGATTAGAAACACACGGCTCTCAATGCCATCGAATAAATGTCTCGTTACCGTGGACTGAAGACGCAGCGTCCTCGAATATCATTCGACTCATCTCGTCTGTACGGCGTGTGCGAGGCTGCATGTGTAATTGTTTTAAACAGCTTTATGAGATGTTACATGCACTGTAACGTCATGCAAGTATGACTTTGTTAGAACACTTTGTCATCATGAATAAAAATATACCGGAAAAAGTGTTTTAATGGTGCGAAATTTGACATGCAGAGCATTACTTTTGCTAATTATCTTTTCGTGCCAGTTAGCGCATGCTAGCGTGCCCAACTGGCTAGCTAATGGCCGCCGCTCTGCAACGTGCGATCACCACATCTTTCACTTTCAGGGGACTAACACATTGCAATGGAAATGAGGCAAACTAGGACTTTAGTCGGTGTACCAACGCATTTTTTTTTCATACCAGGCTGCTCTCGTCCAGCATTCGTAGCGAAAGCTACGAAAAATTAAGCGCCCCAATTTGTAGATATCCCACGAAATTATTCTGTATGTTATCCACGTAATCTTGAATGAGGACAATTTCAAGACCACAGCGGTCTTACAGCCAGGAGGCCGCTGTTTGTTCCCCGTGTGTAGTCAATTTTGAGGTTTTTTTTGCGTACATTAGTAGCGGCACTTCCGTAGTTATTTTGACCCAAACAACGAGCTTTTCCTGAACCCCACCAAGTTGTTTTGTTGCCTAAGGCCATGTCCGCACTACTACGTTGCCATTTTGTCTGGTGCGGACGGTTGTAAGTGGAGACAATGACGTAGACACCCGCGTTAGCTACTTAATTGGGTCTTTAGCAGTCGCCACTTCCGATCACATGACTATGAACAGTTCGACCTCGTCGTGCCGGTCCAAACAAAGAAATCTCCGCCGTTTTATTTAGAGAAGAACAAAAATGTAAACGTGTTGCAGGCTTTCATAAGAAAATGAACAAAGTATGAGGATACGTTGCATATAACATTGACAGTGTCATGGATTTTAAAATTATATACAACGGGGCTTTAATCAACAACCTCAACCTTTACAGTTGGAAAAAATCATAACAGGAAGAAAAAACATTTTCTTCCTGTTATATGCGGACATAAAACAGTTTTATCAATTTATTGTCTCTTTATCATGACAAGGGGGAGAATATCTTATTTGTTTCTTAATGGAAAAGGTTATGGGGAAGAGAAGCATTGCCCATTCATCCAATTAGGTGGTTGAGTGTCTGGAGCAAATTTGTCACGTTAATGAAAGGCTGAGAGCCGAGGCGACGGACCCGGTCGACTGTCAGACGCAATCTGCTCTGGAGTGAGAGGAGGTGGGTTGTGGGGCTCTGCAGCCTCGACCCACCCATCCAGTTGTTTGTCAAAGCCGATTAGGAGGAAAAAGCAAGACCGCCGCTCACCTAAAAGGAGGTCAGTTCATACACAGATATTTCCTCACTAGGCCGATGTGGCCATGCAGGTTAGAGCCGGGTCTATTTCTTCTGTCTGCAATCTCCAATGAAAGACATTGTTTCTGGGGTTTCTTTCATGGGGTTGAATTTTTTATGCTGTTTTTCAATGACACGAGCAGCACAAACATACTTTGGATTCACCACGAATGTGTCAATATTTAAAGATTTCACTTTGGATGTTTTTTTTCTTTCCCAAAATATTGCATTAAATAAGTGTTGTCAAAAACCTCACAATGCATTAGAGTTGCCATATTAATACTGTTTCTCCTTATCAGATCTTGATTCCACAATCTAAAAAGTAACTTTTGCAATATTTATGTATTTTTTGTATTACAAACTGTCTTTGGTGACATTCCTGAGAAGAAAAAAAGAAGCTATATTACAGTTTTTCTCCATTTTATACACAATCTCATTGCTTTTCACTCAAATAGAAATTCAAAAGATAAGTCTCTTTAATTGACAAAATACGTAATTTGTCACTTTTGTCATTCGACGCCATCATTTGTCTGTTCCTTCCAAATCTGAATTGTTTAAAGATGTAACAACGACGTGGTGAAGGTTTGGTAATGTTTAGTGAAACAGCATTCAAATAAAGTATTAAAATGACTACTGTGTGAAGGTAATGCGAGTAATTATGGGAACTATGGGAAGGTTATATGAAAGCTCTTTGTGGCTTTTTATTCTGCTAGTCATGGAGAAATTCATCTCTTTCATAAAGTCGCTGTTGAGGTTTTTCACTCCTGTCAGTCCTGAAGTTGTTTGCGCAAAAGAAAAGAGACGTGAAGGAAATCTTTACAATTCAGTCCTTTGATTTCTTTTTTTCCTTTTAGATGTAAGAAGTGGCATGTTGCTTTTGTCCGGTCATTTAGACAGACGACAGGAGGCATGTGTCTGATTCACTTTCCCTCGCTGAAGAACAGTTGTTCAGTCGGTGGATTCATCCACCTCATTACTTCCAGCTGCTGCATCTGCTTCCACGCAAACCCTGCAGATTAGCTATCTCCTCATCTTCCGGCATTTTTAAACACTGACGTGCTTCAACCCCAAAAGGAAAGAACTGCGCTTCCCCTCGTTTCATTTGTAGAGTCACTACTGAACCTCCGTGGTTCCCAGAAGAAGATCGCGTCGCATGTTCCGCATCATTCTGTGTGACGCGAATACAACCGAGCCTCCAGCCCGACGGAGACACACAAATAGAATTCACTTTCGGCTGTGATTCTCGCTTCTCCCGGTTTCTCCCCTGTTCGCTCCCTGTGTAATGTAAATACCGCTTTTCAAAGGCGTGCAGCCTGAAGCGCAAAGTAAACAGGGAATCTGTTCCCGCCAGAAATCTCTCTGTTTGTCTCACTCCTTTTATCTCACTCGATGGTGCACAATGAAAACAAGTAGCAGTGCATAGCTCCGCTGCATGCAGCGCATACTGAGCGAGGAAAGGTCGGCGGCGATGTCGTTCACAGGCCCGGCGACCGACGACTCTTTGTCCCGATCCTCGGCATCCGATATGGATATCCGGGAGTGTGGGGACGTAGTGCAAAAAAGCCCTCACATAGTTTGGAGGTCAAACCAGCAGGTCTTTGAAGCAGGAGGCCGTCGCTGAGTCATGTTTCTGCGTTTTTCTGCGTTTTTCGGCTGCGGATGTTTTTCCGAAACCTAGCTGAGCCGTTTTGCGGCTTAACCAAATAGACTCGAGGGTACCCGTTCTTGGGTTTGCACATGTCTAATTTCTACATGTCTAGATGTGAACATGTGTGTATGAATCAATAACCCTTAACAAATATAGTGATGCCTGATACCAGATTAAACAGCAACAAGACTATAAGCCAATTCTACATGCTTCAAACACAACTAAACCACCACAGATAAACATAACCATAAGAATGACTCGACAAGACTTGAAAACCATCTTGAGAATCATGGAATTATGAACAATATCCATGTGTATGAACGTCCTACGCGAGAAAGCCGGACCTCGGCGCAAAGCTCACATCCTACGGGTTCAGACGCTACCTTCCAATCTCTTCTCAGACAAAGCATCAGCAAAAAGTCCACCAGCCACTTATAAGCAAGTAAGTAAGTAAAGTGTATTTATATTGCACTTATCACAGACAAAGGTCACCAAGTGAGTTGAAAAAAAACTAAAAACTGAACATAACTTAACCCAAAGTGACCATGCAAGGGGCCAAAACAGTTAAGAAAGCACAGTAAAATACAAAACGTTAGAGTTAGAAACATCATGAAGGCTGGAGCCATGTTCTCTGCATCCTGTCGTGGCAGAAAAAGCAGTTTTCTTATCTGTAAGTGTCCCTGTAAGTTCTGCCATTGAGTCAGAATATCAGCACCCTGGAACTCAAGCAAAATAAAAGGAATGCAGCCATTGATGATGCTAATATTAATTGTACCTGCTGTGACGTGTCAAAATGTCGACTGAGGGAAACGCAGGTATTTTACAGTAGAAGTAGAAGCAAGTACCTCAACATTGGCAATTGAGTAATCATCCCCCGTTTAGTAAATGTTTGCAGAAAGTGAACTACCAAAACATAACAAATGTAACATTCATGTATTTGTAGATCTTAATCAAATGACCATTTAACATTGCCATTCTATCACACATTTACATTTCAGCTGTGTGAGCCAGACCTTTGAATGTGTTGTTTTACCGTGTGTGTGTGCACACGTTTTGTAGACACACACACACACACACACTGACCGACCGGGTCATTTGACGGCGGAAGCCAACGGCCAGTGCTCTTTCGTCTCATCTCTCGAAACAACAAATACAAATTCTCTCTCTCTTCATATTTTATCTCTCTGCCTTCAAAGGCGGCCATCGACAGGCAGGAAGAAAGAGAGACAAAGAGAGAGAGAGGAGGATGAAAGACCGGGAACACTAAAGTGCTGCGGCTGGGTTTTTATTCAAGAGGGTTGAAAGCATCTCTCTTGGCAGCCATAACCTGATGAAATCTGCGGCGTTATTTAGAAAAACATAGAAAACAACTTGCATGTGTGAAAGGACAATTAAGCGAAGCTGAACAACCCCGACTATCAGAACCGACTGCAGATGTATCCTCTGACAAGTTAATCCTCTTTCCAATGCCAGTATGCATCGAGTAGGCCGTTCGGTTTTTATCCAGTGTGCCACGTTCAATGTCACAAAATGCGCCGGAAAACGTGGTTATTAAAGCATAAACAAGTTACGGTCTTATCTCGGTATCTCTTTCAAAGAGGTGGCGATCGCTGGAACAGAGGAATGAATAACAAAGATGTTTTTTTTACAATGATCAGCAAGGTAAAATGAATGTTTCTGTCAACGGAGTACGGCACCTTTGAGGAGCAAATGTGATGACTGCTTCTTTTCACAGTATTGGAACAGTGTACAGAAGACAGTTTTGAAGAGTTTTTCTCGATTGAATGGCCTGTGTTTGTTAAATAAAACATTTAAAACCAATATTTTCCATATATCTACAAATGTTCTGTTGTCTTCAGGTGTACTAATCATTAATTTCCCATTGGAAATGTGTATTAAATAACATCAAATGAGGTGGGTAGTGAAGTTTAGATCCAAGTTATGTCTGAAATGTTGAGACTTCTATTTTTCTGCCTCGTTAAAACATCTGAGAACAGTTATCAAACTCCCTGTCATCCACAGTGGCTGCTCGCAATTAAAAATATGAATTTATCAAAGTATTTCTTATCCATGTATTAGTTACGGCCAGTAATGCTCCTGTTGACATTTCCAAAGTGCAGACAGGCCAATCAGAATTGATGATTTTTTAAATGTTTTTAATTAGATGAACTAATGATCTGTAATGCAGCGTTTGGTTGAGAGCACAGAACTAAAAATCCATGTTTTTTTCAATCCAGTTCAGCCTTCACGTCAACACTTCTTCCTCAAAACTTTGTGAAATGTTTAACATGAGATTATTTCCCCACTTAAACTGAACTGGCTGGAAAAAGTTTATCATCTAAAATGTATATATTTAATTGAAAGAAAATGGGATGCAGTTTGACAACTGTTTTACCGTAAAAGTCGGGTTACAAGCCGCTCCTACCTCCGGTCAGTGTCCCCACTGTAGCAAGCTAGGAGCAACGCTAGCTAGCGCTGCTGCTAGCTCCCCGCTGCTGCTAGCTCCCCGCTGCTGCTGCTACTGCCCGCGTCCCCTCTGCCCAAGTCGGGTGTCGAGCCTGGGCTGGTCCCGCTACCTTCGGTGTTTGTCGGCACGCTAGCGGAAGTTAGCGGAGAGCTAGCGGAAGTTAGCGGAGAGCTAGCGGAAGTTAGCGGGGAAGTAGCGAAGCGCTAGCAGGAGCCCCAGCTGGCTACAGCGGGGAGCTAACGGGGACACTGACCAAAGGTAGTAGCGGCTCGTAACCCGACTTTTACGGTACGTGGTTTTGGACATTTTCCACTGAGGACTTTTGCATGTGTCTTATGTTGTCTATATTAATCACATATTCCATATCCATGGCTCTCACTGCACGTGGATGTGTGCACAGTACATAGCTGAGGTTGTGCCAACGCGCCATCTCCGAGATCCAGGCCCGCGGGCAGGGAGGACCCGGCGAGCATCAACAGCGTTCAATAATTCATGTCGCACGGGCCTTATTACAGGCGGTTCTAACTCACTCTTATTACAGGCGGTTCTAACTCACTCTTATTACAGGCGGTTCTAACTCACTTATTACAGGCGGTTCTAACTCAGTCTTATTACAGTCGGTTCTAACTCACTGTTATTACAGGCGGTTCTAACTCACTCTTAATACAGACGGTTCTAACTCACTCTTACTACAGGCGGTTCTAACTCACTCTTAATACAGACGGTTCTAACTCACTCTTATTACAGGCGGTTCTAACTCACTCTTACTATAGGCGGTTCTAACTCACTCTTACTACAGACGGTTCTAACTCACTCTTATTACAGGCGGTTCTAACTCACTCTTACTACAGGCGGTTCTAACTCACTGTTATTACAGGCGGTTCTAACTCACTGTTATTACAGACGGTTCTAACTCACTCTTACTACAGACGGTTCTAACTCACTGTTATTACAGACGGTTCTAACTCACTCTTACTACAGACGGTTCTAACTCACTGTTATTACAGACGGTTCTAACTCACTCTTACTACAGACGGTTCTAACTCACTGTTATTACAGACGGTTCTAACTCACTCTTAATACAGACGGTTCTAACTCACTCTTACTACAGACGGTTCTAACTCACTCTTATTACAGACGGTTCTAACTCACTCTTACTACAGGCGGTTCTAACTCACTGTTATTACAGGCGGTTCTAACTCACTGTTATTACAGACGGTTCTAACTCACTCTTACTACAGACGGTTCTAACTCACTGTTATTACAGACGGTTCTAACTCACTCTTACTACAGACGGTTCTAACTCACTGTTATTACAGACGGTTCTAACTCACTCTTACTACAGACGGTTCTAACTCACTCTTATTACAGACGGTTCTAACTCACTCTTATTACAGGCGGTTCTAACTCACTGTTATTACAGACGGTTCTAACTCACTCTTACTACAGACGGTTCTAACTCACTGTTATTACAGATGGTTCTAACTCACTCTTATTACAGGCGGTTCTAACTCACTCTTATTACAGGCGGTTCTAACTCACTCTTAATACAGACGGTTCTAACTCACTCTTACTACAGACGGTTCTAACTCACTGTTATTACAGGCGGTTCTAACTCACTCTTACTACAGACGGTTCTAACTCACTGTTATTACAGGCGGTTCTAACTCACTCTTACTACAGACGGTTCTAACTCACTGTTATTACAGACGGTTCTAACTCACTCTTACTACAGACGGTTCTAACTCACTCTTATTACAGGCGGTTCTAACTCACTGTTATTACAGACGGTTCTAACTCACTCTTACTACAGACGGTTCTAACTCACTCTTATTACAGACGGTTCTAACTCACTCTTATTACAGGCGGTTCTAACTCACTGTTATTACAGACGGTTCTAACTCACTGTTATTACAGACGGTTCTAACTCACTCTTACTACAGGCGGTTCTAACTCACTCTTATTACAGACGGTTCTAACTCACTGTTATTACAGACGGTTCTAACACACTCTTACTACAGACGGTTCTAACTCACTGTTATTACAGACGGTTCTAACTCAC
Organism: Myoxocephalus aenaeus; assembly: GCA_038501785.1. Taxonomy (NCBI): domain Eukaryota; kingdom Metazoa; phylum Chordata; class Actinopteri; order Perciformes; family Cottidae; genus Myoxocephalus; species Myoxocephalus aenaeus. The sequence goes on from JBAMJR010000172.1 coordinate 3,619,623, forward strand.
TCTTACTACAGACGGTTCTAACTCACTGTTATTACAGACGGTTCTAACTCACTCTTACTACAGACGGTTCTAACTCACTGTTATTACAGACGGTTCTAACTCACTCTTATTACAGGCGGTTCTAACTCACTCTTATTACAGACGGTTCTAACTCACTCTTAATACAGACGGTTCTAACTCACTCTTATTACAGACGGTTCTAACTCACTCTTATTACAGACGGTTCTAACTCACTCTTACTACAGGCGGTTCTAACTCACTCTTACTACAGACGGTTCTAACTCACTGTTATTACAGGCGGTTCTAACTCACTCTTACTACAGACGGTTCTAACTCACTCTTATTACAGGCGGTTCTAACTCACTCTTATTACAGGCGGTTCTAACTCACTCTTATTACAGACGGTTCTAACTCACTCTTATTACAGGCGGTTCTAACTCACTCTTATTACAGACGGTTCTAACTCACTCTTATTACAGACGGTTCTAACTCACTCTTATTACAGACGGTTCTAACTCACTCTTATTACAGGCGGTTCTAACTCACTCTTATTACAGACGGGGGAGGCACTCGGGGAGGTTGAGGATGGAGAGAGAGCGTTTGGTAATGAGGGAATCTGAAGTGCTGCGGGCAATTTTCTGCTAATCTATAATAGATAACCAATAACCAAATTTGTGTGATTCAGCCCGGATGGGATGAGGGGGGAAAAGGGAGGTAGAGGATGAACCGGAGGACGAAGCAGAGGAGGACGGAGCAGAGAAAGAGGTGATGACGAGCAGATGACTGATTATGTGACTTAGTTTGGTATTTATGGTTTGTCAACACTTTGTTTAATGTGATTTAGATGGATATGGAATAATGTGCTACGGTTACTTTTTTTCTTCCACAGCATCAACGTGAAGATCGCTGGTTTTCCATCCAGGGTGCTGGAAGATAAATCTGAAGGAGGGGAATAACGGGATAGAGAAAGCAAAAAAATACAATCGTTTTTTCAATAATTGGTATTTTTTGTTAAATACTTGACCGCTTGATATTTTAAGGACTCATAATTACTTAAATGAAACAAGAATTTTGAGGAAGGCTTATCACTTTTCATTCATTTTGTCACAGGAGTCACAGGCAAAAAAGTAAAGGAACCACTCCTCCGCATTTCAGGTAATAATCAGGTTTCTGCACGAGAATCCCGCCTTTTTTTTAAATCTCCACATAGGAAGCAAGTTGGAAATGCTGAGCTGTGAAATGGTGAAACGAGTGTGGCTAAATATAACCGGGTCGGCGCTGCCCGTGGACCCTGAGACGGAGGGGAGCGGATGGGATGGACAGATGCTCGCTGGTTCTGGTTGGTCATGGAACTTTAGGACCCAATTAAATGTTCCGCCCACTGCAGAGATCCACAGACTCTCCACGCTTTCCCTCTGCTGAATTTGAGGGGCTATTTTTGTCTGCTCTAAAATAAATAAAAGACGGATAAATAATGCTTTTAGTTTCTCTCGTGCGTACTTTGACCCTCACGAATAAACAAAAAAAATATGTTTTGTGGCAAATGATATCCTCAAAGGTAACGTACGAAACATTTCCCAGTTTAACATACATTTTCTAAGACAATTCAATCTCAAAACCCCTTTGAGGGTGCCGACCCCCCCAGGTAAAGAATCACTGCACCCGTTGTTCTCATTGTTCTTATTGTACTTCCACATTCTGCTCGGCGTCGCCACACTTTATTTCTCCTGCATAACTGTCGGCCTGCAGATGGATTTCGAACGTCGACACCACCCACGGGAGTTTTTATCTATTCGGCTAATTAGGCCGCTCATCCGGACCGCGTGGGTTCCCACAGACTTGTGCTTGATTGACATCTCTTTGACTCCTCCCGCAAATCCACAAACAGCAGTTCGGGGAGCCTCTGCAAACTCCCACAGAGCTCTCTCTCTCTCTCTCTCCTCAACTTCAGCCTCATCGCAGTAAGTGAAAACACCTTGAGTGGGCGCGCGGGGCCTCGGGGCCGGCGGCGCCCATACGGACGACGTATCGCTTTTTAATATTGAAGTTATAGCCTCTCAAGGCGCAGCTCAAACACCCCCGCTACACTTGTAATGCGCTGTACATGTTGACAGCGGCAGCCCAACTGCTCCTGCATTGTCTTGTCGGGTTTTATAAATATTACAGACAGAGATACAAGACTCTGGGTGTTCAGAAACATGCTGGATTTATTGCCCATTGAGCCCCAGTGGGATCTGGACTGAAGAGAAGTGTGTTTATTGAAAGTTAAATTATGGAGTAACGCTAACATGAATGTAAGTCATTTTTGGTTTTCAAAACGATTGTTTATAAAACTATTTTTGAGGGTTACAAGTGTGAATGAAATGTATGTATATATATTTTTTTTTTCTTTATATTTTATTAATTATCTGATGTAATTGATAAGAATTTAGGATAGGAATATAAAAGCATTATGCTTTTACCCAGTGGCGGGCCGTGCATTTTCTACCTGCGCATTCAGTGGCGTCTGAGTCATAGTCTGGATCAGCTGTTGTATATTAGATTGTGGCTGTACTTGTATTGTAATGATTGACTGCATAAATCATATACTACTACTAATAGTGGGAATACCCAGACATAAATAAACATTATAACAAGTTAAATCACTGCCAGACCTCGATTGTGCGTCTGGCATAGTACTCATGAGCATTTCCCCACAGAGAGAAGAACCTTCACTAGAAACTCTTTTGACAACTAGTAATTATTTTTGTTCCTGGACAGAAGCCCGACTAAAGTGCGATATTCTATAACCAGAAATGCTGCCATTTGCTCGGGCTAAATAAAATGGAATCATTTGAATTGCTTGACATTCTGCACGGCACAGCAAAACTGAGAAGGTTACTGAATCCCCCAATAAGAGGATATTTCAGCCGCTTGCAGTTTAAAAAGTGCAACAGTCAGTGCTACGATTTAAGGTTGTTTTTTTTTCTCCATTATGGCGGAGCCCTAATGGATGTATGGGGGTTGGCGAGCGACGATTCATTGTCTTATTGACTGCCTCTGTCGGTAGCTGAATGACATCTGTTAAGGGCATCTGTTCCAAGGAGAGAGGGACATTACTCACAAATACACACACATAAACACACACTAAAGTGTGTGAGGCAAGCAATAACGGCCGACTCTTGCCGCTGACGCTCCGAAATATGATGAAGTCCGGCTCGGAGAGCGGTACTGTTTACGTTTCTATAAACCGCGGATACGTCGGCAAGAAGTCACGTCGATGAGCGTGACGAGCGAGAAGGTCGGCCGAGGGTCAAACTAACACGGGACTTTCACCCAGGAGACCGCTGTCTGCGTCCCGCGTGACACCAAAAGTTGACTTTAAGCTTGTTACTCGACGTCGTTACACTTGTTAACGTAACGCGTGAACGTCCACGATGGAAGCTGCTGTTTATTTACAACGTTGCGGTTGTTACTTTACTTTGTCAATTCATTATTTTAATACAAAACATGGCCTTTTTCTCATGGCCGTGTTTTCAAAAAAGTTGAGAATGGTTTGCATACTTGTACTATGCTATTTTAATAATTTAAATGGTATAATATACAGAAAACATGTGTAAGACTAGTTAAGAGGTGTATATATCAGTATAAGTGTTACTGGTTTATTAGTTGCTGATTAGAACACAGAAGAGACCAAAATGGCGCGTGTGGAGTAGCGTTTTCATCGAAAAGTAAGTCATATTTCTGTTATTCGCTGGGCAATTTTTGTTTGCATGGCTGCAGTGTGGTGGACATGTTGCTGATGCTTGGTCTGAGAAGAGATTTGAAGGTTTTAGCGGAATCTGTAGTTGTAAGCTTAACAGAAAGGTGCGCTAATCGCGTGTAGCATCAAGCTAGCACAATGAAAGTCTTGAGTCATCTTGAGTCATTCATATGGTTATGTTAATTTATAATGGTTGAGTAATAATGTACTCTATGTATATATATATATAAATATATATATATATATATATATAAATATGTATAGTAAATATAAAAATATATATGTATATAAATATAAGTATTTCTATGAAACATATTTTGCCATCGTAAACGTCAACATTCATCGTGGTTCGGAGAAAACCTACAATTTCAGCGTTTCTTTTCTTCCAGTGATTGGCTCGGTCTCGCTCTCCTCTTGTGTAAATAAAAGCGTAATCATCCGTTGTGAATCGACACACAGATATGGCCACATTTCCAATATCTGGATTATCCTCGCTATTACAAATATAAACTCTATCGTTTTTTTCAGCTTTAGTAAATTGCCATTTTCGACCCTCTTTCTATCCTCCTCTCTATCTCGACAGTGTAAATTGGTCATGCATAATGGATGAACAGATGAAGATGACTGCAGACCTCTTTCTATAGATACTGAAGGAGGTGTGAGATGAAGAGGGGGCAGCTGTGTACACACACACACCCTCATCCTCCTTTGGCGGATCATCATCCCGTCCACGTATATTTCCCGTGTGTCACATTTGTGTCTTGACAGACGACATTGGCAGCAGCCGTCCTATTTGACATCCTCCCTGTCACCGGGGTTTCAAACGCTGAGGCATCGTCACATTCTGTTTCGCTAACGGACACGCAGGTAGACTGCGGATGACTTTTAGCAAGTTATGTAGCAGGTAGACAATACTCATGTTGTTGCATTGAAAAGAGTCTTGAATATAGCTTTATATCACAGGTGCAGATGTTCTGCTGGTTGAACCAAAAGAATTCCCTGAAACCTGAGATCATTTAGGGAAGACAAACTAGAGTCCTGCTCCAGCAACCAGTGTGTGTGTGTGTGTGTGTGTGTGTGTGTGTGTGTGTGTGTGTGTGTGTGTGTGTGTGTGTGTGTGAGTAACAGGTGCTCATGTTGTCCTGTCTGTTTTTAGCACGGGGCTTCAACAGTGTGGTGTCTTCTACTGAGGATTATTCGGCTCAGTCTGCTGTATTATCAGCAGAGCGGAAATAGTTTACGGGCATCTGTGTGTGTGTGTGTGTGTGTGTGTGTGTGTGTGTGTGTGTGTGTGTGTCAGCGCAGCAGGTTGAGGTGCACATCAAACGCAGTGGAGAGGAGAGATAATGAAATACCCCAGTGAGGAGCGGCTCCGAGGGACAGTATGAACGATGGTTATCGCACGTCATCTGACAACATTATAAGTATTCAGGGAGAACGTTTCCCTGGATCTCTTTTGATATTTGATATAAAAAATGTAAAAAAAAAAAAAAAAAAGCTCAAAGAAACAGAAACAGAAGCGGGGATAATCAATTTGGTTGCGCTCTTCTTATTTAGGAAAACATGAAGGAGTGGATTGCCAGACGCCGTTAACACAAGGTCACACCAATTCACCCAGTGCTTTGTTATTATTAGCTTTTCATGATTCTTGAGCTGCTCCGTGGTGCTTTTTCTTATATATATATATATATATATATATATATATATATATGCTTTCATATATATATATATATATATATATATAAGCTGCAATATGAATCACTATCATTAATACTCCCGACACGTAAACGGAGTATATTTCAAACAAAATGCTGAAACGTAAAGATAAGATCGTGACACTTCCATGTGCACGGCAGCCTTCTGAGCCAGGGGGGGGATCTAATGATGCATGTAGGTTGCCATGGCTACCACACCTGTGCAATAACCATCCCTCCTCGTGTCATGAATTATACATGCACGCGTCCTTTAGCTTCACGCAGGTGGCGTCGCTAACACGTCTTTATAGGATCAAAAGAATCCAGCGAGCGTGAGGGAGTGATGGCGACTCTTCTTCATCTGTCAATAGTGAAGAAAAAAATAATGTGTTGTTCATTTTTTGGCGAAATAACAAAGAAGGCCGAAGCGTTGGATGCAATATGGACGCCAATGCAGACAACAATTATGTGAGGAAGCAAAAAGCAAAGGCCCTCTCTGGAAGCTGGGTCTTGTTTGTCCGTTCTGGGCTCTGGGAACAATATAAAGGGACTCATGTCAACGTAACAAAAACATAAGAATTCTCATTTTTAAGTTTTGATCCACGAAAGATTTTTTTGAAACCAACAACCAACTATAAAACCAACGGGGTTGATTTTAAAATATACAGAAGACTCGACGCAGCTCACCTAACGTCTCTTCGTTTGATTGAAAAGCTTCTTTTCTTCAAATGATCGCCGAAACTACGATATTTATCAAACCCGGAAACGGAGAAAAAGGGAGAATCATCTTCAGCTTTTCATCTCTCCAACGGTCCTTGAACACATCATGTGTGATGAACATTTGTCAGAAAAAAAAGCAGCCAAAACCAAGCTTAACATTGTGATATTTCACCAAAAACATTATATTCTATGTTCTTAAAATGTCTCCCCATACAAACCGTTTGCTTGAACCAGATTCTGTAAAAAACTATAAATTCTGAGCTCCTCGGAGTAACTCGGAAGCCGTGATTGATTTGCCTGAGACCGACAAATATACACACACACATATATATATACCGTACTTTTCGGGTTATAAGCCGCTACTGCCTTCGGTCAGTGTCCCCGTTAGCTCCCCGCTGTAGCCAGCTGGGGCTCCTGCTAGCGCTCCGTCACTTCCCCGCTAACTTCCGCTAGCTCCCTGAAAACCACCGAAGGTAGCGGGACCAGGCTCGACACCCGACTTGGGCAGAGGGGACGTGGGCAGTAGCAGCAGCAGCGGGCAGTAGCAGCAGCAGTGGCCGGTAGCAGCAGAAGCGCTATCTAGCAGCGCTACTAGCAGCGCTAGCTAGCAGCGCTACTAGCTTGCTACAGCGGGGACACTGATCAGCCGTAGGAGCGGCTTATAACCCGAAAAGTATGGTATATATATATATATTCCAGTGTTTTCCAACTTTTGTGAAATAAATGATCCAACTAATTCAACATGTTGTACTACTGGACAAAATACATTTGTTTGAGTTATTTCTACTTCCTGATTGTGCTGTTTCCATGTATATACACTTATATATTTATATATATATATACTTATATATTGCCGTGCGAATCTCGGCCACGGCGGTTGCAGAGGATGAACAACGTGTTTTCAATCAGAACAAGAACTAGCATGCATGAGTCGTTTTGAAAGCGCTGGCTAGCAACACATATCGTTGAGGATTTTCGCCGCTACAGCATATTTACGTGGCGTCTATGAGTAATTAAATTGACTTCTACCCTTTATCGTACTTTCCTCCAGTGAGGAAGACGTGTGGGGGAAAAGTCAGCCTTCCTTTTTTTTTTTGGGGGTGCTGTTTGCCTCGCCGGCTCCTGAGTGACGGGAGGCCGAATAAAGTGCTCAACATGTGAATGACACCGTGTCACGTAGGACAGCAGGCAGAGCAGCTGTGTTGCCCGATGCCACTCACACACTCACACAGTGGCACATTGATGTGTTCCACACACACACACACACACACACACACACACACAAGCAGTGTGTGTGTGTGTGCGTGTGTGTGTGTGTGTGTGTGTGTGGTAGATAGACAGAGGGAGGGTTTCCCTCGCATTTGTCAGTGTGTGCGTGTCAGTCAGCACTTGTGAGCAAGAAGAGACTGTGTGTGTGTGTGTGTGTGTGTGTGTGTGTGTACACATATGAGTGTGTGTAATTTGCATGCAGGTCATGACGACCTTTTCCTCTCATCTGAGATTCTCATTAATTCAAAGACGTGCAAGTGCGCACACACACACACACACACACACACACACACACACACACACACACACACACACACACACACACACACACACACACACATGCCTCTACACAGGCCATCACATTCTAATCACTGCACCCTGCCCCTTCAATCTCTCTTCCTCCTCGTCTTTCTTTCTCTCTTCCCTCTGCCACCCTTCCCCACCTCCTCTCCCCGTCTTTCTCTCTTTCCTCGTCCTCTCCCATTTTACTCCCGCGTCCCACCCTTCTCTCCATATCTCCCCGCTCCCCCCGTGCCGGCGTCCCTCTCATGTGTAATTGGGGTAAACATCCGGAGCAAGGTTATTAGGGACACTTCAGTGTGTGGACACCTGGTTGTGACACCGTGTCCCCATTACCGTACGATGACACCCCGTTGACCTCGTTATGTCCTCATTATGATGACCTCTTGTGGGATGACACAATGGCGCCCGCTCATTAATGCCTTGTTTAAAGCTCAGGTTGTGATGACAGAGTTCCCGGCTCCGTTATCGACCAACCCGCCCTGTTTGTGTTCGCGCGCTCTGCTGATGCTCATCACTTCCTTCTGCTTAAAGTGGGATGTGGAGGTTTTTTTGGAGAGGACGGTAGTTTGATCCCAAAGGTGAGATTGTGGAAAAATATGCCAAGACTTTATATGCTTTTTAAAGTCATACCATTACACCTGAGGACAAGCTATTTTCAAGGAAGTCGCAAAACTTTGCACGAGGATATCTGTGTCAAAAGTCAAAGTCAAAGTCAGTTTTATTTGTCACTTCTTCCATATTGTGCAAACATACAGAGGACCTGAAATTATGTTTCTCTACTGTCTGAAAAAAAAAGTGAATAGTGCAACATTTAAAAAAGTAAAAAATAGACAACATATAACATATAAACATATAAACAACATCTAAACTAGACAACATATAACATATAAACAACATATAAACATATAAACATAGTGCAGAAACATAAAGTGAATAGTGCACATTTAAAAAAAAAAGTAAAAAATAGACAACATATAACATATAAACATACAAACAACATCTAAACTAGACAACATATAACATATAAACAACATATAAAGAACATATAAACATAGTGCAGAAACATAAAGTGAATAGTGCACATTTAAAAAAAAAAGTAAAAAATAGACAACATATAACATATAACATATAGTGCAAAAACAGATTAGGAAGTGCAAAGTAAAAAAAATTTAAAATATTGACGTGCAAATGAATTGCAGGAAACAAAACGGCGCGTAAAGACCCTTTAAACCCAATACATGGTTAGGCTTTTGTCTTTTTGATACTCAATATTTTATTATGATATTTTTTACAGCTAACGAGAAATAAATCCCTTGAAAATAAAAAAGAATAAAAGTAATTAACCATGCATCTGACAAAGAAAGACCAGAAAAGAAAATTTCCTGAGTGTCCATTGGTTAGTTTCACACAAAATGTCGACGGACACACGAATCGACAAATCGCGGTAAAAGGCGGCGCTCGACGCGAACGTCTCAGGCTCAGAGCTCCTGTGTGAATCGCGTACGATCTCAGAGAACAAGGACGCGGAAGTGGAGCGTCTGGAGCATCCAGCGACATCTGAACCGTAGTTCTGTGCCGTTTATTCGCGGAGCTATTAATAGAAACGTTGCGTAAACATCGTACCGCGCGACTCCGTGGTAGAAGATCCTACAGAGTTAAACAAGTAAATACGTTTAGTAAAATAAAAATCATCAAAACAACTATGCAACACATCGACAACGTTGTCAGTCAATTTGAAGCTTTAATCGTATGGTGCCATCTGCACAGTGTTGCACAGGCGTGATATTTTACCATTCAGCGCCACAGCACCACAAACTACAGCCTAACATGACCAAACCTCTGTGACAAAATACTGCATACACCAAGCTTCACAAAGAGAGAATATGTGGCGTGAGTACGGCGCCTTCTTGCTGTGGCCGACCAGGAGAACCCAGAATATATCCAATAACATTACTGATAGCTGTGTGACACTAAGATGTCACAATTCAAGAGCCTCGCTTTAAAAACAACAACTCTGAATTGTGAAAGAAAGGGCTCAAGGACTGTCAAGATGCTCCAGTCACTGGTCACCCTGTGTTTAGTGTGATACACTGACATTCCTCCTCATGTAGCACACGATGAACAGTGCTGTATAATAACGTAATATCTTCCCCAGAGGTCAGAAAGTACCTTTTTTTTTCTTTCTCTCATGCCTATTATTTCCTCTTCATTGCCGTCCTATGATTGTTGAACTGATGAGTCCACCACAGAGACCAAACTGACACCGAGCAGGCTCATTGTTATATTTTTTCTACCTTTATGAAATCCTATTATGTCGGAAAAAAACGCTTCAAACAGTCGCGAATATCGCACATATAGCGAAGCGTGCCGGGCGGATTCATAAGCCTATAATGAGCTCCTACAGAAACTCTCCTCCTGTGAAATGGGGCAGAATTATGGAGGATTAACCACAAAGTAACCCTGTTCAGGGCCATTGTCATTACATCTGTCTCCTCTCCTCCTTTGTCCTTCTTTAATTTCCTCCCCTCCTCCGTCCTCCCTGTCGCTGTCCTCCTGTGATGATGATTTTATAAACCTGTCATCTTCGCCTCTCTCCGGTGCCGACACGTCTCCGATCCTCTTCGCCTTCACTTTGTTCCTCCTCTCCCTCTCCTCCCCTCTGTTCCTTCTGCGCTCGCAGTGTCTTTGATAAGGCCCGTCAGATTAATTAATGTGATTAAGCGTCCGCGTCCGCGCTGATAACAGACCTTCAACAATCAACTAAGGGACATTAGTGTGACAGATTCGCTGGTCGGGTGGGTGATTGACTGACTGGGAAAAGGTGGATGAAGGGTTACCTGGTCCACCGCCTGACATTTCAGGTGTGCTGTTTGCGTGGATCGAGTGCACCTGTGGTTCGTTGACATGAGCTGGCCTGGCAACTCATGCCTTTCAGTGCATGTTAGTGCATGCTAGTGCATGTTAGTGCATGCTAATGCATGCTATAGTGCATCCTAGTGCATGTTACTGCATGCTAGTGCATGCTAATGCATGTTATAGTGCATGCTAGTGTATGTTACGGCATGCTAGAGCATATTACAGCGTGCTAGTGCATGTTAATGCATGCTATAGTGCATGCTAGTGCATATTAGTGCATGCTAATGCATGTTATAGTGCATGCTAGTGTATGTTACGGCATGCTAGAGCATATTACAGCATGCTAGTGCATATTAATGCATGTTAGTGCATGCTAGTGCATATTAGTGCATGCTAGTGTATGTTAATGCATGCTATAGTGCATGCTAGTGCATGTTACTGCATGCTAGTGCTTATTAGTGCATGCTAGTGCATGTTAGTGCATGTTACTGCATGCTAGTGCTTATTAGTGCATGCTAGTGCATGTTAGTGCATGTTACTGCATGCTAGTGCATGCTAGTGCGTGGTAGTGCATGTGAGCCTGCACCGCTGGCTGGATTATGGCCTTCATGGACACCTAGCCCTTAGCTTCTCCCTCAGGTGAAGACTTGTTGCTGCGTGAGCACTTTTGCCAATGTTTGCACTGTTAGCACTGTTAGCACCGTTAGCTGCGAGCCGCCGGCTCAGTCGTCATCATGTTGAGAGCCATTTAGAGGCAAAAAGTGCTCTGAATTCTGTACAGGGAACCTTTTAATATTATTGTTTTGTCTGTGGATTAGAAAATCTACAATTTGTCATTTTTTTTCACCAAATAAATATATTTAATAAAATAAAATACATGTAAATACACCAAAAGGTGTCAAACTATTTCATTTGTTTTTAGGACATCCAACTGTATCAGTAAACACTCAAAGCTACCGAGTAAAGAAATGTAAGAAATAATATAGTCCTAAAAAAAAAAAAGTTAGAGAAGAAAGTATAAAAAGAAATCAATGCATTAAAGTAAACTTTTTTTGTCACGCCCCACAGCAAAACGGCAAGAATGGGCGAGTCCATTCTTGGTTTTATGTGTAGCTCACTTGTGTGTATATATACTGTTCTGGGCATGGAACAAAAGGACAGGAGGAAGGCGACTGATGGATGCAGACTTGTGACAGCAGGTGAATGTGTGGGTGACGGAGGTGATGTTCTGCATATTGAGAAAACACAAGATCTGATAAAAGATCACCTATGGTCTTCCACATCTTTCTTTAGAGTCGGTCCTGATGTTTCCTATCTCATTAACCCTGGGCAACCATTCCACTCTGCCTTGGGCTAAACTAGGCTGCCTATTGGTGCAATTTAAAGGGCCATTCCTGGCATCAGGCTGCGGTAAGAGTAGTGTCACTCAACTTTTGCAGATTCAATAATAGGCCCCAAAGCTATTCGGTGCATTGGGAAAAGTGGGTGAATTTTCGCCTGGGGCCTTCTCTCCCAGGATAGTTCACAAATAACCAGAGGCGAGGAGGGTTAAAATACAGCTCTTCAGTGGAGAGCTCTCATGTTCATCGGCTATACATGACATGTGAGTGTGTGTGTGTGTGTGTGTGAGTGTGGGCTGCAGACAGAGGAGATGGTGCGAGTGTGTGTGTGTGTGTGACAGGGCCGTCGGCTGATTCATCCATAGCTTGAATGCAGATCCGTATTAGTCAAGCGCGGGGGGGCAACTGGCAGGTTGGCTGGGTTGCCTGAGTAGTAAAAAGTGAGAGTTGTGCAACTAAATGGACAGGCTAGTGCATTGTGGGCAAGTTGCTCAATAACTTAGTTTACGTAAAAGGACGTTAAATAGCTCTGGGAACTGGCTTTTTTTTTTTTTAGATGGAAGGAAAACTAAAACACGTCATTGGTCCAACATGGCGGCTCATTGAGAAACTTTTATTCTCTGACCTTTTACCTTCCATGCAGCGCTGCGCTCCCAGAATGCATTGCACAGCTGCTCCCACAGACAATGAGTTTGATACAACCAGTGAACTGAAAAAGCAGGATCTGGTTTCGACTAGTTTAAACACCGTCTAGTCCTCCACTGTGATTCTGGTTTTCTACATGTGTTATTCTAAGGAGGGGTGTAACTTTCGGTGTGTATAAATGTGCCTGATGCTTCTTCATAGGTGGAAAAGCTTTGCCACAGACTGCTTTGAGTAGTTGTTGCATATTTTCCTTCTTGCAAGAAATAATAATCCTTTCCCCGATTGACCGAGAAAAACCTCCATCACACTTTTAAAAGCTAAAGATGACACACGTGACTAGGAGCTGTAATATGTTTGCACCTTTCTGCACCCGGTAGAAGGAAAACACTTCACGTGAAACTATATCCACGTAATATTGGAGAGGAAAAAAAATGCCCTCAGCGGTATCATGTTTATTCACTTCTGGGACACGGTGGTCATTTGGGATCAATACCTGATGGCGAGGGAGAAAAGAACCAACAATATTGTGCCAAACCAAATGTGTGTAATCGCAGGCTGTTCTCTCTCCTGTTTGCAGCCCCCCCCCACTCACCTGGCACTTATATTGCATTCAGTATTTATACTGCATTGTGCCGCAAGTGTTCTAATTGGAAAATAGCAACTGACTTGATTTACATAAGTGGTCCTAATAAATCAGGCACTAAACTGAGCTAAGCTGCTTGTTAAGTTGTGCACACTGGTGTAATGAACATGCCTCTAAAACATCGTCCTCCGTGATTTATTTAATGTTTGGAAGCGGGTTTTAACCGTCCCACGCCGCTTCACGGGCACGGCCGTGCGTCTTTGTTTGTCTGTGTGTGTGTATGTATGTGTGTGTGTGTGTGTGTGTGTATGTGTATGGGTGGGCTCGTTTGACCTAAAAAAAATAAAACAGGTTTTCATTTTACCACATGATTGATGAAATTGTGGATGACTGAGGGGCTGCTGAAGGCTGAGACTCATTTATAACATGTGTGTGTGTGTGTGTGTGTGTGTGTGTGTGTGTGTGTGTGTGGGTGACAGTCTGCAGAGACGTGCTGCATCTTAAACACAGCTCCGCCTCCTCAGGAAGGCTGCGTTCGAGAGCATGACCCAGATTAAACTCTGTGTTCCTGTGTGTGTGCTTGATATGTCACAACGTTACTATATAACAATATGATTTAAATGTGATGACGCGTTTGATATTATACATGTGTATCATTTCATTTATTGAAATGTTTTTGCCAGAGAATATTTCTGATTGGATGGCTGGTATTCCTTTACACTTTCAACTATATCAAGTTTAAAGTTACCATTAAGTTGAATTATGACGCCACATCACTTAAAAAGAAAGAAAGAAATATCCCATAATTTAGACATTATTATGAGTTAGTATTAGTATGAGAGCACAATACAACACACGTCTGCCATCCTTATGAAAACATCCAGATCTGAGTTAAAAATCTTTAACCTCATAAAATCTTAACACCAGTTTTGTTCTTTAGAAATAAACTTGACAGCAAACAGTCACACAGTGAAACAAACTCTGTGAGAGGAAGGCAATGAGTACTAGCCAATCAGAGGAAGGCAATGAGTATTAGCCAATCAGAGGAAGGCAATGAGTACTAGCCAATCAGAGAAAGGCAATGAGTACTAGCCAATCAGAGGAAGGCAATGAGTACTAGCCAATCAGAGGAAGGTAATGAGGACTAGCCAATCAGAGAAAGGCAATGAGTACTAGCCAATCAGAGGAAGGCAATGAGTATTAGCCAATCAGAGGAAGGTAATGAAGACGAGCCAATCAGAGAAAGGCAATGAGTATTAGCCAATCAGAGGAAGGCAATGAGTACTAGCCAATCAGAGGAAGGCAATGAGTACCAGCCAATCAGAAGAAGGTAATGGGTATTAGCTAATCAGAGGAAGGCAATGAGTACCAGCCAATCAGAAGAAGGCAATGAGTACTAGTTAATCAGAGGAAGGCAATGAGTACCAGCCAATCAGAAGAAGGTAATGGGTATTAGCTAATCAGAGGAAGGCAATGAGTACTAGCTAATCCACCTTTCAAAACCCCTATGTGGTTTTGTTGCCTAAACCTAACTTCCTGTGAAGACGGAAGTTCATTTTGAAAAGACAGTAGTACGTGTGTCATGAGCGTGTATTGATAAAAAATAAATCCCTCACACGTCCGGAGATGGATTTTCAAAAAATGGAGTGATTCAGGTTCTTGGAGACCTCCATCAGCAGCAGCTGTTATAGGTGTTAAATAGGAACATCTGCCAAAATGAGAGTCCAACAGAGACTCTCTCCTGGGGGAGAAGAGGAAGCACGATGCCGTGCGATGAGTCCGAACTTTACTGATCAGTAGTTGAGTGTCTGGTCATTTCAAATCCACCATGCAGAACAGGCTGGATTAAGTTTTCAACCTGATTCAGAAGTTGTTTATTTGTATTTTGTTGTATCTACTGTTCTTTCTACAAAACACACAGACTGAGTAGTCCAAATGTACAAAAAAAAAAGCATGTCGTTATAGTTGAAGCAGCGCAGGGAACTTCGATGTGACGTTATATGTAGTTTTGATTGTTTAACTCGCAAACCGCCACAGTTCTCACGGTTCAAAGCCGACAAGACTTTACTTCAGTCGCCCGACGCCCCGAACTCTGTTTCTTTCTCCACCGGGAAGCCGCGCACACACACCTCTGCTCTTCTGTCTACAAAGTCCACAAAGTCTACAAAGGCCCTGAAAGCCTTTTAACAAGTGAATAAAGGCAGAAAGTCGAACGCCAGGGTTTTTTTTTTTCAAGTTGAATGCGGGAGCGGTGTCAGTCAGTCAGTCGGTGCCGTGCGACTCGTTCGGGGAGGGCGAGGGAGCGTGGGTGACATCGCTGCCGCGCTCTTTTCAGTCACACTCGTTCCGTTCTCCATCTGTTTTTCTTTTCCTCTGACTAAAACCGGGGCGTGACGGCTTTGTGACAGCGCCACAAAAAAGGCCCATTTTTGTGAAGTTTGAAAGTGCGGGGTGCTTGTCAAGGGGGCAGAGCGGGGGGTCTTTGTGCGCAGCGAGTCAATGTGTGCGTCGCTGCGTGTACATTTGCGTGTCTGAGTTTGTAAATGTGTGATGCGCGCTCAGAGTGACAGGTGGTGGGCCGGGGGAGGGGGAGAGGAAGAGGAAGCACATTTTTAAAAAACGGGAGTGACTGATGGCTTGATTGCCATGGCTGATTTAAACCACGGAAAGATATAAAAAGCCTTTATTGTCTTGACTTTTCTTTCCATCTTAACTTTTGTCTTTGACTATTTTCGGAGTTGCAGAATTACTCAGACAGGAAGCTCGCAGAGAATCAAACAAGTTCAGGAAACAACATCAGACTCTATTCTGATGGAGGCCCGGTAGACAAAAGGCATTTAGGGAATAAAGCGTGGGACGTTTGAGTTCAGTGGGATTCAAGCACATCGCTCTCTGTGCGTTCTAAAGTTTAGTCAAGTTTATTTAATAATGGTTTAAATCCACCACACCGTTATAAAAGAGAACACACAATGCAATATACCTGCAAACTATTATACTACAACTATTATTTGTTTAAGCTTGTGGACAGATTGTGGTTACTCGGCTTAACCCTAGAGCACTAACTGGGATTGTGGTTACGTTATTTTCATTGTGTTGCTTTTGTCTGAGTTGTGTGCATCCTTGTGTAGCTTCATGCTGCTCACTGACGTTATCGAAGGTAGGCGTGTCTTATTGGAGGTGGGCGTGTCTTATTGGAGGTAGGCGTGTCTTATTGGAGGTGGGCATGTCTTATTGAAGGTAGGCGTGTCTTAATGGAGGTGGGGGTGTCTTATTGAAGGTAGGCAAGTCTTATTGAAGGTAGACGTGTCTTATTGAAGGTGGGCGTGTCTTATTGGAGGTAGGCGTGTCTTATTGGAGGTGGGGATGTCTTATTGAAGGTAGGCGTGTCTTATTGGAGGTGGGCATGTCTTATTGAAGGTAGGCAAGTCTTATTGAAGGTAGACGTGTCTTATTGAAGGTAGGCGTGTCTTATTGGAGGTGGGCATGTCTTATTGAAGGTAGGCGTGTCTTATTGGAGGTAGACGTGTCTTATTGAAGGTGGGCGTGTCTTATTGAAGGTAGGCGTGTCTTATTGGAGGTAGACGTGTCTTATTGAAGGTGGGCGTGTCTTATTGAAGGTAGGCGTGTCTTATTGGAGGTAGACGTGTCTTATTGAAGGTGGGCGTGTCTTACTGGAGGTGCGCTTGTCTTATTGGAGGCGGGCGTGTCTTATTGAAGGTGGGCGTGTCTTACTGGAGGTGCACTTGTCTTATTGGAGGCGGGCGTGTCTTATTGAAGGTGGGCGTGTCTTACTGGAGGTGCACTTGTCTTATTGAAGGTGGGCGTGTCTTACTGGAGGTGCACTTGTCTTATTGGAGGTGGGCGTGTCTTATTGCAAGTAGGCGTGTCTTATTGGAGGTGGGCGTGTCTTACTGGAGGTGCCTTGTCTTATTGGAGGTGGGCGTGTCTTATTGCAAGTAGGCGTGTCTTATTGGAGGTGGGCGTATCTTATTGAAGGTAGGCGTGTCTTATTGGAGGTAGACGTGTCTTATTGAAGGTGGGCGTGTCTTACTGGAGGTGCACTTGTCTTATTGGAGGTGGGCGTGTCTTATTGCAAGTAGGCGTGTCTTATTGGAGGTGGGCGTGTCTTACTGGAGGTGCCTTGTCTTATTGGAGGTGGGCGTGTCTTATTGCAAGTAGGCGTGTCTTATTGGAGGTGGGCGTGTCTTATTGCAAGTAGGCGTGTCTTATTGGAGGTGGGTGTGTCTTATTGAAAGTAGGCAAGTCTTATTGAAGGTAGGCGTGTCTTATTGGAGGTATATGTGTCTGATTGAAGGTAGGCGTGTCTTATTGGAGGTGGGCGTGTCTTATTGAAGGTAATTTTCGGGTGGACATTACCACTGTGACTTTTCCTTCTCAGGACAAGACTCACATGTCCCAGGAACGCGTGGACCAAAGAACAAGTTCATAGTTCCATTATTTATATTTTTAATCATGTTTTATTGACGATTCCCAAATTTTTCACCCGATTTTGAGCCTTTTTTCAGGGTCCTCCCATGATACCTGTTTTTTTGTTTTATGAGAATTTCTATAGGGTAAAATAAAAGAAGAGTACTTCAATTTGCCTTGTGTATTTTAACAGGTGCATTATATCTGGTAAAATATACTGACGTTAGTGATGGTGAATAAACTATTTAGTGAATAAACGTTACTATTTGAAACGTTAGTGTTCGAGGGTGAAGGTTGAGCAAACGAGACCCCACTTAGTGAAGGAAAGGGGAATATTGTGCACGTGGTCGGGTGGAAAAGACGAAAAACATTTATTGCAGGTCTGTTTTTGGGGAGTAAACTCCAGTCTCCCTCAAAAAAAAAAAGGCCATGCATATTGCACGAGGCACCCTTCCAGCCGTTCGACCTCTAGACCGCTACTTCCCGCCTCGCCACCTCCAGCACAAGGACACGCTGAGCGCTGGCGCCGGACGTAACTTTTGAGCTGCGAAATCACTCGACGGAACATAAACCTCGGCACGCTGGGCTGGTTATGGACCGAAAAGACGGAGTCATGCATATCCATGAGGGCGTGTGAATGAGACTCAAAGATCTGGAGGGTTCATTTGAGGTCATCAGACTCTTGGTTGGCCGACATGTACAATCAAGAGAGTAACCGTCTCGAATTCAAAATGTTCATTTTGTGTAAGCGGATGCTTTACAGAGCTCCTGATGGGGATTAAGTGCCTTGCTCAAGGGCACTCGTCCCTCCCTCCCTGCAGTCTGCCAGCCAAAGAGCCAAGGAGCCCTTGAACCAGCTGGCCGGCCAGTCCTCTCTTTATTTGGCCACCGTTTCAAAAAGTAATTGAACTGCGCATGTAAGAGGCCTAAAAGGCAAACACACACACTCTCTCTCTCACACACACACACACACACACACACACACCAGCTTTCGTTTTTTCTCTGTTCCATCGTCTCTTTGTTTCATCCTCGCTCTGTATTTCTCTCCTCCGACTCGCCCAGAGCCAGCAGTTAGGATGTGTTGTACAGTCTTGGACTGAGAACTCTCCCCTCGTTCCAATGAGAAAATGTGTTTGTGTCCGTCTCAATAATCTGAGGTGTGTGTGTGTGTGTGTGTGCGTGTGTGTGTGTCTGTGTGTGTGTTGCAAAAACGACATGTAATATCACAGAGAACATCTGTCTCTGGTGTGTTGAAGAGGGTAAAGGATATGCAAAGCTCCACACTTGGCGGGGGTTATGATGTGTGTGTGTGTGTGAGAGACTGTTTCCTAGAGATGAGCGTGTATTGCTCAATACATCTGTTTGTGTGTGCCGGGTGGAGGACTGTGAGTGTATATATGTGTGTGTGTGTGTGTGTGTGTGTGTGTGTTGAGGACTACTGTAGGTCACAGATAACAGTCAAAATGAACATAAATGTACATGTCTGTGTTTAATGGCGGCCACCTGAAGCACTATGAAGCTTTTATCATTACATGTGTGTCAAAGTTTCTTGATTTCTAATAGAATGACTGTTTTTAATTAATTGTCATCTGTCAGTTACCAGCAGTGTTGGAGATTACTGAACTAGATGTCAACATTTACATACATGTTTTCCCGTGGGACACGAACTGTACCCTCCTGAATGCAAGTCCTGTGTTTGTTGTTATCCGAGCGTCTCCTTGCTTTGTTGGTGGTTTGCCGTGGTTTGTACTGTTAGCATTGTTAGCTCCATTAGCGACGAGCCGCCCGCTCAGGTGCCACCATGTTGAGAGCCATCGAGAGGCAATGGAAATGCTTTTTAAAACAATGTGACCTGATGAATCCTCATTTTTTGGGCTGTAAACACACAAGCCACAAACTTAAATCTCAATAACTACATATAGAACAACCTGATGTATCTCAGCTATTGCTGGCTATGTCTCCCTTAACGCACTATAATTAGAATACAAGTGGTGAAAGGTTGTTTTTAACTGCTATTTAGTGGAGTAAATGTGTGAAATGCTGTATTCATCACATATTCACCGCTGTCACAATGCATTTAAACCTCTGCGTAAGATTTAGAAGACGTGGTTGCCAATCTAAAAATAGCAGTTTAACCCAATTTCTGGAATTGTTTTTTATTTTGTGTGTGTTTTTCATTTGACAGCTGCCATATGAATGCTGATGATTCAAGTATATGAGATTATGAGAGGATTTTCAATGGATTTACAATGGTTTCTTTTACAGCCGATGGTTTCCCCTCTGGAAACGCTAAAGATGTAGCGGTAGCGGATAAAGACGTACGCTTGAAGAATGGAGGTTGCAGGTTTGAATCCGAGACTGGCCGAGTAGATCCCACTGGAAGTAATCCCCTCCGCCTTAAAGCTCTCTCATTCCTGCAATAGAGGACTGTGGTTATGCAGGGAAAATAGCAAAAGTGTGAGTTAAAAGTATTATGTTTCAGAAAAAGAGCAATCCTCTCCGGCGAAAGTGATAAAAATGACAGTGTGACACCAAAATCCTTCACGGAAACAAATTCTTTTGAAAGGGCGTTTTCGGCTGGTTCTTCTGAAACTCCTCTTGGAAAGCTGAAGCCGTGACATTCTGTCAGAAGCAGAAGATGTCATGGAGCAGCTGGTCGTCGCTCACGTCTCGCGTATCCATCTAATTTCACATTTTAGATTACGTGATCTAAAAAAAAACACCACAATGTAATATTAATCTCACCAAGCCTTTTTTTTCTTCATATTCTCTGCTATTTTCAACATGCATTTGCACCCGTTTGCAATTTTACGTGTATTTTTACAGGTACTTAAAACAGCCAGATCCGATGTACCAGCCCGGAAAATAATGTCGTTATTGCAGGTTTCTACATTTGACTTTCACCCAGGACGCCTCTGTTCTCATCCTGTGAACATTGACTTTACCCTTGTTGCGTTATGTTGTAACGTTGTGTTATGGTTTTATGCTTCTATTCTTGTGTAATTGTTAACACAAACCGTAACATTTCAGTTATTTATATTTAATGGTGATTTATGACGAGAAAAGCTTGACACACACTGCTCAGCTGCATCTCACATTAATCTCCAGGTTCCCAGCTTTCAGATGATGTATCCTACTTATATGTGGCGTATACTGATGACCTGCTACCTCCTCCATAAAGATCACATTTCTTCCATTAAAAAGGCAAAAACGGGTCTTTGTCCTTGTTGGCACGATGATTATAGGTCTGACTGTACACTTTACTTATGAACTCACAACTTCTTTAGGGATTTTATTTCAGGAACAAAGACCTTCTCGCTCCTCGATTGTAAGCCTCGGCTCTGCCCTCCATGGTGCAAAGCACTCGCCTTTATGTGCCTCCATTCCCGCCTCGGGGAGAATTTCTGCCTCTGTGCTTTCAGACCTCTTTATAACCAGCTCAACCTTAAAGACGCCGGCCGGGCATGATGGATTGAGACCTGAGAGACGGCTGCACTTTTCCCAACCGCTTTTTCTCGACCCAAACAAAGCAAAGTGTGAGTCACTCACAGAAATATATTTCAAGATGATGCTAATGGAATATCTGATAGCTTCTGATGTAATGAGATGGCAGGTGTCAAACCACAAACATTCGTTTCATAATTTGTTACGGCTTTGGCCTTTCTATGGTCATAATGTGAAGTACTTTTAAAGCTGGTATGGTGAATCAGCATACTGACATTACTACAGTGCAGGGGTTCTCAAACGGTGGTACGTGTACCCCCGGGGGTACATGGAGGCACTCCAAGGGGTACGTGAGATTAAAAGAATATATATTTAAAATTAGCATCAATTTAAAAATCCTTTAAAAAAATAGTTATTTAATACATATTCAATAAAATATAAGTGTAAGTTCATAAACTGAATTTTAAATCAGACACTGATGGCACAGCGGTGTGTGTTACATCTTTTTTTCAACCCCAAAATGCTTTGCGCTGGTTAGGGGGTAGTTGGCTGAAGAAATATTTCCCAACGGGGTTACATCACTGAAACAAATATTGAGAACCACTGACTGGTTCAGAAAAGCAGAAGAGTTTAGACATCAACAGATCGTAAGCCATTGTCAAGCATTTGAAAATCAGATTTTTTTTCTTTCATTTCGGGTGAAACATGGTAAGGTATAATTGAAATATGTGAGGGGAAGCAGATGACAGCAAAAGAATATAAAGAAATGGGAGGAGTGGAACGAGAGAGCAAGGGTGACGTAAATGGAAACCTGACAGATTGAGGCAGAAAAGAAGGAAAATGGGAAGGAAAGGAATAAATGAGGTTGTCGGAGTTGTATTGTATTCATGACAACCACTTGATTGGTAGATCGGCAGAATAAATCATGGATTAAGTTTCAATACATGCAAAATGGTGGTTTGGCTTCTAAAATGTTGTCAGTGGGGACATTAACTCCATGTCAGAGACTCACATGGCCGAGCTGCCGCTTGTGCATCAGCTTCAGCTCCTTCTTGTCAGTCCAGCCGTTGCTGACTTCACGCTGGAAATAAATGCCTATTCCCTTTAAATCTGAGCTACAGTTCAATACATGCAGGGGCTTTTAAATGGATTTTGAATGGTTGTGAAGGCAGCTGAAATTTGTGATGTGCGCTAAACTTTTTTGACTAAATATTTAAAGTCCAATGCGCTTGTTTAGATGCCATTAAGGTAAAAACTCAAGTGATTGTGGGTAACTGTAAATAAACTGATTAGACATGTCTTACAAATTCTAAAGTCATTTTACAGCCTCAAGCATTGTATTCTAGACATGACTCTTGCAGGTTTATCATGCCCACAGTTTGTTACAGGTTGTTCTGTTACAAACATGGTTCTGGATTGGCTTCATTGGCTGGTTCACACTTTGGGAGCTGGTGCTGCTCGCTACTTTCATTGAAAAAGAGTTTGACACTGGGATGATTAAAAAAATTATATGTAGCAATGAAGAAGGAATTGGTCATTTAAATGAAGTCTTGATGATTGAAAGTAGGTGTTAATCTGCCATTACGATAAACAAAATGTTAACAATTAAAGAAACTGTCCTTCCCCAGAGAAGATAGAGAGAGATAGATATACTTTATTCATCCCCAAGGGGAAATGTGTTTGTCACAGTAGCAAGACACAACAATAACAGGAATGAAAGATGCTCAATATATACAATAAAGACCCCATCGGAGTCTAAATGCATCCGGTTCTGCCGACTGAAGCAGATGCGGAAGTGTCTTAAAACTTGCATTCTCTCTACTGACCACTAGGGGGCAACTCCTCTGGTTGTATAGAAGTCTATGCTTCATGTGTTAAAGCTGCATTCTCTCTCCTGACCACCAGGGGGCGACTCCTCTGGTTGTATAGAAGTATATACTTCATGTGTTAAAGCTGCATTCTCTCTCCTGACCACCAGGGGGCGACTCCTCTGGTTGTATAGAAGTATATACTTCATGTGTTAAAGCTGCATTCTCTCTCCTGACCACCAGGGGGTGACTTCTCTGGTTGTATAGAAGTATATGCTTCATATATTAAAGCTGCATTCTCTCTCCTGACCACCAGGGGGCGACTCCTCTGGTTGTATAGAAGTCTATATAAATGACTCTACTTCTCTCTTGATGTATTCCCTCAGTAAACATTGTAAACATGAGTTTATGTCTCAATCTCTAGTTTCAAGTCTTCTTCAATACAACATGATGTTCATTTAGTAAATTATGGTAATTTAGAGTAACATAACCATACAGTAGGGTATGCTTTATGGCAGGGCTTACTGACTGCAGCGACCAGAACCGTATCTGGCGTAACTCAAGGCTTCATAACGGCAGTCCACAAATCAATGGGTGGGGATGACTACCTCCACTTCTTAAATACAGTCTATGATAAAGGAAATGAAGCGCCATAGTACAAAGTGTACGTGTACTACAGGAGAGAAGCTTTTCTCAAATAAGTTGCATAGTTTGTACTAGTTTTGATTTAATGCTAAATGTGTGTTTTCCTGAAGTAGTCAATAACTCAAAGGCAACATAATATGTGAAATGTAAGCAGAGCCCTGGTCCCCACAGTCTGAACATAAAGTACAAAGAGTAGGCTACAAAGGAAATCTGAATTATTTAGCTTGAAGGGATATTTGGCTTTACTGAATGACACACTATTGTTTTCTTAAGCCTCAAGCTTGTTGATGATAGTGTCCACATAGGTCGCACTGAGGAATTCTAACATCGCTGTTATAATCAGACTATACATTTCAAGCAGCAGGAGCCTAAAATAAAAGCCATTAACTGAAATATACCAAAGCAGAGCCGGGGAGAAGAAGATGGAACAGGAAGCAGCAGTTAAAGCCATCTAGGATCCTTCTTTAATGCCAGTGGAAGTCAGACCCTCCTGCTAGATGAGTCCTCAGAGTACAGCATGTGAAAAGCACCGAGAACATTTTGTGCTGTAACCACTGTGAGACTTTCTATCAGCATAATGCATTATTTCCTAACTTGGCTCCCTCTGATGTGTAACTTACCGGCCAAACAGAAAGGAGCCTTTGGGGTGTTTTCCACACAAAGGACTCGTACATAAACTGGCTGACTTTCCACTACTGTGTGGAGACGTGAAGTGGATCCGAGAGGCACATTTCAGTGGTGACAGATCTATTCTTCGGCGAGCTTGAAGACGTGTCATTATAGCCACCGAGATACAGGACGACAATAAAAACAGCATCATTCTAACATTTTCAGCTCGTGTGTTAACAAGCAATGCGAGTAATAGCAACCTAACAACACAACAAAGCTTTGTCATCTGTTGGAAAATGTTGAAGGAGCACTCGGGCTCTCAACTAAAAAAAGCAGAATAGTTTCCACCGCCAACTCTGATCCCAATCACGGCGCAGAGTTATTTTTTCATCCCGCTATTGATAGCCAACATGAACTCACCTGTCAATCACCGCGAGCTACAACAATAGCTACAGCTGCACCGGCTTTATTCAGGCGATCACAAACGAAAAACTAATTTGTGGATTTGCCAAAATGTCACCTTTACCTTGCCCTTCTAATGTTCCCCAAAGTTACCGTTAGCCGCTACATTAAGTACACAGCCGAACAGAGACACAGACAACTAGGTTTTCCTTTACATTTTGTGTTGATGGTTCAGTGGGGTCGTGTCCCTGCACTCTTCTGATTGGACAGCATAAAAAAAAAGACATTAAGATGTTGTGTTTATCTGCACAAAGTTGACTTAGATTGCTCATTAGTGAGTGGATAAAAGCGCAACGAAGACCAACGCATGAGAAACTGCATTCCAACCCAATCTTTATTAACTTCATTGACATTAAACCAGAAAAAAGGCCCTTGACCAATAAAGTGCGAACAGTGTGACTGTCACCCGGCTTTTATGTCTCATAAAAAAAGGACTTTGAATTGTCTTTATGTATGAAATATACTACATCAACTGAAGGATAACCTTGCCCACCCCTACAGTGTGAAGCAGAATAGATAGAGAGACAAGGGCGGCAATCATAAACCTCTAAAGTAGTTAATATTCATACCATCATTATTTCAGAATTGAATGAAGACTGGTAGATAACAAAATGAAGAGAAAATAAAAAAGTGGTCTGCGATGTGTAAAATACAGCAGATCACTTCACAATCACAGAGATGAAGATCCTTTATTTAGCGATTTAAAACAAAATAAATGTATATTCAAAAACCATTTGTTTGAGCCCAATTGTTACCCTTTACCCTTACTGTCAAGCATACTGATTTAACTCAACTAACATGCTCATTTTTACCTAAACCACAATGTTTTCCTAAACTTATCCATTCATTTGTAGCCTAAACCCAACCGAGTCCTTTTGTTCCGCAAGTAAACCTAAAAATTAAGTAAACCTAAGTCGAAAGTGTATTTTGAAAAGAGACTGAATACATGTAAATGTCAGTGACCACAGAAGCTTATTTAGGAAAAAAAATCACTCTGCATGTATTGAGTGTAAACCAGTGGCGGGCCGTGGATTTTCTACCTGCGCTTTCAGTGGATCTGCTGTTTAACCGAATCCAACTCTGACCAAGCGTCTGTATTTGATGATTTGGGAGTGAGAAAGTGTTTTTGTGTATCAGGAAAACGGTAAAAATAACGTAAAGAAAAATTAACACTGGATGATGGATGGAGTGGGTTAAAGAGAGGCAGAAAGAAACAGAAAGGAAGGGAGATGCAAATACAGACCGGGCGAGACAGACAGACAGACACAGAGTCGCTCCCTCTGCATATCGTCCAACTCTCAGGTTGAGTAGATAATCAACTTCAATTTAATCCGTGTGTGTGTGTGTGTGTGTGTGTGTGTGTGTAAACCAGGGTAGAATTGCAGAGGCCATGGGGATATCATGGAGTCTACTAGCGCAAGAGAGGCGAGGAGAGGAGGAAGAGAGTACGAGTTCAAGAGAGCCAGGAAGGTGGGTGAGATAAGAGGGAACGGAAGGATGAAGTGATGGAGGGAGAAAGGGCACAGGAAGGGTAAGGAAGGAAGGAGGGAGGAGAAGCGGGGAATTTAGAGGACAGGGTGCCACGAAGGGATGAAACTGAGAATATGAGGACGAGCAGACAGGGAAAAAAGAGTGAGAGGAACCTTGTTTTCACTGATAAGCACATATCAAAGCTGTCTTGGCTGTCAGATCAAAGACTCGGCATCGCCACGGAGTCAACCTTTTTTTTCGGTATCGCGTGTCCGTTTGAGCCACTGGGATCGGCAATCAGCGATAAGGGATGAGCTAAACCGACTCGGGTGTAACGCAGAGTTCTTTCGGACTCCCTGGGATCCCCGAGACACAGGAGGATGGGTCGAGAGCCCATAAATGATGTTGATACGGCGGGACGTGTTTTTCTGAGCTCGCCTCCTTTTTATCTTCTTCTTCTCACCTCCAGCTAAACCGACCTTTCCAGAAATGTCCCGCGTGGAGACCCATAAGTGAACTCGGAGCTCACGCTGGTTTTTCATTTGAACGTTTCTGCATCGTAATTACACGGCATGCTCCACGGT
Organism: Myoxocephalus aenaeus; assembly: GCA_038501785.1. Classification (NCBI taxonomy): domain Eukaryota; kingdom Metazoa; phylum Chordata; class Actinopteri; order Perciformes; family Cottidae; genus Myoxocephalus; species Myoxocephalus aenaeus. Next base: position 3,646,225 of record JBAMJR010000172.1, read on the forward strand.
TTCCTTTTTTTTCTCAAGTGTGAAAATGTCACCACATGTGTGTTTTAGGTTTTCCGTTCCAGCAAATGTTGGAACTTTTCGTTTTCCAACATACTTTCACATACTTTGCTGTGTCCAGAAAATATGTGTGCCATGCATTTAATTTGACATTAATGACATAATTATATATATATATATATATATATATATATATATATATATATATATATATGAACAGACATCTAATTATCCTTGAACATTTTAGGTTGCTGAGAAGGTTTCTATGTCTTTAAATTTCCATTGTTAAAACAATCACTTTATGAAGTAAAGTTGTAATTTAAGGTGAGGTTTTTGTAATCCTTTTGTCATCTGTTCAATAACGTTGGGTCTTGATGCTACCAATCAATCAATCAATCAATCAATCAATCAATCAATTCAGCAATGTCTGAGGGCAACATGTTTATCCTCCGATACCCAATAACCGATTAGACAGGAACATAAAATCAATGAGATTGACTTAAATGTTTTGTTTCATCGATCAACATTCTGACTGATGACAAGAAAAAGGCGTGAGAACTGTGTGTGTGTGTGTGTGTGTGTGTGTGTGTGTGTGTCTTGGGTTTGACGTGAGGATTTAACTACAAAAGACCAGCGGACCGCGCCGCTGAAAGAGCCGTCCTCGGCTCAAATAAGCCGCTTTCACGCGACACCACATTTATTACATTTTTCTAAAATAAACTGAACCAGAAATGGAGCTCAGTTGAGTGTTATTGGAAATGATCGAGGTCAAAAGGAGAAAGGGAGGCGAGGCGGAGAGACGGATTAAAAGAAATAAACAGCAGCTCCCCATGTTTGATGAAGGGAGGAGACAACCGGCCGTCACGGCAATTACTGAGACACTTTATTGGGTTAAAGTCAGGTGACATCTCAGCCAGACGTGAGGTTGTTTTCAAGGGTTTGAACCATTTGCAGTGTAAACAGATCCAAATGGTTTACATTTCCTCTCCAGCCAAAGGGCGTTATTTAAAAATAAAAAATCCTCAGGGCCTCCAGTCGAGTCCAGTGACCATCAGGTAGCAATAACAGTCAAGAACCCGGATAATTTGGACAAATTATATTAGTGGCTGAGTTCACGGGAAAGCTTTCTCTCCTATTTTATGGGTCTTGGTGAAGGGAGCAGTGAGAGCACAAAGAGAATAAAACACATGAGAACGAGCAGGAAAGGGTTCTCAATGAACAACAACAACAACAACAACAACAACAACAACAACAACGTGTTTACTGCGCACAGGGAGTGATTGAAATCAGCAAACGCCCCAAATACAAATTTTTGCAAAATCATACCATCCCTGTCAATCTTTAGTAAATACATGTTGCAATAAATGCAATAAAAACTGTTTTCTGAAAAGGTTTAAGACACGTTAAAGATGCATAAGAACAATTGGCATTAATGGTGTGGCGAGGTTGCTTCTCGCCAGAGTACACTTTTATTCATTTTTTAAGAGAAAAGAGCAACAACTGCTGGTTATTTTTATATACGAATGGTTTATTAATAACTGGAAATTAGGATGACCTTCTTCAACTCTTGCCAACTTGGTTTAATTACACTTTGGAAGAAGTTTAATGCTGTTTTAGATAGATAGGTAGGTAGGTAGGTAGGTAGGTAGGTGGGTGGGTGGGTGTGTAGGTAGGTAGGTAGGTAGGTAGGTGGGTGGGTGGGTGTGTAGGTAGGTGGGTGGGTGTGTAGGTAGGTAGGTGGGTGGGTGGGTGGGTAGGTGGGTAGGTAGGTGGGTAGGTGGGTAGGTAGGTAGGTAGGTAGGTGGGTGTGTAGGTAGGTAGGTGGGTGGGTGGGTGGGTGTGTGGGTAGGTGGGTGGGTAGGTAGATAGATAGGTTGGTGGGTGGGTGGGTGGGTGTGTAGGTAGGTAGGTAGGTAGGTAGGTAGGTGGGTGGGTGGGTAGATGGGTGGGTTGGTGGGTGGGTAGGTGGGTAGGTGTGTGGGTGGGTGGGTGGGTTGGTGGGTAGGTAGGTAGGTAGGTAGGTGGGTGTGTAGGTAGGTAGGTGGGTGGGTGGGTGTGTGGGTAGGTGGGTGGGTAGGTAGATAGATAGGTGGGTGGGTGGGTAGGTAGGTAGGTAGGTGGGTGGGTAGATGGGTAGGTGGGTAGGTAGGTAGGTTTTCGATGATAACTACAAAACGTTGAAAGTTTTTTTATTCATACAGAATCCTCAGTTTGTTTTAACAACAGCTCTTTCATTCTAGTGCAGAGCGTCAGATTGGATTTATAAAATAAACCCTTGGCACAGGAAGGAATTGACTTGTTGATTGTGCGAGAACCACTACACGCATTCTGCCAGTAGGGTCCGATGTGCTGCCAAATACATTGCAAAATGGTAAAAAGGTTGTTTACACTCCCAAAGTTTGAGCATTACCACACAAAAAAAAACGAAGAAACAATGAAAACACACACTGAATATAAAACCAGAAAACACACACATATGAGATGAAACATTACCAGAAAAACAACATGCAGAAATAATGAAAGCCGTGAAACGGCGTGGCCCCAGAAGAGGGAAGAGGGTAATTGCCTCAGGACCCTTTACAATATTAATCTTGTAATAATCTGACTACACAATGACCAATCTCTTGACAATCACAGCGTGCGCGCGTGAACAATTATGATAAGATGAAACCAATTTTAGCATTTAGATTGAGTTTTTTGGAGAAAACTACCGCAGTGGAGCTCTTTTTTCTTCTTCATTTCACTCATTTATGTTGTCGTCGGATCAGACGCTGCTGCCTGCAGGTCTGGTGTAGGTCAGCTGTGCAGAGGAGCAGCCACAAGGGCTGCTGGGGAATTTAGATTTTTTGTTTTTTTGCTCGAGGATGCTTCAGCGGCGAGTCCCCGCTGACCAGAACATACGAGCCGTGCCCTTCTGCCGCGCATCTCGTTAAAAACCTTCTGAAGCTTCAAATCTGGTTTAAAAGAACGCAACTGATACTTCTGCCTGGCACTGTCACTGAATAAGAAAGTGAGCCAAAGGGCAAGGCAGTGTGTGTGTGCGGTGTGTGTGTGTGTGTGTGTGTGTGTGTGTGTGTGTGTGAGAAAGAGAGACACATGGCCAAATTTTATGTGTATGAGTAAGCCAAGTGATTTAAAGAGGGCACAAAGGGGCCACATCCATAAATGAGTGAAATGGAGAGGCATAAACCATGAATACAAGACAACGTGGCTCTGTTTTTATGTGTGTGTGTGTGTGTGTGTGTGTGTATAAATCATCGATTTTGAGGGTAGTGAAAGTGTGTTTATTCATGCAGTGACCCACATATGCTCCCCAGAAAGGCCGCATCAAAAGCCTCATTGTCCTCCTCCTCTCGTTCCCTTCGCCTCCTTCCTCCCTCTCGCTCTCTGCTCCCTCCCTCTGTTTCTCTTCCCCTCCCTCGCTCCATCCCCCTCTCCGTCTCCGTCTCTCTTGGGGTCTTTTTAAAAGCCGGTCTTGACAGTCTCACACACACACACACACACACACACACTTCCCCGACTTTCTCCACTTCCTGAACCCCGTGGTAGAGTGAAACCTTAGCTCCTGCACATGCACAGTAACGCACAGCAGCAGCAGGAAAGTGAGAAATTGACGTGTTCGGTCACTCGGCATCGGGAGCCTCCTCCATCTTCATCAACCGGCTGGGACCTGAGAGGGGCCCCGCAGAGCTCCGGTTCAGAAAGAGTTTGGGATGTTTTACGTGGAGGGTTAACATGCAACTAACAATCTGATTAACTCACCTCGGCTTGAAATGTAATCTGTTTTACAAATGTGTGAATCGAGCAACGCAGAATATTTGACGAAAGCATTTGTTGATTCATAAAAATCGGGGCCATTTTATGAGGCAATTTACTCTTTTGATTAATAGGATTTAATATCATGCAGTCTGCACATCGTCATGGAACAGTTAAGCAGTGATTTAACTTGGAGGTATAAAGATGTTTAGATATCTGGGTTAAAACTAAAGAAAAGTAGGTTGAAACATTCTGCTTTTGTTTACAGAAAAGTCGTTCAATGCATTTAAATTATTCCGACTCCCAACTCAGATTTCAACATGGCAGTGACAGCATTTTCTAAAGAAACTCACCAGGAAGTTTGGTTTGGGCACAACAAAAACATTTGTTTAGGCTCAGGAGAAGAGGGCGGTCGACTCGACTCGTGACTCACGTGGCTAGCTGTTGGCTAGCTGGTGGCTAGCTGGTGGCTAGCTGGTGGCTAGCTGGTGGCTAGCGAGTCACGTGACAGTCAGGTGACCAATGAAAAAGCACTAACGATGCAGAGGACACAAACATTAGTCTCCTGGATGAAAGTCCTGTGTTTATTTATCCTTCACTATGAGCGGTAACATACAACCAACATGGTAATAGTTTCATTGTGTATCGTTTGCCTTTGTTAAATAAGTTATTTTAGTCTGAAAGAGACAAAAACATGTATTGTTGGCATAGACGTGGCATATTTCCCTGCATAGATGCCGGTTTGCCAAAGTCTCCATGTCTGGTTAGAGAAACTCTTTCATCTCTTTCTGGCTTTGCCAAATATATTCTCACAGTGTGTCGATTTCAGAAGAATAAAAAGATTGCAACAGTCGTCTGCCTGCTGTGATGTATTAATTACTCACTTTAATTGATTATGCTGCCAAGTAAACTCCACCGGGGTCAGGTCTAGCGAAATGTCTGATGTATTATTACATAAAAAAAATTAAAAAAAGCCCATTTCTTTGTGCCAAAAGTCCACTTCCTGGCTGTGATCGTATTGCTTGGCGAGCAACATTGGGTTAGAAAAGTGCTGACAATTATCAGTGACATACTGGGCCCTGGGATAATACATACAGGCCTATTCTGCAACTGTGTGAGTCCACAGAATCACCGTAATATAAATCACACTCAAATACGTTGACTACATGAGCTTCTAATGTGAAAGCGTTGACAGGACGGATGCTGGCCAGAGGATTTGTCTGGTAGCTGCTGTTTTTTGGGGGGCCGCCAGTCAACTTGAGTTGCACTCCACCGCGTGACCCGCTGCACTGCTCTTACCTGACAATGTGGGATTGTACTGGTTTCCAGTTCGTCCTAATGGGAGTCAGCTGTGTTTTTTTTTTTCTTCTTTCTTTTTCCTTGCCATCAGAATGTTGTCCCACCAGGAAGCAATCCAGTGAAAGCAGAATGACAGAGTGAGCTGAGGAGGGATGGAAAAAAAGAGAGAGAAATTACGGCGAGGAGGGAGTCCAACAGAAATACAGCAGACTTACCGAGAGGGAGAACAAACACACGAGTCCTACGGGACTCCTGAAAGACGATACTCTGCCTGGTTTTTTCACGAGGAACATTCTCAGCTTCAACGTGAGCATTTCTTGTAGTTTCTCAATTCACGTAACACAATAACACAACACATGGTCATTTTCCAGATCAGAAACAACAGATCAGAAATGGGCTGTAAGACAATTCTACTAGTGAGAACCATACTTGAATAAAAACATGAAGAAAAATGTGCACTAAGAGGTTCCCTGTTCCTCATTACCCTATTAATTAACAGAGCGTTGAGTCACATGCAAATAAAGGCTTAATGGGGTTTAGTCGCTACGCCCAATAAACGGAGAACGTGAAGGCACCTTGGGCTTTAAAGTCCATGAATTAGAAGTGAGATTATTCACTGAGGAAAAATGACTGGATTTTATTTACAATTAAAGGAAAAGAGAATGTGATCAACTTCAAAGGAGCAGCTGTATCTCAGTAGATTCCCTGGATCCCGCAGAAAGAGAAAAATGGCGGACAGGAAGTGCAGTTAAATTGTGGCCGCTCTGAGACTTAGCTCCGCCCCCTCCGTGCCCACCTGATGAATCCCCATCGCGGGTCGTCTACTCGTCAACTGTCAGTGCAGCGCTCGTCTCCATACATAGCGAGTCCCATTCACGTGGCGGGTCACAGCGCCCGTCATTTTAACAGCGCCTCGCCATCAGGCGCCCCGGCCTGGCCTCAAAAAGAAATGCCATGTGCCTGAAAGCTTCTATTACTCAACTCTCTGAACAACAAGAAGAAATTACCTCTCTGCCTGCACCAAGTACATGTTCCATCACTAAAGAGGTGGTTCACTGACACATCTGGATGATTGCTCTGCACATTTCGCTGCAGTGCTGAGTGGAGATGCTGCCAGATGGCTGCGGAGCCTGTTTTTATTTTTTATATTTTTTTTGTGATGTGAGGTGGTCCACTCAACATAACCACTCTGCACCACCTTCTGCTGGCTGGAAACTGATGGAGAAGTTTAGACTTCATAGGAATAGTTTTCAGCATCGCCGCATGTAAATAGAAATGCAATATTAGCTTGATTAAGTGCACAACATAATAATAAGTATAATCTGTTAAAGAGGGAGCCGGTCGAGCCTTTTGGATTATTTATCAAGTCCCTTTACTATGTTTAAGATCTGGCCGAAGCGACTCATACTTTTTCTTTCGTTCTCACCGTCACAAGGCGACGACTCGGACTTACCGTAAAAGTCGGGTTAGAAGCCGCTCCTACGGCCGGTCAGTGTCCCCGCCGTAGCAAGCTAGTAGCAGCGCTAGCTGCTACCGGCCGCTGCTGCTGCTACTGCCCCTCTGCCCAAGTCGGGTGTCGAGACTGGTCAAGCTACCTTCGGTGGTTTTCGGGGAGCTAGCGGAAGTTAGCGGAGAGCTAGCGGAAGTTAGCGGGGAAGTAACGGAGCGCCAGCAGATCCCCAACTGGCTACAGCGGGGAGCTAACGGGGACACTGACCGAAGGTAGTAGCGGCTCGTAACCCGACTTTTATGGTACTCCTGTTACAGGAGTTAGCGGTTAGCTGTTAGCTGGAGCAACTCACAGTCAACCGGCACAACCCGGCGGCCGGCAATCTGATTTTGAAGGACTACGAAGTCTAAGACGGATCGATTGAATCCCAGAAACAATACTATACAAGCCTCTTGGGGCACTTGTGGTCTTATAAGGCAGGACGGACCAGGGCCAGCTGGTTAGCGTGTTCATTTCAGTAGATTTGACATAACGTCAACGCGTTAGCCTCTTCACATCGTCTTCATTTTGTTAAATGTTAAACGTAACTTGCAGCCACATCTTCTTGCACATTGCACCTTTTAAAGAAATACTCCCCCCGAGGCTTCAACGTTGGCCCTGGAGTGTTTTTTTACTCGGCTTGGAAACAGCGGTGTCAAAAGCTCACATAGTCGACCTAGTTTCATAGGAACAAACTATAATTACGTTCATGGAACGTCTCATACTGCAGGAATGGTTTTAAGAGATTTATGGAAGTTTTAATACTTTAATTCCTCAGTGCAACCTGGATGATTGCCAGCAGAACCCTCTGTAACGGCTGACTTCAACTGCTCCGAAAGCGAGAGTTAGATACTCAAATGATATGAATGTGTGGAGACGTCACTTTCATGACTTTCACTTTTAGCTTTTGAGCTTTCTTACTTTACCAGACACAAAATATTAGGTATGAAAAATACTCAATATATGAAGTATGTACAGTGACTAACGACGGGGGGAAATTCTTCTTTATGTCATAAATATTTAATGCATTTTAGCATTAACTACATTTTGTTCTTTTTTTTTCTTCTCTTTTTATGGAACCTATATTTTCTGAAGGCCAAATCAGAAGCAGTTATGTTTTTTCATTCGACTTTCCTCTTCCAGTTGTTCACTTTTCCTCTTTCAGTTTGTGAATACAAATGTTTTCAACATGTCTTCTTATACTTCTTATTCCTTGTTCTTCCCACCAATGCTCAAAATTCACATACACACACAAAAAATAATGATTAGACAATAGTTCACCAAACACACACACACACCTACATAACTGAATTCATGCAGCTTCACACTAATTGCCGAGCACATTAACCTCAGCAATGTTTCAGCCACTTTTAGCGAGACCCGGCCCTCGCACTCATTAAGTCGACCCGGAGGCCGAGCTCGTTGGATGTGAACTTTAGAGGAGGTGTTACGTGTTGCTCTCCATACATATGCGCGCGTGTACGCGCGCATTTGTATGTCACTTTGAATCAGGACTAACAGCTCCACTGACGCTCACATTAAGTCCAGAAAAATAATCAAGCATACCATTGCGATCGGCTGCTCGTTTCCTCTCTGGTGAATGTACTCTATTAGAGATTTGAGTATGTTTTTGCCTCTAAATCTGGGGTTTAACAGATGGTTTGGTAGAAAATCTGAACACACATATGACAGACAGGAGGCATTGTAACGCCTCCTGTCTGTCTACCTGTCTGTCTTTCTGTCTTCCCTTTCAAAATAAAAGCCCCATGAATTAACTGTATCTTAACATAAAGCTCAAATTAGAATTATTGTATTAAATAGAAAATAAATACACAATTGTACACAATATTTTTTTATGTAATCACGTGATTGCAAAGTGCTGTCCCATTCATATTGACACCATCAAGTCCTCACAGCTAATGTTGGCATATATGTACCTCAATAACCTCAATAACACATCTCACTACTGGTAATGTATATATATTGCGACGTTTTACGGCAGTAGTAGCCACGCTTTCAAAATTTCTTGCGAAATTTTCTAGTTTAGGTTGTAATTTAAACTGAAGGGTATTTCATACATATTCAAATACTCAAAGCGTCACAACTTTTATCATTTTAATCAATTTCTGAAGCGCATAGAAACTTTTTTTAGGACTTAAACACAAAAAAAGGCAGTTTCACAGCATGTAGAGAGAGAGAGAGAGAGAGAGAGAGAGAGAGAGAGAGAGAGAGAGAGGGGGGTCAGAATGAGGAGGAGAGGTAAAGTCAAGAAGCAGACACTGAGATAAGTGACGTGAAAAGGGAATAACATCAAGAAATGTTAAGAAGTCGACACGAAAGCAACTGAGATGGAAGGTGAGGGAGCAAAAAAAGACAAATGTTATCCTCCATGGAGACTGTCCAAAGAAAATCCTGCAGATTGATGAAAAAGTAAAAGAAGAGACTGGAGAGTCCAAAGAAAACAGGCTCAGCCGTGTTAGAGGTGCCGGGGAGTGATGGGAAAATACTTTGAGAAAACCTGGCCGAGGAAGTGAGACTGGAAAAAATAGATGAGGTGATGTGTTAAAAATAATCCTGGGAGGGAGGAGGGCTCATAGAGACAGGGGAGTAATTAACCTCAACAGATACACAGATTACACTCATAATAATAAAACTGTCACTAATGCCAAGGCCATGCTGACATGCTGTCATGCAAAGGGGAAGAGGTGTTCACTGCAACACAATTACTTCTTTTTTCTTCTCTCAGTCTTCCAAAAATGTGGAAATGTTCAGGTTTTCTGCCAGCAGCCATTAAAACTCCAGCTGAGTTGCCAGCTTTAAACACAATAGGCCCAATTTGTCTAAATTAGTTGGCGGTTTCCTGTTATTAGTGGAGCGCTGCAGCAGGTAACAACAACAGAAACCACAGCGTCTGCTTGTAAAAGACCAGTAAAACCTAACAAATGGTAAAAAAATATCTACTGTTTATATGTCTATATTTATATACTGTATATCTAGATTTTACATTATGACAACAAAATATTGTGTTTTTTTAACATGGAAGCATGCAGAAACCTTATTTAACTTTGTGACCCTCATCGGATAATTAAGTTTGAGTTCAATTATAAAGACTTCTTAACTTTTTTAATTACATTTTATTGTTTCAGAGACGTAATCCAGACTGAATACTGACATGTAAACAATATTCTCATTGCACAAATACACAAATATTCAGACTATTAACCGATTGTTCTTCATTAATCCATCAATTTTCTGAAAAACTATTTATCAGGAGGAGGATTTATCAGGGTGGTTAGACCAGGTGAGCTAATTTAATAAAAAGTAGAAATGTTGTTATAATAATAAACACTTTTTTTTGTAGATAATAATAATAAAGAATTCTCTGCTCATACACACATTAATCAAACTTAATAAAATAAACGAAGGATCTCCATTCAACTGACACACATTCAACAAATGTGTACATGCCTTTCTTATCACGCACTGTGGGAAAGGAGGTGAAGGTCAAACGGAGGAGGTGAAGGTCAAACGGAGGAGGTTAATAAGGACTGAAGTAAACGCAGCAGAGGGAGACGCCCAGACAGGAACATTTCCAGACCCGCACCCCGAGAGCCTCTCAGTGTCAACGCGCTGAAGGCTGTAACAAAGCAATTTATAGGTAGATTAAGTTTCTCCCATAAAAATGATTATTCAGCCGCAGCGGTAGCTAAAGTGAAAGACTCAGTGTTCGGCGCCGCTTTATTAAAGCATTAAAGTCCGTTACCTGTCGTACATGGAACAAATTATGTTCTGTTAGGAACGCATTAACCTTGATGTATGGCCCTATTTGTGTGTGTGTGTGTGTGTGTGTGTGTGCGTGTGTGTAGTTTTTAGCACTGATTACACTTCAATCCAAGCCCAGAATGCAGTGTTCTTTTCATTAAAACCATCGCGTCTTCCTCACCTCACTCTCTTCTCACTTTTTGCCGTCTTCTTGTGTCCTATTTTTTTTCTATTTGAAGAATTTCACCGCATTATTTTTCTCTCTTGCTCGCACTGTTTTCACACATTAACACCTGGAAGCTTCAAAGTACAATAACCAGCATATGTGTTGGCCAACTCATTGGGGTGGCAGAGCTGCATTTATGCCATGTTGGCAGTAAACAGCGAGGGCCTGCTTCCATACGGCGTCTTCTTCTGCCAGTAAAACGCCTGCAGGGTGCCGGGGAGCACAAAAAAAGTGAGTTTTTTTTTATGACAACATATCACCACTCGAAAACACAATGGTGTGATAGACAAGCGTCGCCCTTTTTGCTTTTTCTTATCTATCTAGGCGACCATCTATCCGCTTGACATTTGATATTGACATTGAGGTACTTCGTGTTGGACGAGCTTGTCTCGGCTCGATCTGACAGCCGTGGCGTCGGAGCGAGGAGGACAATTTGTCGGAGACGAGGTGACGCGGCGATAAGGGCTCGTCCGCCATTATCCGCTCCCACAAATGGGTTTTTCTGTCTTTGTCGTGATAGTGTCTGTCTGAAGTGTGAAGCTCAATCGTTCACATTTTCCACAGCGACGTCATCGGTGCTTTTCGGGGAAATTTCAGAGGTTTTTTAACTTGAAACACTCGGAGGGGGAGCGCTCGGGGAAAAAAAAGACGCTGGGCGCAGCGCTTTTTCTCAAGGAGGCCACTGAGGAAGTGTCTTAACATTTGTATTGTTTTCTCTGCTGACCGCCAGAGGGCGACTCCTCTGGTTGTATAGAAGTATATGCGTCATGTGTCAAAGCTGTATTCTCTCTAATGACCAGCAGGGAGTGACTCCTCTGGTTGTATAGAAGTATATGCTTCATGTGTTAAAGCTGCATTCTCTCTCCTGACCAGCAGGGGGCGACTCCTCTGGTTGTATAGAAGTACATGCGTCATGTGTCAAAGCTGTATTCTCTCTAATGACCAGCAGGGGGCGACTCCTCTGGTTGTATAGAAGTATATGCGTCATGTGTCAAAGCTGTATTCTCTCTAATGACCAGCAGGGAGTGACTCTTCTGGTTGTATAGAAGTATATGCTTCATGTGTTAAAGCTGCATTCTCTCTCCTGACCAGCAGGGGGCGACTCCTCTGGTTGTATAGAAGTATATGCGTCATGTGTCAAAGCTGTATTCTCTCTAATGACCAGCAGGGGGTGACTCCTCTGGTTGTATAGAAGTATATGCGTCATGTGTGAAAGCTGCATTCTCTCTAATGACCAGCAGGGAGTGACTCCTCTGGTTGTATAGAAGTATATTATTTATGTGTGACAGCTGCATTCTCTCTCCTGACCACCAGGGGGCGACTCCTCTGGTTGTATAGAAGTACATGCGTCATGTGTCAAAGCTGTATTCTCTCTAATGACCAGCAGGGGGCGACTCCTCTGGTTGTATAGAAGTATATGCGTCATGTGTCAAAGCTGTATTCTCTCTAATGACCAGCAGGGAGTGACTCCTCTGGTTGTATAGAAGTATATGCTTCATGTGTTAAAGCTGCATTCTCTCTCCTGACCAGCAGGGGGCGACTCCTCTGGTTGTATAGAAGTATATGCGTCATGTGTGAAAGCTGCATTCTCTCTAATGACCAGCAAGGGGTGACTCCTCTGGTTGTATAGAAGTATATTATTTATGTGTGACAGCTGCATTCTCTCTCCTGACCACCAGGGGGTGACTCCTCTGGTTGTATAGAAGTCTAAACTCCAGGTGTTAACGCTGCATTCTCTCTAATGACCACCAGGGGGCGACTCCTCTGGTTGTACAGAAGTCTATAGAAATTACTCTACTTACTCAACTCTTGATTTATGCTAACAGTCCCTCAGCTTTCGCCACAATGGAGGAAGCAGTCAGACATTATTATGGGATGGGAAGCCCCATTGGAAGCCTGATGGTTACGTCACATCAGACAAAAAGTGAATAGATTAAAATCAGTTTTATATGAGTCGTGTTTTAAAAAAAGTGAAACCAGATCCAAGCGGTCGGTTCGGCTGAACGCGTCGTGTTAGCGTTGTTAGCGCTGTTAGCGTTGTTAGCGCTGTTAGCGCTGTTAGCGTCGGGGTGTATCGGCCTCGTTGGCACCAGCGTGTTGATGCATCTGTTGTTCTGTTCACTGAGTGAGACATTTGGTTGCGCTCGTAAATTCTTTACCATCCCACGGTCTGGAGCTGCAGCTCGGTGGTCTCCCACTCCCCTGTTTGTGCTCACGCTCCGTTTGTTGTGATGTGAAATGTGCCATGAGCGCCTTGCTCACGGGCGCATGGCAGGTGCTCCTTCGCTCACCACAGTCTGCTGCGCCTCAGCATGGCGGAGCACCACGGGGAGGCTAATAGGGTGTGATTTATGGAGTGGCTCAAGCGGACCTCTGGCTATGAGCCTAATATCCTAAGTGTGAACACATGCATGTGCAAACACACACACACACACACACACACGCACACACGCACGCACATATGCACTCATATGCAATCAGAGGGGTGTCATGCACCTTTGCTTTGCTATGTCTGGATAGAGACAGGATTACACACACACACACACACACACACACCCTGGCCCTTACCAACAAAGAAACAATTAATCTCCGATAAGCCAGGCCAAGCAGCACCAGGTGTTCAATTAGTTACCTGTGTGTGTGCATGCGTGTGTGTGTGTGTGTGTGTGCGTGTGTGAGAGAGAGAGAGAGTGAGAGTGAGACTCATTGGAAATTGGGTTGAAACTGATTCATTGGCACATCAAGGCAAGGGTGGGTGGCACCTGTGTGCATGTGTGTGTGTGTGCGTGTGTGTGTGTGTGTGTGTGTGTGTGTGTGTGTGTGTGTGTGTGTGTGTGTGTGTGTGTGTGTGTGTGTGCATGTGTGTGAGACAGAGAGGGAGAAATCGAGAGGCTCTGCATGTTAATTCGTTTGAAATTGACTCATTGGAACACTGGGGTAAGAGAGGTTGGCACCATTGTGTGTCTGTGGGGTTGTGTGTGTATGTGTGTGTGTGTGTGTGTGTGTGTGTGTGTGACAGCTAATAGGGTCTAAATTGATTCACTGGCAGGGCTGATAGCACCGGGGGCGAGTCCGCACGTCTACTGGGGAAGAGACAGACAGATGGACTCAGGAAGAGAGAGAGGGAGATTGAATAGGTGGGTCTCACTTGACACTTCAGAGGTGGGTTCACGTCCAACCAGCACAGCTGCTTTGTGCGACAACCAGTGTGTGTGTGTGTGTGTGTGTGTGTGTGTGTGTGTGTGTGTGTGTGTGTTGATGGAGCATCTGGAGCCCCTCTGACATTTTCAACTCCTGTCAGCACTGGCTTGACATCTCACAGCTCAATGATTTTTAACTCTCACACACTCACACACACACACACACACACACACACACACACACACACACACACACACACACACACACACACACACACACACAGTGAGAACGTGTGTGTTTTACCAGAATGTTATTGGCATTTAGCGCCGCCAAACACAGACAGGATGTTGTCGTAGTTTTGCCATCCAGCAAAGAACAACTTTTAAAAGGGAAATACTAAAAATCTCTTTTATTTTCCTTTCATTTAGTATCAGAATAAGCGCATCAACATCGGTATCTGCCCACCAATCGGTACCACGTAAAAATCTAAAAAGGCCCATTTTACATTTGCACAGATTTGCACATATGGAGTCAAATTAAAACCAGACTTTTTATGAAAAGATGCATTGCATGTGACTACAGGGGAAGTGAGTAAATTGTTTATTGGGGGGGGAAAGAACCTTAACTAAATGATAAATGTTCTGCTTTGTCTAATTGTGACGCTGTGGATCCAAAACTAATACTTAATGAATTCAGTGAGGTTTCAAACCCCAAAAAGAGCTCCTTTCCCAGCAGTTTTCTGAGTGCCTAAATGTGACCATTTGTTACAATAACTGCAAAATTGATGATGGTTATATTTTGCGCCGTGCTTCAGGGCTCACATCAACATCTCATCCAGCCAACACAGCATTCTCCTGAACACTGTAATGATGTTCCCATGGAAAACAGTGGGATGGACAGAAACAGAGAGCAGGCTCTTCACACACACTGGCATTAATAATGTGCATGCAGGACAACTGGGCTGTAATCACACGGAGCGGGTCGGTCCACTCCAACCGCGACGCGTTCATGATGGTTTTCTCCAAACCACAAGTATACGCCGCTAGACAACAGACAACAACTTTGCACTGCGTGCTAAACAACACAGTTTGGACGGCTGCTTGGACGTAGTTTCGGACTTTGGTGCTCTCTAGTGGAGGTGCAATTAAAAGGGCCCTGAGATTGTAATCAGAGGGGCCACACACACACACACACACACACACACACACACACACACAGACACACACACCAGACTTTATACTGTCCAATACTGTTTATACGATCTACATTGTATTTATCCAGCACACTGCACTTTTACTGCTTTCTTTTGATGATGATGATAATGATGATGATGATAGATACTTTATTCATCCCCAGGGGTAAATTTGTTTGTGGCAGTAACAAGCGCGTTAGATCGTAAACATAACAATATTAAGTATGGGAAATACTCAATATATACAGTACAATAAAATAGCAGAGCAGAACATGTTCATATAAAAACATTGCAAGTATATACAGTGAATTAGAAGTATATACAGTGAAAGCGGTGCTATGGTTATTGATGATTCATTTGAGGGAGGATCTGGTCCAGAGGTGATTTATTATAAAGTGTTGCACTCTGGTCACATGATGAACTGCACTTCGTTGTCCTCGTACTCTGTGCAATGACAATAAAGTTGAATCTGAATCTAACTAGCAGAACAATCTCGCTGGTCATTAGTACACATTTTTGCATTTCACTTGACGCACTGCGTGAAATGGTCAGGTTTCGGGTTTCGGGTCGCCACAACAAAACCACTAAGTAAGTTTGAGGAAGAACATCATGGATGGGCTCAAAATAACAATGTGAGCTTCGTAAAATACATGCGTGAACATAAATACGTTGAAATACGGGACCAAAAACCCCCATAAAACAACACTTTGAAGCACCGGTCTCAAAGGCCGGCCTCCTGGTTGAAAGTCCTGTTTGTTTAAATACTTCAGCCCGCAGGTACCCCAATAGGGGTACCCGAGGGCTTCTTCAGGTGTTCTACGGCTCATATGACCTTGATATGAATACCAGCCCCTATTGTCCTTGATCTCTAAAGAATCAGCAACTCCTTGCCTTTAAAAATAAAAAATATATATATATTATTAATTTTCTGCATAAATTTGATCAAAAGTCAAGAATCTGATCAAAAAATTAGTCCTCGGTCGCTCCCCAAGTTTTTTGAATTGTATTTTTGGTGACTTCCCATCATGTCCCAGAGTAATACTGCACCTCTTTAGAAAGATTAAGACCTAAATCATCCAAATATGCAATAATAATCACAATAAACACAAGCAATTACATGTTTTCAAGCCTTTCCAGTCCAAAATTCATGTTTTTCGGTTCAGAAATAAAGAAATGAGCCATTTTTACATAAATCTCACGACATCAATACTTTACACACAGTGATCCCACTACTACTGGAAGATCCGCACAGTCTCCACGGTTACATACGTGGTACTCTTTTCGAAATCCGTCGTTGTTAGGGGTACTAAATTAGCTAAATAGTGAAACGTTATAATCGCTCAGTCATATTGAGGAGCTTTACTTTATTACGTAATTATACAAATATAACGATCTTTTTTGTTAAATGTAGTCCATCGTTTCTCTTCTCAAAAGGGTTTACAGTACTTTATCCGTTTAAATTTATTAAATCGGACCTGTGGTTGATGATTTAGGAGCGTTTGTGTAAAACTAAAAAGCACTTCCTCATTATCGAAAAATCGGGAGGGGGGGGCTCCGGTAGCTCGGGCGGATGAGAGCTCTCAACCCTTTAATTAATATGCATACCTATACATTAATAAGAGAAACTATGAAGATGATATAATCACTGAAACGCTACATCAGTGGCTTCAGCATCCACTCCTGTGTGTGTGTTTGCGCGTATGTGTGTGATGGTTTGAGCTGCAGGCTGGAAATATTATAAATATTATATCATACATATATTACACATTTGCTAGGAGGGGATTAATAATCCGTGCAGCATATGACACCCTCTGTTATTAGACCCTCAGCAGGTGTTACATGTGCTTTTGAACCCATCAGATTAAACAGTGTTAGAACATTTGACATTTTTTAACCATTATTCTATTTGATAGAATCCTGACTGATTTCCTTCCATACATTTATGCTATAAACATTAAATGTATTATCAAATATATGTTTGATATATACTGAAGCTACTATCCTGCTGTAGCTATAACTGCATCTGGAGTTTCAACAGACGGTGACCAGTTCTGGGGTCTCGACCTCAAATTGAATGGGAGCGATCCACAGGTGTAGAGTAGCCAGACATAATACGCCCGTAATGTTTTTAAATGGTTTTGATTTCTCAGTGAACTTCCTCAGCCCGGGGCTCACAAACACCACGGCTACCCGGCGTCCATCGCACAGCCGATGCTCATCCGTCCTGACCCGCGTCATGTGGTTCTCATTCAGTCGCGTGTAATGAAGTTAGCGAGGGCCGGGGGGCCGAGAGCCGGGGGGGGGGGGGGCTTATAGCGGCTGAGTGACGGGTGGAGCCGGGGCAATAATATGAAGTGAGCTGATTGAGAACATGAGGGTCGCATCTGCCCTCCAAATAAAAACGGCTGAACTCTCAGTGTCACCTTTCAGCCTTTTTTTTTTTTTTACTCTCCAGAAACGAGGACAGAGAACAAAAGGTAGAGCGGAGCAAAGAGGACCGGTAGAGGTTATCTCCAAACTTTCTTTTCTCTAGACTTGAATAGGAGATAAAAAAAAATGAAGAGCTAATTTCCTCCTCTTTATTCTCACAATGAAAACGATCATTTCAGCATCCTGGTTAAGTCTCAGCCAATGAAACCTCGTTTTTTGTGGCATTTCTGTGATCATTCCGGATATTTAATGTTTCAATTCATGTAGTAGTGCTTACAAAATTGGGATTTGATAGAGTTAATTAGTGCTATTTGCTAAAGCTATGTGCAGAATTCGAAAAATGTCGGATTTGTTCTGCTTGAGAGGACGGAGAGAGACACAAAGTGTGGCAGGAATACATTTTGCATTCAAATGTAGCCTCTTCATTGTATGAACACGGGGGAAATACAGATATCCTTTCACTGCATGTTCATATTTCTGTATATGTAACAAACGATTTGAGTAGAAAGCCCTTTTGAACTTTGCAGAACCCCCCCTCCGGTCTTATATTCAGAAAACTTTGGGTCCTTGGAAAGGTTTTAACGGCCGACAATGTTTCATCTACAGTCCAACGTTTATTGGATTTAAATGACTGCCGGTAAAATGTGCCGTGCCTCCAGACTTCCTGAAGAATTCATAGCCCCATCAATGTCTTGGCCACAACTCAAACTTCTGTGACAAAACTGTAAATAGGACTTTTTTTTTTGTAGCCTCTCTCGTGGTTTTGGGACAGCGAGATTGGTACTAAATCCTAAAAAAAACCCTGCACGAGCTCACTCTGAATTTAAACTGGGCCAGAAAAAAAAAAAGAAAGCGGGATAAACACTGTGTTCTCTCAATTACTCAAACTGCCCCGGGCTATAAGACACAGAGGGACGGAGCCACTTCAGATGCTGAGAAACCTTTTCAAGTCTGTCTGCATCTGCGTCCAAAAAACAATCTCGACTGAAGAAAGACAAATAACAATTCTCCCTTCAACCCGAGCTGGGCATTCAGACTCTCGTTAAAAACACCTTTACCTTGTTTCATCTCTGTCTCCCCTTTCCCCGGATGCCTTGTCATATTCTGCACCCCGACCCATCCGTCCGGCCCGACTCCCATCTCCTGTAATCTGCCGGCCCGGTAGGGATTGAACGTCTCCTTCCTAACCTTTATCTCTCTGCACAGGCTCCACTGTCCTCTCTTCCCTTCCTTCCTTGTAGTTGTAAGCTGTGATCCACTGTCAACTCCCATCAAACAGGTCAGGTGGAAGACAAGAGCAGTGGAAGGGGACACTGCTACTGACCCAGCTTCCCCCCCCTCTCTCTCTCTCTTCCACGATTGTGCAGGGAGACATTGACGAGCACCTTTGCCGGCCGGCAACAGCGTCGCCTTAGAAAACAAGAGAGCTTCGCTTTGCTTTGCTTTTTGCATCGAAAGTTGTGAAAGCGAGACATTTTCCTTCCAGTTTGAGATGCTTGTCATTGTGTTCAGAAGCCATTCAGCGGGAGATGTTATCCTTCAGCCTCCTCTGGTTCTCTCCGCGGGGCTCGGGTTCAGCTCGACTCTTCGGAATATTGTGTTTTTTCAGCACAAAACATTCAGTTTTCTCAAGAGGAAACAGAACGGCGTCTTCTTCGGCGTCAGAGACCGAATGAAAGGTCAGGGCCCTGTTCCTCGTACCTGGCTAAACAAAGTCAAGCAAATGTCCTAATCTCCATCTTAAATTAGCGAGATGATTGACATCAGGCTATCTGGGTTTCTTCACGGCTGATCCGCGCTGAAACGGTCTCGTTAATTCTAACCAGACGTCAGTCATCTGGATAAATGCGCGTGCCCGCTCCTCTTCAGAAGGGATAATAATCGAGCACTGACACCACGATCTTCTAACAGTACAATGGCAAATAAACTCAGAGGAACCTCTTTTTATTTCTCCACTGAGAAGCAGGAGATGATCATGAAGGCATATGAAGAAGTCATTACCTTAATCATTCACAGCAAACGCGTTGTGAATATTCGCAACGCGTTTGCAACGTTTTCGGTGTGAACGCAGCTTAACACCGCCCCGCTGCGAGACACAAGCGTCGCAAATATATCAGACAAGTTACATGTGTCAGTTTTGGGAAAATGTATCGGCTAAGTTTAAGTCCTTCATCACCCAAATCAATCAGATTATATGTATTTAAATGTATCTGCTGCCAGTAGTATACGCATTACTATATACTTATGAGAATATATGTACTGTATGCGCGTATGTATGATGTACTATGTGTATATACATGTATGTGTAGACTACCATATAACTAGGAGTTTGAATATGTGTATGGGCGGATCAGTATATATGTATTATTCATAATCAGAAATTCAATAAATTGAAGCAGTGAAAAGAAATTGTGTGTGATTCTCTGTATTCTTATCATGAGTCCACCTTAATCATGTTCTACAATAATGATATGTATGGTGTACTAATAACACTGTCATATAATTATGAGAGCTTTCAACACATCCATAAGTTTCTTAAGCGCTAAATAAACTTAAGAACAGCGCGGCATGCAGCGGGTGATAGTCTCTGTCTGTGAGACGGGCGATCGGCTGCGCCGTGTGGTGATCAGTGTCCGCGGCTCGAGAAGCTCTCATAAATAAATGATTCCTTGTCGGCAGAATCTATTGTGCCGCGTACAGGAAGTCATGATGATGTAAAGGACGGATCTTGGCGATCTCAAATAATTCTCTCACAATAAAACTAATATAACTAATATCGCTCCTTCATCAATGAGGAAGGGAGCTGCCTTTTTTGTCCGGTGGGAGTGGCCAGCTTATCCAGTGAATTTCAGTAAGCCTGCCCTGGAGCAGGTTTACATTTTTGGCTGTGTTGCTATGGTGATTTATCTAAGCTTGCTTCGAGAAACTGAATAAGCCAGACCTACGTCATCTTATCCTGACAATTAGCCCGCTAACTCAGTAAATCAGGTACGAGAAACAGGGCCCTGGTGAGGTGCGTTGCATCCCGAGTGACGCTCTCTAACTGACTCTATACAAGGCTCCGTCTTCACATCCAAGGCTGTCCATATACTGTAATAAGGTACATTGTGGGGGAAATGATTGTGAAATTACACCGGCAGGGACATGAGAACAACCAGGAACAAGACATACTTCTTAAGGTAAACAGTGTAACCACTTCAACCTTCATCGGAAAGGTATGTTATGAAACAGGAACTCCACCACCTTCGTCTTCTTACAGTCAAAGGGTTCAGAAATCTTTGCCAGAAAACATTTTTATTTGTGATTATGAAATAATAATAATATAAATGAATGAAACTAAAGTTATTGTAACGTGTTATTGACAATGCTCTCAAACATAGTTGCATTAGCCAATCAGTACGACTTGTACACCTGGCGACACCCTCAGAAAAAATAAGTGTTTATTTTAAAGCTGTTCCTTTTGTCATGATTGTGTGTTAATGAAAATATGTTTTATCCCGCAATACCAGATCTGGCCACTAGACTAAACTGACCTCACAGACCAGCAATGTGCTTGTTTTTTTTAAATGTAAATACATCTCTGCTATGTCAATCAACCCCCATGTACATTGTTGAGTTTACATTACATTCATTGATGTAACATAAATTACATTATGGATATAATGATGTGGTATACAATGACCCGCCCCTGCTGGGCCCCTGCGGTCTTGAGCGGTTCACCCCGTGCGTTCTGCCCCAGTCTTCAGCGCATTGTCTCCGTGGTAAGTGGATCCGTATTAAGCTCCGTTGTGGTATTTAAATAAGTGTATATTTGTTAATAAGAATACTATAGGTTGTGTTTAAAAATGATTGTTTGTTTACTTTGTCAGTTCCGGAGCGTATTACGAAGAGGTGGCCTATGAGGAAACCAGTACGGTATCTTCCGTGTCACGGATCTACGGGAGCCGTCTAAGTGAATAAACGGCTGGTTGGAGCCAATGCAAAATCAAGTGTGCTTGACTGACTAAAACACAATGCAAGAGAGAGTACACAACTGCTATGACTATTTGCAGTAAGTCACTATTTCATAGCTATATTCACAGCGTCGTGTACATTGATCGACGCTTTATTGTTTACCTCACTCTTTCTTTGGAGTCAACTGTAGTGAAGTCGACTCTAGAGGGTTTAATTAAACTGGTGAAAACGGGGAATTGATAATAAATTGTTATCACTGAACTGGAAAAAATTAAAATCTAGCCGATCGTGTCTTCTGAAAGATGTGTTATAATGGCCCGAGACATGGTCACTAATTACCCCGTCATTAGCTTGCGCTCCACAACGCCCCGCGATACGATCTCCAGCGCACGCACACGCTCAGACGGAGCTCATTAGGCCCGAGACTCAGGGTCACGCAGAGAGAGCGAGGGCGACAGATGTGAGGAATGGGTGTAGAGAGAGGCTTGATGAGGAGATAACGAAGAGGGATAATAAGACGGAGAGGGAGATTAAGAGAGTGTGGAGTAAAAGAGAACGAGGGGAAGAGCGACAGCCGGACGACGGGGAGAAGGATCAGTGAGGTGGGGATGAGGACTAGTGAGGTTTACAAGCAGCTGTCAGTGGACTTTAGGGGTTTTCCAACCTGTTGGGTATAACCCTGAGGGCGTGAAAGCCACTTTGGGGTCGCACACACCGATAACACACAGCAGCTCCGTGGAGGAAAGTATCTCTCAGTGGTTGTTTTCAACTATTTAAAGTGTTAAATGTTTCCCTCGGTGATCCTAATGGACTTAATTACGCTTTCAAGAAATACCTCTCTGTCACGCTGCTCTCATTAAATGTAATAATACATGGTTTTGTGTGTTTGAGTACGACTTTTTTACTGAGGGAATAAATCACGATAGAAGTAGAGTCATTTTCTCAAAGACTTCTATACAACCAGAGGAGTCGCCCCCTGGTGGTCAGGAGAGAGAATGCAGCTTTAACACATGAAGCATAGACTTCTATACAACCAGAGGAGTCTCCCCCTGGTGGTCAGGAGAGAGAATGCAGCTTTAACACATGAAGCATATACTTCTATACAACCAGACTAGTCGCCCCCCTGGTGTTCAGTAGAGAGAACGCAGCTTTAACACATGAAGTATAGACTTCTATACAACCAGAGTAGTCGCCCCCCTGGTGGTCAGGAGAGAGAATGCAGCTTTAACACATGAAGCTATACACTTCTATACAACCAGAGGAGTCGCCCCCTGGTGGTCAGGAGAGAGAATGCAGCTTTAACACATGAAGCATATACTTATATACAACCAGAGGAGTCACCCCCTGGTGTTCAGTAGAGAGAACGCAGCTTTAACACATGAAGTATAGACTTCTATACAACCAGAGTAGTCGCCCCCCTGGTGGTCAGGAGAGAGAATGCAGCTTTAACACATGAAGCTATACACTTCTATACAACCAGAGGAGTCGCCCCCTGGTGGTCAGGAGAGAGAATGCAGCTTTAACACATGAAGCATATACTTCTATACAACCTAAGGAGTCGCCCCCCTGGTGGTCAGGAGAGAGAATGCAGCTTTAACACATGAAGCTATACACTTCTATACAACCAGAGGAGTCGCCCCCTGGTGGTCAGGAGAGAGAATGCAGCTTTAACACATGAAGCATATACTTCTATACAACCAAAGTAGTCGCCCCCTGGTGGTCAGGAGAGAGAATGCAGCTTTAACACATGAAGTATAGACTTCTATACAACCAGAGTAGTCGCCCCCTGGTGTCCAGTAGAGAGAATGCAGCTTTAAGGCACTTCTGAATTGGCTTCTCTTTTCAGACCTGGAGGTTGCCGCTGTGTGGGACGTTCAGGGTTGAGGAGGAATGGTTCAACCTAACATGCTGGGATCTGTTGGTTAGGAAGTAAAATATTAATTTGCAGAGGGATGGTTGCTGCCCCCCAGTCACAGAGTTAACATATACAGTATTTAAAGTAAGTGTTACTGCTGTTGTCCAGGTAGAGGATGGCAGAGTGTTGCGCCATAGAGATGGCATCTTTTACAGTGTTCTCTACACAGCTATTAACACATCAATGCCGCGTCTAATTAATTTAAATTGCAGTTAAATACAACTGTACCTTCGGGTATTTAATTGCTCCAGTCAGGAAAAATAAAGGTGGGACCTGAAAAACACCAGAGAAAGAGAGATAACAGGCAATTTCTTCTTGATCAAAAGCTTTTAGTGGGGTTATCATTAGAGGCAGCGACTGAATCGCCTTCTAGTCTTCTCTAATAGGGGCAGATAGAGACAGCAAATTAACTTCATTACAAGTACACTGGGAACTAGACAATTAGACGACTGTGAGCACACACACACGCACACACACGCACACGCACACACACACACACACACACACACACACAGTAGCAATTCTTTCTATGTCTGAGAGAGTATAAGAAACGGGAATTGTGACACCGACTGATCTGCACGCTTACAGGTGTATTGTGTATTATACATATACACAGCATATACATACATACACATACACACATCCATACACACACTCTCACAAACACCTGAAACCTGACGTTAGGGGTGTGTTAAGGGCTTGTTTATGCCGTTAACCGGCCCACCAGAGGCCCAGAAGGCAGGCGGAGTCGAGCTGCATTGAACCTCCAAAGCGACGAAATGAATCACACTGTTGAATTATGTCCACCATATTAAATATTTTGTTTGCAGTGTTTTTTGTTTGTTTTTTCTGTCACCGGTGAGATTTTTTTCAGCATCGTGAGTCACTTTGAGACAAAACATTTTATAAATCATGAACTCAAGTATTTGAGCTCAATTTAACCATAGCCATGATCACAATTCAATTCAATTCAGTTTATTTTGTATAGCCCAAAATCACAAATACAAATTTGCCTCGGAGTGCTTTACATTCTGTACAATCTGTACACATAAGACATCCCTGTCCCGGGACCTCACATCGGATTAGGAAAATCACAGTGTCCCCTGAACAAGGTGCTTTCATCGAGCTAAAAATAATAATAAAAAAAGAAAGAAAGAAAGAACGCTTTAACTGTATCTTACAACTAAATATTGAAGGCAGAACAAATGATACAATGTTGCAAATACGTTGAATATAAAGGTTTCATTGTGGCGATGATACAATAAAACATAGCAAACTTTCTGCTACACATATAAGGCAATACAAATGAAATAAATATGATTATACTGTAATTTACAGGAGACAGGGTTGCCCAGTATTCCTCAGTTTAACTAATTTTTTTATTTCCACATGATCTTCCTTTTTTGGGCAAGCTGTTAAAACTTAAAGTGAATTGAACACATTATTGTCATAATAAATAGCATCACGTTTGAGGCGTCTTTTATCAGAATGTCTTGATCGGAAGAAGATGATGTCTCTGTCTGTCTGTGAAATGAAATCATACGAAAAGCTTTTGGATGATTACAAAACGTTTTTGCTTGAACGTTTTCAACTGGCACGGAAGTGATCTGTGTCATTAATTAAACCGGCCTGCAGCAGAACATTTGATGCATCCACGCTTCCAACAAAGCTTTAGATTTTAAGTTTAAAAGCTCTTGTTTGGGCCGAGGAACAGAAAATAAGTACTTTTGTTGCATAAAATAATAATGATTGGTTAAAGACAGAAGTAATTTAACAAAACTATGGTCAAATAAGTAATCGTTGATTTTGCTTCACACTAACAGCGGTCTCCTACATTAACCCGAGAACACTAACGTTAAAAATAGTCACACTATCACTGACGTCGGGTGAATTTCACCCGATATAATGTACCTGATAAAATATACTTCTCATCGAAATATATTCAAATCCAACAATAAGGCAAGTTGAAGTACTCTTCTTTTATTTTACCCTATAGAACTTCTTATAAAACGATAAACAGGTTTCACAGGGGCACCCTGAAAAAAGGCTCAAAATCCGGTGAAAAATTAGGGAATCGTCAATAAAAAATTATTAAAAATATAAATAAAGGAGCTGTGAACTTGTTATTTCGTCCACATGTTCCTGGGACATGTGAGCCTTGTTCTGTGAAGGAAAAGTTAATTAATGTGAGCAGCATGAAGCTACAGAAGGACCCACGCAACTCAGACAAAAGCAACAGAATGAAAATAACGTAACAACAATCGCTCGGGTGAAAATCACCCGACGTTAGTGTTCTAGGGTTACGGTCCTGTGTTGGTTTGACCCCTCCGACCTTTAGGCGGCCGAGATGGCACCGACCGAGCGTCGGTATTTGACCAGTTGGGAGAGTGAACGGCAGAATATTCCACCTAACTGTCTATAAAGGTGGAACGGTGAGCAGCTGCGTGCATGTGATATTCTCCGGGGTCATCACCAAAGGACAAAACTTGAAAGAAGTTGTCAAAATTGTTATGGAAATACAGATTGAGACCACCTCTGCTGGTCCCCCTCCGTGTTTTTCTCTGCCTCCATTTCCCTCCACCTGCCCATCATCACACCGCATTACTCTGCATCCACCTGCCGCTCTTCCTCTCCACTTTCCACCGATCCTCCCTCGCTGTCTCTTCTCCCATTCCATCTCTCAGTGGGCGGTCTCCAAGAAAAAGGTGGTCCACTTTTGAATCCGCTGCTTCTTTGAAGTCTCGCCATCTTTCTGCTCACGTCCTCTTCTTATCTCCCGGTATATCTACGCCCCCCTCTGCTCTATTTCTGTCCTCGCCCAACTTTGGGTCCTCGTTTTCTGCAACTTTTTCTTCTCCCTCCCCTCCTCTTTTTTTCCCCCTCTTCCTCTCTGTTGTCTCCCCTTCCCTTTGATCCAGTGAGTTACAAGTATTTCTCCATTTGCTTGGAGGCATTTCTCATTGAACCCAACTTGAATTTGACATTGGACACTTTACTAGAGCGAGGGCGAGAGGTCTTGAACTGGAAATGTTCAAGACCTCAGTAGTGTGTGTGTGTGCATGCTTCAGAACGGATACAGTACAATGTCGCTTCATGATTTCGTCACTGAAAAGATGCACAAGTGAATAACCTCTCCTTGCATGCACCTTAAAATGCGGAACGGTTTAGATTATTTTGTACAATTGTCATGATTATTGTAATAAGGACAGTTTTTTATTGTCGAGTGGTTGGGTTGTCAATCAGTGGATTTTATATCTGTTATGGAGCAGCTGTTTTATTGTTGTTGTTGTTGTTATTCCATAAGCAGAAGAAATGTTTCTCTGTATTCATTAGAAGCAGTTATGCACGCACTTTTGACTAATTGGAGGTTAAAGAGGGAGGTGTAATGCTAATGCTGCCTCCAAAAAGCTGAAATGTATCCAATTGGGGAAAAAAAAAGTATAAACACGAACACAGTGTGGTATTAATAGCTCTCACAGCCGATAGCATTAGCTTGCTAGCTAGCGGTACTGCTATGTCACACCCAGCATGTTGCCGAGTTCAGACGGGTCTCACTGGGAAGCTCTTAAAGCACTTGTCATTTTCAGTCGAATAACCAAATAACTAAGTGGCGCATGATGTCAGAAATGCACATTTTATATTTGAGTTTATGTTTGATTATTATTATGCGTTGTTTCTTTCCTCTCGACTTTAGTTTTGACCTTTCTATTTGACTTTTGTCGTTCTTCACAGAGTGCGTCTTGTATTACCCTTTGTGTTGTTATACTGGCTTTTCTAATAATAATAACATCAATCGATCAATTTTGTTGCAGTAGTTATTTATATTTATTTAAATATTCCATATTCTAGTGAACGTAATATCTCAATGACACCTTGAGGGCATTTCTTCAAATTTGGCACAAACATCCGCTCCAAAAATTGGTGGCCATAACTCAATAATTCACATGCTAAATATGACAATTTCCCGCCGTTATCTGGCTGGATGAAATGACGATTTGATATTTCGGACAGACGTGGATTTAAACTTGACGGGTGGGCGGAGCTAAACGACCGCGAGGCGGTAACTCTGGTTTTATATGAAAAATAAGAGAAAGAACAGGACCCTGGGAGCCGGAGGCCTTTTTGCTCCTTAAAATACGTTCCGTACAAAAATAAATGGCCTTGGTGACTTGCTTTCAACACGTTTATTTACATGCAGTGAACACGCAGCAGTCTTTGCGTGCCGTACGTCCCGTGGCTGTGAACAGACAGCTCTAATTTTAATTCATTAGACTCAGCTCATTTGCCTCGCAGCAAAAGCCAGCATTAGTCAGACAGCGCTGAGCGGTAGAGAGGCTGAGAATAACACGGAGAGATGCTGCCTCAGCATCCGCAGCGCCGCTGCTCTGCTTGTTAGGGCTCCACGGACACAGCGGTTGGGCTGGGACTGGGCCAACGGCTCTTTATGGAACAGTATGTAACACATTATGGTATTACTCACATCCACTTGGATCCTTTAGTCGCTCTAATAGATTGATGGAAAAAGTTTGTTCTGATCAAACGAGCAGAAACTCTCTCCGTGCTCTAGTTTAGGTCTTATATCGTATACCGTAAAAGTCGGGTTACAAGCCGCTCCTAACTCCGGTCAATGTCCCCGCTAGCTAGTGCTGCTGCTAGCTCCCCGCTGCTGCTAGCTCCCCGCTGCTGCAGCTACTGCCCGCGTCCCCTCTGCCCAAGTCGGGTGTCGAGCCTGGTCCCGCTACTTTCGGTGTTTGTCGGAGCGCTAGCGAAGGTTAGCGGAGAGCTAGCTGAAGTTAGCGGGGAAGTAGCGAAGCGCTAGCATGAGCCCCAGCTGGCTACAGCGGGGAGCTAACGGGGAGACTGACCGAAGGTAGTAACAGCTCGTAACCCGACTTTTACGGTATATTCAATAACTTTAACAGGTCTCACTCACACTTTTCCACTCGCCATCCCTCTCGGCCTCCATCTTTTGCACCATCAGGTGGAAAGGGGAGGGGCATCAGGCCTCCCTGCACACCGGCAGCCCCAAATATCAAGAAGAGGTAACTCTTAAAATAACCCCGAGAAAGATCTAGGATGACGACAAGCCGGCCGTTGCATCTCTCTCTCTCTGGAGATTAATTAAGAACATATTCTCATGGACGGAAACAAATCACTGGACTGCAGAACTTTTTTCTATTTGTTCTCTCTTTTGTGCTCGTCCTGCATTTCCTCCACTCCTGCGTGATTACTTTCTCAGTGCGATGCAACTACTCACGAGCAGCCGTGCGCACATGCCAATTTACATACATCGGGACACAATAGAATATGGAGGCGGATGCTACGCTTCTGCACAATACATTTTCCCCAAAAACACAGCTTCTGGTGGCTTCCAGCTGTTAAGAGGGGAGGTGGTGGAACTTGTTTTTCCATTACTCTCTCTGCACTCACCTCCTTTCTCCTCAAAGGAGCCCTCCACTCGCAGGTGAGCCCTCCACTCGCAGGTGAGCCCTCCCAGGAATAGTTTACCAGCGGGTGCAGGCAGGGTGGTCACGGTGATGCATGGGCGAACAGCACACAGCGGCAGGCTGCACGCGGCGAGGAGGAGATGAGAGCGGGGGAAGTAGAAAAGGGAGGGCATGAGAAGGCAGTCTGAGAGGTGATAAAAGCAGAGGAGGGGGGGAGGTGGGGGAGGATGAGAGGAAAGGGGCAGAGAAGAAAAGAGAGGTGAAGAGTGAGCGGAGAGGATGGGAAGTGGAAGGAGAAATGTGGAGGATGAGCAAAGTGAGGAGGGGAGCGGCGGAGAAAGTTGGGCAGACTTCAAAGAAAAGCAGGAGATTAAACACAGGACCGCCGCAGCATTGGGGGGAGGGGGGGGGGCATCCTGCTGGGGAGGGAGGGAGTCAGAAAAAAAAGCAGAGAGAACATGGACGCAGCACAAGGGGGGATCGTTTTAGCTTTTGTTCTCACTGCAAGGTGACGCAGGTTTGATCCCTTCCCTTCCTGCTAAATATGAGCAGCGTTTCTCAGCCATCCGCATTGTTCTGCTTATCATAATGAAACATCACTTTCATGAGTTAATTAGCCTGTGCTAATTGGGTAGCTTTCATAGAATATGAACAGAAAAACTGTCATCAACTTTTTTTTCTCATGTTTTTTCATGTTTTGAAGCCGCTTGTCGACGCACTGGCTCGACAGCAAAATGAATAATAAAGATATTTTATCATGTTTCTACACAGGGATGCATTGCACTTTGAAAATGAAGTCTTGTCTTGTTCAATGTCCGTGTCTCCATACTGTCATAAGCATTTTTGGCCAATGCTGCATATTGGACTATATGGAATCCATATATGAACCATCAAGTCTACCGTAAAAGCCGGGTTACAAGCCGCTACTACCTTCGGTGGTTGTCCCCGCTGTAGCAAGCTAGCGCTGCTGCTAGCTCCCCGCTGCTGCTGCTACTGCCCGCATCCCCACTGCCCGAGTCGGGTGTCGAGCCGGGACTGGTCCCACTACCTTCGGTGGTTGTCGGGGAACTAGCGGAGAGCTAGCGGAAGTTAACGGAGAGCTAGCGGAAGTTAGCGGAGAGCGAGCGGAAGCTAGCGGAAGTTAGCGGAAAGCGAGCGGAAGTTAGTGGGGAACTAGCAGCAGCGCTAGCTGGCTACAGCGGGGAACTAGCGGGGACACCCACCGAACGTAGTAGCGGCTTGTAACCCGACTCTTACGGTACATATTTTGTTAAAATGGTAGTCGTATTAATAAACTATGTGCATCAAGTTTCAAACAAGTACTAATTCCTTTTCATGTGTCAGGGACATGAATGGATACAAATGGCTGCATGGAAGACAAAAATAAATAACATTTTACAGCATGCATTTGAGGTTTGAATATATAGTGCACATGGGCCCTATAACAGATGAATTATCCCACTCATAAAACAACATAAATATAGAGGTTCTGACTCCCACATTAAGTATCAAACATGCAAAGTTTCAGCATCTTACAGCATCCACGCAATACTTTGCAGGGATCAGTCACACAGTTTGATGTACGTGCACATGCATGCATACACTTCTAAGTTCATACCACATGCAAAACCACACACACACACACACACACACACACACTCACACACACACACACACAGGAGCTTAACCTCATTCCAGCAACGCACCCACGCACTCAGAACCATAATCAGGTTTCGGGCCGCTCGCTCCGTCTCCCGGCCGGTGACATCCATCACGCCAGCAGCCAGTTTGAGTAACTCCGTGATGAAGAAGCACAAATCTGATAGCCGCATCGATTCACCCCATTATGACATTACTGGCAGGCTTCAGTCCAGTAATGCAGCGTTCATATTCTGTCAGCGGGGACCGGTGTTATAGAATATGGCCGTTCACCTTCATGCGGTCCTCTTCTTTTCTTTTTTTTAATCGATAGCTGGAAACACAGTCTGAGTTCTCGTCGATAATTGCTAAGAAGGATGTAAACTCAGGGACGATCAATAATGAGTCATTTAATGAGATAAGTAAGTACTGCAAATAGCGTCAGGAGTGGTGACATATATTAAAACAGCATTTTGTTTTTACAATTCAAGGGACGACTTTAATCCTATTTGATTTTTTTTTTTTAAATGATAGTCTTGGATCCTTTGAAACACACAATACCTTTTCTTGAATGCACCCCACAACACTTCCCGTGCCACTGGGAGGTCTAAATATCGAGCAAACTGTAATTTACAGCCGCTATAAGTGCCTTGCTTAAAGGCCAGTTTCCAGTGTTGCTGGGGCACTGACGTATGGCTGCAAGCAACTTCTGGGAAAATACTGCTGATGTCCTGCTACAACTACGCCTATTATCCCATAATGCGAGTGTGAAAACAGCCTATTAGTTGGCGCGGCTGCACTCTGTACGGCTGATGTGCTCCTAATGGTCCCTCTGGGTTCACTGGAGAGTCCCGATATATCAGTCCAGCTCCCTCCTCTCCCGTCTGTCTTCGTTTTTAGACCCTTTTTTTTTTTTCCCGCGGCGAGGACAGCGGAATGACTGAGCCGCTGCTGTAATGATCATCTGGTTAGAAAGGAAGGTTCCCTCAATTTACCTGGGTTTTGCTGCAGGTCAGACGAGTGCATTGTATCTGAAAACTTTTGCTCTAAAACGAGCTTCGACACCATTTTAAAGACAATCGTCGTCTCACGGAATAAACTGTAGACACGTTTTAACATTTATATCACAATATGAAGAAAACCAAATGTGCCCTCGGTTGATAAGTCTGTACCAAATTGCTAATTTGTGGGCCAAAAACCCATCAACCATTAAATTCTTCCATTGTGACTCACTGTGATCATCTACTGATCATGAACATGGATTATTTTGATTGTGGCACATCTCTCACCCACACTTTTCCAAACCTAACAAGATCACTTCCTTTAACCCGATCTCATGAGAAGAACATCACGGTTGGCTAAAAATTATATGTTAAACAAGTTAAATACGTATGAAAATGACAACAACAGCACTTTAGGACCACCAGTCTCAAACAATGGTCTCCTGGGTGCAAGTCACACTGTGTTTGTTTGTTTGGTAACTCATCTTTTTCATAAATGATGTACAGATCGATGATGTAATCCACACCCAAGCTTTTGTCAAGCGCCAGCTATATACTGTATATTTATCTTTTTCAATATATCCGAGGAAAAGAGGTCTGAAGCTCACTGTAGTCAAGGTAACTGCAGGAGGACACTTTATCTGAGTGGTGCTTGACCTCACGGCAGACAGAACAATTACAGGTATACAAAACACTCAAAACACAGTATAATCTTCACAATACCACAGAACGAGGACACATGGTTTACAAATATGGAATTATTAAGAATCCAACCAGTCTGTGTGTTTGTTTTTGGAGGCGTAGCTTCAGGAGGGGCTTGTTTGGCTTCACAGATATTATTTTTTTTAACGCATTTGAAAAAGGTAAACAGGTTTCTTGAAGTACGCGTTTATTGATCGAGCCTTTGAAAAGATTCATCAAAGCAACAAACCCCAAATAAAACAGTTCTGAACTTGAAGTTTATATTTATTCATATTTAAAAACACTTTCACATAAAACACTGTCATTTTAGAGGCATGGAAGAAAAACAAGACTTCTAGGTAACACGGGCTGAGTATTGATATACAGATTATCATTTTGGGGGGTTTAGGAATTCCTTTCATGCACAGATGCATTGCTGAAATCAGAAAAGGTCTTCTCTTCCAAACTGTTGAAGAACATTGTTAAATTGTTTACAGAATATACACTGTTGTTGTAAGATTGTCCTATTAAAACCCCCTTCATTCGACGTAAAGGGCCCAGATAGAAAATACACATATTTAGGTTAACAAGGGTTAACAGGAAAATACAAATAAACAAACACATCAACAACAATTGGGACATTTTTCGGACTACTGGGGTTTTTGAAATAGTGGGTCTTTGGCACAATGGTTAGTCCACAGGTGTGAAGAGACCTGTGTTTGTTTCATCTGCCAATCTGCAGAAAATACGTTTCCCTCAGTTCACAGAGAGAGAAAAACACCATGTTTATTAAAGCAAATCACTGAATGAGTAAATGTCATATTTGGAAGATGTGGTTTACATTGACGATGCATAAAGCTTTTATTAAAGAAAGACGACATCACATTGTGCACCACGGGGCGGCATATAGCACCCAGATGAATAATAAACACAGGATCTGGAGAAACAAGTTAAAGCGAGCCATAACTTTCCTCCCACCCGGTCAGAATCCATCTCAAGTGCGTCCCTCTGCTGGTAAATCACATCAGCCGTCAATACCAGGTGTCCCGCACCTCTCAACGCTGTGTCCTAGCAACACCACATGCACTTGAGTAAAAAAAACACTTCTAATTTCAAACAAAACACAAAAAGCGGTCGAGTGGCCGCTCGAGTTTAGACGGTTTAACCCAGGGGTGTCAAACATACGGCCCGCGGGCCGGCTCCGGCCCGCCAGGGGGTTAAAATTGCAGAAAATAAATAAAATAAAATAAAAAAATACCTCAGTTGGGAATCAAACCACTGCTCCTCTGATTGTAAGACATGCATGGTAACCATTGAGCCACAGACACAATTGACAACAGCATTGACTTTACTAAAGATATTGCCCAACTGCGAGGGAATCTGCAGAGGAGAGCCCAGGCAGGTAAACAGGGGGCTGATGTCTGAATTGTTGGTCTTTATGTTTCTAGTTTATTGAAGAAAGACCTTAAAATAGAGTTTATCATCCAAAAAGCTTCACCAATGATTTAAACAGAGAGTAATATTGTCATTATGTATGCGCTAATATGCTGTGATTTTACTGGTCCGGCCCACTTGAGGTCAAAATGGGCAGCATGCGGCCCCTTCACTAAAATGAGTTTGACACCCCTGGTTTAACCATTGTGTGGTTAAACAGAAATAAACTCCTCGGGCCCGACCTCTCTCACACTTCACCTTCATTTGCTACTCGGTTAGACAGGCTCCAGCCAACGTCCTCGCCAACAGAGTCCCCGCAGGTATTTATAGCGACTGTGTTAAGCAAGAAAAGAAGAAGAAGAAGAAGAAGAAGAGCGTCGATGCCAGGAACTGGAAGTCGTTTGGCTGCGACGGCTCACGTCTTGGCACACGATTAACACAAAGCCGCTTCCTCGTTGTCGCTCACGGGAAGTGTCTCGGCTCCTGAAGGGTGGCAGGGAAATATTTTTGGGACACAATACTCAGTTAATTACCTGGACTTGTTAGCAGCTAATTACGCAGAATGAGGTGTGTGTGTGTGTGTGTGTGTGTGTGTGTATGTGTGTGTTCTGCACTCGCCACTGTGTTGGGACTCACTGTCTAAGAGAGTGATAGAAGACAATGGCACACATTGATGTTCCCGCTCGTCTCGTGTCGTCAGATTTAAGCTTCGTCGTAACTGGTTTTGTTGATAAAAAAAAAAAAAAATGTAATCTTATTTTTTTATGAGATTTTCCTGCATTGGACAAAGTCTGTGAAACCAAATCCCCTTTCACAATCTGGATGATTGGATGATCTCTTCATCCAGGAACACACTCGCGTACAACCCGCGGTCACATTCCCCACGGTCGACGCCTCTCTATTAGACGGCGATGATTCAACGTAATCTCGGGGGTTTGAGGTCAGGGCGGCCCTTGTGATTGTGTTACCGTAAGCGTAATGCGGGGGCACCTTCCACTTATGTTGGAGGGCGCTTTGAATCAAAGCATCCATCATATTCTACAAATCATTACTCTTTTTTTTCTCATATTCATGAGATGCTCAGATCCTCCATCGGGTCGCACATGTCGGTTTCTCGTGTCAAAGGCTGAATTTAAATAAGCATACCAATACCTGTGAGCTTTGATTGAATATGCAGAGTATTACTCTTCTTTCCCCTTTTGTGTCCTCTCCGCAGTTTAGCATACTTATTACATTATTTCCTTATATTTGCATGTAATTAAGCGAGAGCTTCGAGTGTTGAAGACGGTTTCTGTTTATCGGTTTGGATATCAGAATATCTCACAGCGAAGGAGGTGAGGGGGGGTTATGATTATTAATGTATGATGTGAAGCCACCTGGGTCAAAGAGCTGCAAAGAAAGCGTAAGCAGGGTTTCAGGGTTCAATCCCCCATTTTGGTCGAAACCACGAAAAAACATCCACTGGAGGTACGATGAGGTCCTTTGGAGCATAACAACCACCCCTGATTTATATTCAGCGGATGCTTTAATAGGTCCTCAAAGTCTGTTCCTTCTGTGAGAAGCTGCATAGTAAGTATGCCAGTCATTGTGATTATCGCCCATGAGCAGCCACAGAATTAATGTTTCCCTCTATCTCTCTCTTTCTGTTTAAAGGTAGGGTCTGAACCCTGTGCTGTCACCTCGATGAACAAAAAGCTAGCGCGTCCTTTCTGAGAGCACGACTCGTTCCGAACACACGACCCGACAATGTGCTCGCTAAGAGAAAAGATGTGCGTTTGTTGAAATGCTGAAAAATGGACCGACCGTGGCTATTGGGAAATCAGTTATAGTTAAAGTGTAGAGAAGCTGAAATACATTTAACTGTTTGTTTTAAAGTAATACAATTGTGAATTATTCTGTTGATACTCAATAATACTAACAATATCTTTAACATCACTAATTATGAACATGTACTTTGAATGTTAATAAGGTGCCAAAGTGCATTAAAAAGTGTAGGGTTTTTAGAACCTAGTTTGTCAAATTTGGACTTTGCACAATGTAAAATGAGAAGTTGTTTGTGTGTACATTACAATGCATGAAAAATTATAATTAATAAGGGATATTATTATGAAGGATTTGTAATTGTGTATATATATATAAAGGTCACTTTTATTTACTGTGAAATGATTAATGTGTGAATGGATGTTAGATGCTGCATGCTGCATGTACTGTCGCTTTAAGGAATAGTAGTTCTCTTGTTCGCCTGAGGTGGCGGAGCTGAAGAATTGACTTTCGAGACTTGACCGGTCTGGAGAACAGGAAGTGGAGAAGAAGAAGAAGAAGGCTGGCTCCGTCACTTTAGCTGCGGGCCAATGAGCGAGTAAAAAGGTACTCACCGGTGTGAGGAAAATTAGGTTAACGAATCGGAAGGGCTCTCGGCTCCATGAACGATATAAGTTAACTGTATGAGGGAGGAGCGCTCTCTTCTTCCGGCTACGAGCGAGCAACTCGGTCCTGCGTGCCCCTGGAGTTCGCTGGTGGAGAAAGAGGAGCTCGATCGAAAGCATAAGCTGTCTGTCTATCACTTTTTATTAAATATTCTTTTATCATAACTTCTTTGGACCCTGGACCTTATTTTCCTGCATCACCTCACAGGATTTTTGAGCATTTCCACAAAAGCATCAGAATAGAGCTCAATGAGGACCTTTAGGAATTTTATTTGTAAATACGAGACCGTGGTCACGTGACACGTCACCACCACTTAGCTAAAGGTTCGGCTTGATGACCGTTATCTGCCTCATTTAGCCAACCGACCGCCCTTTTTTAAGACACCTAAAAGCTTTGAAAATTCAAGTGGGAGGTTTGCTTTTGTGTTTTGTGTCGTAGAACGAAACGTTGAAAACCCTTTAAACTCGTGTCCACCACAGACCTCGTTTCAGGCAAGTGAACGAACAACCATCTGAAAAGCACTGACTTCAAGACCAGGGAGCAGAAGTACAAAAATTGCTGACTCATCTCTGTGTTTGAGGGCTCATAGCACTCTAACAGGTGTACCCTATTTGTATCTGGGGATTAAGGTGTTACATTGGTGTTGAAAGGACAGGATAGATATGTATTTAAATCTCTGTAACTTTCAGTGTGCTGTTAATGTACACGATTGTTCAATATTGCATCAAGAATGGAGGCGCTTGTAGGTGTCAAAAAGTATAACAGTACATTTTGTTTGCTACTGGTCGAGTGATTTTTGTACTGGCCACAGCTTAACATTTTGGGGGTTTCCTACAAAAAGCTACATGGAATACACATTGGAAATCCGGTTTTGCTTTCCACCAAATTGTGTTCTTCCACTGCTGAGGGACGTTAACTTAACATCTACTGTAGTTTCACCTCCAGCCTCAGATCTTTCTGGATAACGTCAGCTGAGCTCGCTGAGGACACATCTGGTGGGACCACACAGATGTTGAGTGTCGATACAAAAGCAGGACTGAGGATGGGCCCGGACTCTCTCCCAGCCTCCCACGTCGAGCAAACAATGAACCAACACTTGATCGCAGTTTAACAGAGAAGAGGCACTTTAATAACTAAATTCCCTCAAGCGCACATTTGACTCTCTGAGTTTGAGTCAATGAGTTTTCTGATGGTCTCTGTCAAAGAAAACACTGAGTGGGTGGAATATCCATTCCCGAACGCTTAGAGGCTACACAAGATGCATAATCACATCCATGCTCATGTACAGTTTTGTAAACATATTTGCTCACATTGCCACAGGTTTGATGTCTCCTTCCCACTTCTGTGACTAAATTAAGTGCCAGCTTGAGCAGCAGCACATTGGCATCTTGCTCTTTATGTCCGCCCTCCTCCTCCTCGTCTCCTCGCATGCCCTCCATTGCTGATGTTCCTAAATGAGCGGACCGTTGCAGCAGCAGCAAATCATTAAGACTGAGCCGAGAAGGTCAAGTGCTTTATAAAGACGAGGGACAATTAGAAGCCAACCAGGACAATGTAGCTCTGAAAAGGTTAGCGCACCCTCCTGACATGCACACATTTGCACAAGCACACACACACATATGTATATGCGGGGGAGGCGAGGCAATGAAGGAGGTAAAAACACACAATAAAGAGCAGATGAACCAAACAAAGCGTGCACATGGCTTACAAAGCAAGATTGATTGAAACCGACAACCACATTCACAGTCATCCAAAAAAAAGAGAAGAACGGGCTCATGAGCATAGCCCACTTGTGTTAATAGCCAAATAGATGCCAGCACACACACACACACACACACACACACACACACACACACACACACACACACACACACACACCCCTGGCTTCCTTTAAGAGCATTTAAAAAGACATAACAAAATATGATCTTAATGAGCACAGAGGACAATGTTCCCATCTTGCCAATTCACTAAATTACTGTAATGCTACAAACAATATCCCCAACAGCAATTTTTGTACGTGTCGTTTTACGACGCCCGTTATGTCTGGCTCGCAGTTATCTGGACTGACTTCTCTTGTCATCTTTGCCGAGTTGATGAGGATGCAGATGACTTTGTTATCGTGCCGGCACAGATTGTGTGTTTCCTTGTGATTTGAGAGTTGGCAAACTACTGCAGCGGGAGAGCTAACTGCTAACACACAAGCTATAGCTCTCTAACTGCTAACACACAAGCTATAGCTCTCTAACTGCTAACACACAAGCTATAGCTCTCTAACTGCTAACACACAAGCCATAGCTCTCTAACTGCTAACACACAAGCTATAGCAGAAATCAAATCAAAAAGCTCCAGATGCAAACTCTGACTGTAAGTTACACCATTTTTTGGTTATTGTTCTAAAGGTATTCTGAATGTCTTCACGAGTGAGCTCAGAAAGCAATGTAGCGCAAAGTGTAGGTGGCGGTTAAGTTGATCGTGCAGTTGGTGAGGTTGAACCTACTGTTCCAACACTTTCTTTAGAATCTATTGTTCGCCCATGGATGTTTGATGAAAGCACTGGAGTATGATGCCAGAGAGTTTATTCTTCAATCAACAAAACAACTCACTAAATTCATACTACTTTCAATATGCAGATTTCACACATATGTGCTTCTAAACATTTAATACTACTGATAGTGCCGGTTTATTATGCTAAATCACACCAACAGTAGGCACCGTCTTCCTGTTTTGCTCAAGCTATTTATTGAGACTATGGTCAAGAAAACCCCACAAAAAACGAGATACCGATTTTGTAATGGATCACACCAGCCGTGACAACAAATCAGAACCAGTGAGATAAATAAGCATTCGCTTGGACATCAACCAGCTGCCTCTGCCTGCATCCTTGTAAAGTTTCGTGACCCCATCTTACACGGTTGGGACGCAATCGCGTTGCCAAGTTCCGTCCCCAGACGGACAAATAAACACCTGGCAAAGTACTCGACCGACCCACCTCTGTGGTCGTCCCTGATGTCTCCAGGAAACCACATTACGTTGGGATGACTCACACACACGAGGGGAAATCAATTCCGGCGTTGCTGTCGCGGGTGGAGAACGTGCAGTCGGCAGTGTGGGAGCAGCCATCTCAGCTGGTAGCTGGATATTACAACCTGGAAACTTCTGCAGCCATAGGACGAGGCAGTCATAATACTCTGTAAATATGCAGAACATGGAAGTAACAATGGACCTGCAGAAGGAGGCATAATTATTTCCTGTGGACTCATTTAGCTAAATACTGTAAACATGGGTAAGACATGGCTTGTTGTTTTGATTTCACAGCACGTTGACAGCATGGTTCAGTCTCGCCAACAGCTGGCGGCTATTTTTGATAAAGAAATACAAAAAATGTGATGGACCAAAAAAAAAAGAGAGACCTCTCCACACACTGTTCCCCCTTCTTCATAGCTGTTTTCTCATCATCCTCTTTTGTTTTCTTATCAACACAACATTCTTCTGCATGCAGACCATATATCCTGCATCCATAAATCTGCAAAAAAAGGATAAGCCCAGAATGATGTCCTACGGCCCTGTTATGCGTGTTCTCGCCCAGAAGTGACTTTAATATTGAGCTCACAGCGATGTGAGAGTTCAGACAAACACCATAGATAAGAGTCTTGGTTCTCTGATGTCTAGCTTTAGGGAAGTAGAGCTGATGTTCAGGAATACTGATTAGTCTGTGACAGAGGTGTGGGTTGAAATGTCACATGTTTTTACTAATTTCATATCCAGTAGGAATAGATAGCAGCTTGACATGTGTTATTTGGCCATACATTTAAAATGCATTACTATCAAGAGTTTTTTTCATGGATTTTCAGCCTTTCTCAGAAAGAAATACCCACTTTGGTCTTCATTCTGAGTGCAAATAATATCTGTGTTGGCAACTTTAAAAGCGTCGTCTTGAGGGTGTTTAATGGGCCAGTTGATAATGCTTATATCCATAACACGCAGTGCCTTGCAGCTATTCATAGAGGAAGCAACACGATACACAACAAAACTTTCAAGACCGCTGTGCAGGGCGTCCTGCAAACCATCGTGTAACCGCCCACACTGAAATAAACACACCAGGAAATATTTGCTCGCAAGTAAATGTCGTCTCATACTTTTATTTTCCGCTATTTGAGAACTCACTGTTCATGAAACGGAGACTCGGAGAGTGTAGGATTAGGTGGCGCCATCTCCTGGCGAGGACGCAGATTGCAACCGACTGAATAACGCTCTGCTCGTTCCTCCCTTTCCAAGAATTCGGTAAAGTTAAACCCGCGGTCGTCTTTCTTTCGAGGCCGTCCATACCATAATACCGCTATTTTTTACCCGCTAATGAACAGATAGTTAGGAATATTATATTCCATTTCTGACATTAGACCTCCCGAAATGGCCCTTGTTGTAATGTTTTTTATGTTAGTAAAAGAAAGGAGTTAGGTAATAACTTGTGTACTCATTGTGCAGAGTTACTATCTGTTAACTGTGCATATGACGATAACAATATCTTGAATCTTGAAACAACGACGCACACACATCCACGCAAGCAGCTCCAGGCTGCATGTTCACGATGTTCACAACGGCCTATTACTCACGGATGAAACGTACAAATAATTTATCAGATCTTAGAATCTGTTCCTCGTCCCTCCTCCTCCTCCTCCTCCGTTCTCTCTCCCCCTCTTCTGTGTCCTCCGCCTGTTCCCCGCTCACCTTTATTACTTCCACCCCGCTTCCCCACGGCTTTGAGTTTTCCCCGTCATGTGTCTTTTACCTTCTCCTCTTCTGATTGTTCCATCTCTGTCTCTTTCTCCCGCTGCCTTTCAGGGTCACGGTATATTTCCCTCGGTGTTTGCTCACGAGATTATCTCATGTCGGCGAGCTGGCCCTGCGGTAGGATTAATTGCATCAAACACTGATAACGGAGACAAGGGGAAGGGGAGGGGAAGCGCTGATTACATTTGGCTTCAGTCAGATAAATAGCCTCGACTAACAACAAACACCGTCGCTAATATCCTTCCAGCTTACTTTCCTTTCTTTTTCCCTCTTTTGTATCCAGCCCACCGCTTTCTCTCTCTCTCCGCTGTGAAGAACACAGTCCATCTCTCTGACTCACTTCTTTCTCCTCTTAACCTCGAGCGAAGAAGTTGTTTGCTTAATTACGCGTTAAAATCTAGTGACAGTATCTCCGACTAATACCCAGCTACCTCTTGAATACGCCGAAACGTTAGCCGGCGTACGGACAATCATTCTGTCACTCTGTCTGCAAACATGTAACGTGTTCTCCTTCCAAAGCACACGGAAACAATGTTCATATCTCATCGGCTTTTATGCATGCATGTAATACCGTAATGCACACACACACACACACACACACACACACACACACACACACACACACACACACATACTCGTCTTCCTCCTTTGTAGGGTCTGCACTTATTTTACCCCATTGTGGGGCCCACCCTTTCCAGTGGTTCTACACCTCTGTAAAAAATAAGGCAACATAAACACACACACACACACACACGATAGTTATTTATATCATGAGATAAAGACAGCAAAAAACTCTGAAATTAATTGAAAATCCTTTGATAGCAACACACTGCTGAAGACACAACTGTACTGGGACAATGCAGCACCGTGATTGTTTCTGCTCCACTTGTTCTTGTTCTTCTTCTTCTCTGACTGTCTCGTACGTCTAAGCTTGTGTAACATGAAGCTTTAAGATTAGCAGACTAATTCACCCTCTCAGAGGCCTCATTTACACACTTCATAGTCATACCCGGATGCCTTTCAGATCCAGTTTATGCACTCCTTTACACACATCTGCGTCGCCATTAGTCAGATATGTAACTCTGCGGTCCGCGAGAGGGTCAATGAGCCAAAACTGCGGTTCAGGAGGGAGAAGTCAACATTTCCTTTTTAAGTATTTTTCTTGAATCTGACTCGTTTCAAGCCAAAGCTCGAGGGAGTTTATTTAAGCAATGCGATATTAAAGTAACACTAGTTTCTTGGTTGCATTTACACCGAGCTGCTTCATATTAGTACCCAGCACGCCTGCACGAGAACTCACCGAAGTGTCCAAGTAGAAAAGCAGTAAAACTCACCCCCTGGAGGGCATTTAGGTGTTTTTTTATTTTCTGTTCACATTCACAGCCTAATCTCCCAGAGCATCTCATAATACAAGACTGATATCGCTCCGGTAATTTCCCTCCGACTCTCTCACAGTTCCCTGCAGAGCCGTAGAGCGCTTGATGAAAATGCTCTTTGGTAATCCCCCGCGAGAAGAAAACAAATTCTAAATTTCTAAAATCAGTGCCATTTTCAAGCACCATTTTTTTTCTTCTCCATTCACGCAGCCCATAATCCGTTATCATTGATTTGGTTTTTGCCGAGACACGTCCACTCCACGGGGTAAACAGACATGATGATTACACATCCTACCATGTCTGACCAGTAAACGGGTTTTTGAAGTAGCTGTAGCCTCGATATGAAGGTGCCTTTTGTGCCCCAGAAGACACATAGTCAGTAATTACTTGATATTAAAACCTGCTCGCAGAAGCGGCAGTGATTTCATCTGCTTGTCTGGAAACTGCTTCAGTGAAACTGTCAAAGAGGGTTGAGGTTTTAGATTCATAACCAGGAGAAATTAAAGAGTGTGTGCAGCAGTTTATATGATTTGAAAAGAGAATAACCATAAAAGCGAGGTCGTTTGGCTTTGTTAGGCTTTCATCCAGCTTCGTGCCCCGGATGGTCTGAATATCAACAAAGCAACCAGACCACGATGCCCACTTTGTCTGTCACGTCTGCATTTGGTGGTCGGCGTCCCTACGCTATCGTTTCCCCTGTGGCGTCACTTCGGGACGTGTCGGGGACGGCGTGCATCTTTTCAGAATAAACTTTCCCGTTTGCAGGAATATGATCGAAGGCATCGACCGATCGCATCGTGCGTAACGGACGTATTTAACAACACCGTGGCTACTTCGGTCCCAAGACTGCACACTTTGATTCCTACTTTCAACCTTGACAAAAGGCTTCTGTTCTTACCTTTCACAATAAAAGCCTGAGTTAACCAGAGGGAACTCGAATGGGTGGACAGGATCCTGGTCGTTAGCATCGCTGCCCGTCACAGTCAAGTATTTAGCATTGTCGTCTCGTTTATTCGGTGTGTAAAGGCCTTCAGGCTCCTTAATAAGTAGATGTACTGTAGCAGCATAAGCAAAACAGAAACATTATTCCACTGTGACATGGATACGCATCAAGGATACGAGTGTAGTCGTGTTCAGCTCTGATCCTCGCGTGTGTTTGTACAAAAGTAAATTGCAAAGACATCACAGATTGATGAAAGTCAGCTGTTTCAAAGGTATCGGTTCTCATTGCTCAAAGTGTGAAATCATCTCATGTTTTAGAATAAAGATTCATTTGTTTTGAAGTATTTCAGTGAAAATGTTTCTTCATGCTTGAACATGACGATATCGACACTAATTATGAGTAGAACTGGCTCGAAACAAGAGCCGATTGAAATACTACCGACGCTGAACTTTACTTTAATAATTCTTTCATTAAAATCTTTCTTTTTTTATATCTCCATGTCTGCTCTGGCAGCAAAAAGTCTTTAATATTTTTCTCCACATGTATTCATCCGAGTTATGCTCTTTTTTTTTCTCCCTGTGTTGATTAAAATGTAGTCTTTGACACACAAGTAACCTATTACAGGGTCTTAACCAGCCTATACATATGATAAAACACGGTTTAAACTCTTGCATTTCTTGACGGATTCCTTGATCCTGAATGCCTTCCAGTAAAACTGAGTTCATACATGTTCACCACGGGGAGATAAAGGGCTTCACCTCTGAGCCCGCATGGCAACGTGGCTGCAAACTGTATCCAACTGCTACAATGTAACATTTGAACTGTGAACAGTTAATTATGTCGGCTGCATAGAGCTACACTCACAGCGGATGGAGGGTTAGCACACTGACAGGATGTGTTTTTTTTTTTACTTGACAAAGATTTTAACACAAACACATTCATCTCTTTTGGGATCTGCAGCTGCTATCACAACACAGAGTGTGTGTATCTGTTTGTATTTAACATTCCTCCGTTTTACATGTGTGCAACAAAGACCAGTTCAACAGAAAGTTAGGGTTCAACTCAGTCTTTCAGGATGTTATTCATCAGAGAACAAAAAAAAAACGTAGATATGTTTTTAATTCCCCGCCTTGACACAATGTGTTGAAACAGAATGTTGAAACTAAACTTCTGACTTTTTTTCATAATCTGTTACCTCACTTATATTATGTTTCCAAAATATTAATATCTCCAAGCAACCACAGCACCCGCTATAAAACTTGGAATACTTAATTAATGTAATCAACAAAACGTAATTGTTCCATGTTTAGTGTGTCCAAGGAAAGGATATATATATATATATATATATATATATATATATATATATATATATATATATATATATATAAAACACAACATTTCCTTGTTCCATAATTACCCGTTTTCGGCTTTTTGTGTGTCACTTTAAGCCACGACAAAACCGTAAAATGCTTAAGTCGAGGCAACAAAACTACAGAAATGGCCGCCGTGTGTGTAATGTAGCAGGTTTACCATGCCTCAAACGAAACTAACTTAAGACAAAGAAAAAAACGACAACACTTTGGGACG
Organism: Myoxocephalus aenaeus; assembly: GCA_038501785.1. Taxonomy (NCBI): domain Eukaryota; kingdom Metazoa; phylum Chordata; class Actinopteri; order Perciformes; family Cottidae; genus Myoxocephalus; species Myoxocephalus aenaeus. Next base: position 3,690,708 of record JBAMJR010000172.1, read on the forward strand.
CCAGACTCAACCGGTCTCTGTCTCCAGGTTACAAGTCCTGAGTTAGTTTGTCCCCTCCCAGCCACCATCCATTGTTATACCACGTCACAGAGCAGAGTGTAGCATGTTCACATTGCAGTCGGAGGCTACATGGTGCACCAATGCAACGAGCGAGAGTGAGAGAGAGGAAGAAAAAAAAACAATATTGTATGAACGGTAGAAAGATTTTGTAAGATTTACAGGTATTTGCATTGCCAGTGTTTCTTCCACTGTGTTGCCAGACCTGCTGGCGGAGGTTATGTACTGCAGGCATTTAAATGTCAGCGGTGCCGGAGTTCACAGCCGTGGAAGTGAGGCGTTTCTTCGGTGGACGTGCAGGAAGCTACGTTGTGTTTCATCTCGTTAGCGCTGCATTTAGTGTGCGTGTTTCTCATGGGGTGTCTAAGCATATCTGAGATCCCTGCATGACAGCAACCAACAGAACAGCAGCAGGAAAGAGCATCCAGGAAGGAGTGGAGCGCTTACTGTTTCTGTGTGTGCATCCCAAGTCTCTAAACTGCATCCCCGTTTCCCTCACTTGCGTCCTTTCCTTGCGTCTTAGTCCCTCCCACCAGGGATGCATAGAGAGACTCAAGGAAACCAAGCGAGGAGAGAAGACGAGAGGAAATATGTTTTAAGAGACATGAGACGTCCTTTCCTCTGAAGCGTCACGTGAAGCGACGTCGGTTTCTGATGACTGCAGCCGCCTGACAGCTGATCAGCTGATCAGCTGTCAGGCGCTTTAACAGCTGACGGAGTTTTGTCCGGAGAGTTTTTAGCGAACATTCCAATAAAAATCACTTAAAATATTGATAAAAATGATCGTATATTTTCAGTTGATTTAATGGTGTTAAACTACTACTTATATTAATAAAGACAAAGTTATCATGAGTGTCAGAGTGGAGATGTTTTCTCTGTCGTCTGTTACCGTTTAATAAACTGCATTGAGTATTTTTATACTGTGATGTGTCCTGCTTATACGAGCAGGATCCATGTCTACCGGCGGAATGCGTCTTATTTATTTATTTATTTATTATTTACGTCGGTATGTTTTGCAATTCTGATTGTGACATCATTATAAAATAACCCACAATATAAATATAGTTTCTCTTCATTACGTGTTGTAAAAAGTGTTTCCTCTCTCCAGCTCTCTGATTTTAATTACATACTTAATAAAAGTTATTGAGGGAAACAACAGATCAAATCTTTGAAGACATGTTTGTGGTCCTTTTGTTGTTCAGACCTACTATGAACATATTTTAACCAGATGGTGAATAAGAAAACAGATTTAATATATAACTTGAGTTTAATCTGTGATCGTCTCTGGTATTAAACTCCAGCATCAGTCCGCTCAGCTGCAGCGTCCAATCACATAACAGATGAGCAGTGAGGGGGCGTGTCCAGTTAAAACACTTCCTGGAAGCCTGCTCTCGGGGATCCTCGATCATGGCTCCTCCGATTTCCCTCCTCGCTCCTCGATCCTCGATCCTCCGAGCAGAATAAGAGCTTTGGGACGGCCGTCAAGATGGCGGCGCAGAACCACTTCCGGTTCAATCGAGGAGCGAGGAGCGAGGAAACGACAATTTAGAGACTTGGGATGCACCCTGTGTGTCGTAAAACAGAAGCAGGCCCCAGTGTCGCTGTCGCCAGTAAAATATCACGTGCCGGCATTTGATAGTTGAGATGATGGTTGACGAATTCCTCTCAATCTTTGTTCATAAATGGTGCATTTATATACGCGTAAAAAAAAGGGGAAACATTCCATCGGCGTGCCTTTTGCTCTTGACTGTGTGCAGAATGCAAACCCGCACGGCGGCTCTGTAGTGCGAGTGTGACCTCCAAAACGAATCACAGCTCCGGTGAGATCTCACATTTTCTTTTGGCCGTCAGTTTTTCTCTTTTGTTTCGCCAGACTCAAGGATGCCGAACACCAATAAATCACTACAACCAGACGGCGCTGTGAAGAAAGGCTTTGACAAAACGGCAAGAGGGAGTTATGGAGAGTTAAGGAGAGTGAGTCATAACTATTCGTCAAAATGTAATGCTAAAGCTTTTTTAGCCCTTCATACCAGAGGCCCGAGTGGGAAATTTAGCTTGCATCCTGGGAACCAGCCTTATTAAAACACACAAGTATTCTTGTGGGGCCCCACTAGCCAAAAGGCCTGAGACCCATTATGAATCATTCCAACTTTAAAAGGCCTTTGTTTAAAATAGCACCAGAGAGGATATATAATTTAAATATGGGTAGAGTAATGTGGCTGGCTTCACTGCCAATAATCAAAATAATAACGCATCAAGTGTGCTACAGCTTTGATAATGTGTTAGCCGACGCACACACGTGTTGCACAACCAATTTCTCAAATTGCCCTCACAAGACAAAATGAAAGATGAGCGTGGACGTAAAGTTGAGTTTTGTCTCCTAAAATTCACCTAAACATAGAAATGTATTTATTAATTTATTTAAAAACTGTATATTAGCATTGGCAAAGACAAAAACATTAGGATTGCATAGGTTTTATCGTAATTACTCGTTGTCAAAAACCTTTGAAAATAAATAAAACAAAAGGTATTTGATACAATATGGAAGTAACTGTTGAAAACCGGGACATTTTAGAGTTTTACAGATATTAGTCTTGACTCGGGACCCCCAGCTTTAAACCTGGGTCCTCCCTGACAAACCGGGACGCTGAAACTAGTTGTGTAATAGACGATGGGCGGACATTTCCACATTTGGCACTCATTCATGTGTCAACACAACGCTGAGCCTCCTCGCTGCTGCACTGCTGATCTCCTCCGCCTACTCCTCTTCTTTGCATTTAGTTGCACTTTGTTCTTTGAACTCTACGTTCTTGTTTTCTAAATGTTTTCCACTGTTGTGTATCTCGGGCTCGACAGATCTCGGGGACGAGCTCGAGATTTGTTCCAGACTCACAGGAGCCAAGCTGCCAAACATTGTTAAAATAAAAAAAAAATTGCTTCAACTTTGACATGAGCGTTAACGGCCATGACGCGTGTTTGCCAGATAATGATCTCATTTCGATAAGTGGAGGGACAAGAAGAACTGCAGAGTTCAGATTCTACAGCTGCTCATTACCTTCTAAGCTATTAGCCTAATCGAGAAGCAACTTGTAATAGCCTGATAACTATCGGAGTACAATGTTGGCTGTATGTTTTTCTTGAATGTGACACCGCTTACCGCAGATAGCTGATTAACTGAGGCGTTCAGAGGCGATGCGCATGCGTGGGTGTTTCATTTACCATAATATTTGCTCGCCGAAATCAGAAAAAAAAGACAAGGAGAGCACGTTTGTGCGGATTAAATAAAAGCTGAAGGTTTCAGCCACAGAGAACGTGGAACGGTGTGCCTCTGTGTTACGCCGAGTGCATGAGAGGAGAGGAGAGGAGCTATGAGACAAAATAAATGATGGAGCTTATTATCTTAAATCTGCACTCTGCATTTTTGCAGAGTGCGACGGTGACCTACGAGACACGTAATTCAAGCTCTGGTATCAAACAGCTGTGACCTTGAGCGGGATGAAAGCCCGTTTGCTATAAACTGTTCTCTTCATCAACGACGGGGCCAAAAAGTATTTAAAAGTGTTTAACGCTGGCTCCACTCCGCTGGAGGCCAAACCCAAGAGCACGGCCTTTTCTTTTCAAATCACAAGTGCACACACACACACACACACACACACACACACACACACACACACACACTCTCATTCTCTTTGAGTAATCTGCACATGAATCTGACGTGTGGAGCTTTTTTTTTTTTAGGAGCTGAAATTCCCTCAGAATTTAGATCCAGCGGCGTGAAGCCATAACGCTTTAATGGCCTGACAGAGGAAATTTGTGCAGAAGCAATATACTCAGGCAGTGCGAACATGTTGTGTAACGTCTGCGCCCTCGCCTTCTCTTGCAACGTATAATTTGTTCCGCCGTCGGGCCGACCGCTGAGTTGCTATATCAGTTTTAGTGCTGCATTTAAGATTATTAGATCATCTCTAAAATAAGATCACGACATGGTTTCCCCCCCTCTTTTAAAAAAAAAAAATTGCGACGGCGAGAGCCTTCACATCTTTATGATCCGTCCACTTCTTATCGTTGTCCCAGCGCCATGTATTCCTCTGTGACCGCCCCCGTGTGTGTGTGCACACACACACACACACTCGCTTTTTGGACATTTTTGGTTAATTAGCCACTCGGAGAGTTGTAAACGAGTGGGGACGCGCCGTTTATTAAAGTGTTATTTGGATGATGAGAGCAGTCTTCAAAGGGAGCTGCGCTTTAATAAGCGTTAGCCGGAATAATTAGCAGGCTGCCGGAGCGGTGGGCCCCGCGGACCGACGGACGGGTGGGAGGACGCGCACTAGCACGCGGCTGCACTCTCCTCCAGCGGCGCGTGAGGAAAGAACCCATTTCAGGTTATTTCTCCGCGGATAAACGGCTGTTTTTTTTAATTTCTTTTCAAGTTTTTTTTAACCTTCCTCTTGTGTTAGCTTTCTGTTAGCATCTCTTGTGTTAGCTTTCTAGTGCCATCTCTTGTGTTAGCTTTCTGTTAGCATCTCTTTTTTTGACCCATGTCTTAAATCAGCTGTAAAATACACTAAAAACAATTATCTATCATCCAATTTGTTTCTCATCTCTTGGTTACCTTGTTAGGCTTCCTTATCCATGAAAATATTGTTGTATGTTTTAATATTTTTGAAAAATCAGCTTTGAAAAATCCTGACAAAAATCGCCCTTTGTCAGGATACCTTGATTTAAATAAAAAAATATGTAAAATGAACCTTAAGAGAATCATATTAAAGTAAATAAAAGGTTGTTGTGTTACCTGACTATTACTGAGGGGTATTAGAACACATCTCTTAAATACATTTGTTTTATTTATTTTTTCATTTTAATAATATTAACTATAGTAACATATATGGTGTTATATGTATTTACTTCAAGAAAAAGGCTGAAAAGTATTTTTTTCAGCAATATAACTTTAATACAAACACAAAATGAAAAGCAGAACAAGTCATAACACAACATATATATTTGCAAGGTCAAAAAAACAACAACCAATTAAGCAAATCGTATTTTTATAACTGGGTCCAAACCGACCCTAACAACACAAAGGTCATAATTTCAACCAGAGCATTTTATAATTTAGTGATTTTTATTTTTTATTTAGTTGAAATAGAGGTTTCTGACAAAGTCAAAAAGCCTTGATGCAATAAACACATTGTATGTGGTTCTTGTATGCATTTAAACACAAGAGGAAGGTTAAAGGATCTCCGTCCATGAAAGCGTTACTCGGGTTGCACGCCGACAAACGTGCAGCGTAAACACACTCTGAGTCACTGCAGACTGGAGTGTAATAAGACATTACTTCTTTATTCGGCGCCTGAAGGGACCACGGTCGCTCGCCCCTCACTCCACTCTCTCTTTTTATTTCATCCATCATTTGTCACTGTTTGTCAAAGAGTGGAAAAACAACTGAGAGCACTTAAAGGTATCATCCGTCTTCCTCTGTTCTGTCTTTGATCTGTTTGGCTTTTTAAATCCGCCTCTCTCTTTTGTCTGTCCCTGCCAACCTCTCTTCCTTTGTCTTTCTTTTATTCCGTATTAAAAGGTGGTGCAAGTGCAAGTTTTCTGTCAATGCCGATCCATTTATACAAAAGTCCGCACGGCAACCTGTTTATCTGGCTGTGGGTGTTATGATTACTTCTTGCAAAACTGTTTAAAGGGTGGGGGAAAATAAATGGAAATGTCATTTTAGAAACAAACGTAATTAACTGAGTGCCCGACCTGGCTATCGTCGCTCCCTGCTGGAAAACCTTTCTGTATCTTTACATACAGAATCACACTTTATATGCATGGCACAGAACTCCGGCCCTCCGACTGCGAACCATCAGCGCTGAAAACGCTTATAAAGTCTTCTTCTCTCAGCAGGAGGGGCCGTACCTCTGAAACCACCTTCAGAGTCCTGGAGTCAGATTTTAATATGTAAGTTATACAAATCCATGACTCGTACAAATCCTTTTAGAAAACATTTTTGTTTTATGGCAAGAATGTAATTAAAAATCTTTTATGTCTTTCAGTTTTCTCTCTCTTCGTATCAGCAAACAGCAAAGGCTTCTTATTTTAAGCTTCGTATCAGCGGCAGCTAATTAAGATTAATTCGGTATAAAGTGAATTGGTCAAAGCACAGAAGGGAAGCTTGCTAATGTGCGAACATTGAACACTGGACCTGGATGTGATGAGAGAAGTGAAATTCCGATTCGACGAATGGATTTTTAAGTGGATTCAAATTCAATGAAAGGCTGTTGAATCCCAACCTCAGTGACACTAAATTGCACGTAATTCAGCCATCCTCAGACGGTTTTATTAACTAAAACCTGGAGACAATGGTCCCTGCTGGGAGTGATGAGCAGCTAAGTGAAACCCATCAGCCTGGGATGAGAGTATCTCCAGTGGTGACGTGTTGTTTTTCAGGTGACAAAAGCTTCCTCTACTGCATATGCCTCAAATAGCAACGAGCAGGTCGTGGTTCTGGTTATTGAGCCAAACAACACGTTCTCATCCCCAACTGTAGAAATACGACGCTCTGTCACTGTTATGGTGTGGTGTGTTCACGGACCCAAATGCAGCGACAGGACAGCAGAGTTCTTATTTAGACCAGGGTTTTATTGCACGGGTGAGAAACAGGAACAAACAAACAAGGTCCGGGTGCAGACAGTACAGAGAGCGAGCTGGTGGAATGTTAAATGGAGACGCGCGCCCGCGCTCCGCTCCGGGCCGGAAGGTGGCCGTGAAGAGTCCGCGAACTCTTTACCGATCCGAGCCGGAAGGTGGCTGTAGAACCTCCGCGAACTCCTCTGATCCGAGCCGGAAGGTGGCTGTAGAACGTCCGCGAACTCCTCTCCGCTCCAAGCCGGAAAGTGGCTGTTAATGACGGGTAGACTGGCAGCCAGGGTCCTCAAGCCTCACAGCTGATCTCCGTGGACCGAGCGGAAGGCTCTCTTCGTGCAGGTGAAACCCGAGGCTCGACACTGGCAGGAAGGTAAAAGCAAACAGAGTAACAAGCGGGGAATAACTCACAGGAAACTATGGACTACTCACGGGCGGAGATGCCAGGTTGGCAAACGGACGGACTGACACCAGAGGTGAGGAAGACCGGAGTATTTATCAGCAGGAGGTAATCACGGCAAACGAGAATCAGCTGTGAAACAGCTGATCAGGGAAAGAGGCGCAGCTGTGGGCAGAACTCACCCGGTTAGGCACAAATCCTCACAGTACCCCCCCCTCAACGGGAGCCTCCTGGCGAACCGCCAGGTTTATTGGGGTGCAGGCGATAGAACGTGCGAAGTAGTTCCGGATCCACTATCCGGGAGCGCGGGACCCAGGACCGTTCCTCCGGACCATACCCCTCCCAATCAACGAGGTATTGGTAGCCTCTCCCTCGTGGACGGACATCCAGAAGACGGTCGACTGTGTATACCGGGCCACCCTCGATGAGATGGGGGGGTGGAGGGGGTTCGACCGGAGGGTTCAGCGGACTGTAGTGTACGGGTTTGAGAAGGGACACATGAAAAACAGGGTGGATCTTCAAGGACTGCGGGAGCCTTAGCTTCATCGAGACCGGGTTGATAACAGAAACGATGGGGAACGGGCCAATGTATCTGGGGGAGAGCTTCTTGGATTGAGTCCGTAAAGCTATGTCCCTGGTGGAAAGCCAGACTTGTTGGCCGGCGAGATAGGCTGGGGCAGGTGTGCGACGGCGGTCAGCCAGACGTTTGTTCTGTTCGGAAGACCGAAGTAGAGCGGCGCGAGTCTGTCTCCAGACCCTCCTGCATCGCCGATGGTAACTCTGGACAGACGGGACAGCAATCTCGGCCTCTTGGCTAGGTAGGAGGGGAGGTTGGTAGCCCATGGAAGCCTTGAAGGGGGAGAGACCCGTTGCCGTGGAGGTATGGCTGTTGTGTGCGTACTCAATCCAGGCCAGGTGACGACTCCAGGAGGAGGGATTGGCCGCCGTTAAACAACGGAGCATGGCTTCTAGCTCCTGGTTAAGCCTCTCAGTTTGCCCATTGGTTTGAGGATGAAAGCCAGAGGAGAGGCTAGCTGTGGCGCCGAGGCTGCGGCAGAACGCCCTCCATACTTGAGAGGTGAACTGGGGGCCCCTATCAGAAACAATGTCCACCGGGATGCCGTGGAGCCTAAACACATGCTGGACCAACAAGTCTGCGGTCTCGCGTGCAGACGGGAGCTTCGGAAGGGGAATGAAGTGAGCCGCCTTGGAAAACCGGTCCACGATAGTCAGGATAACCGTATTGTTCTCGGAGGGGGGAAAGCCAGTGACGAAGTCCAAGGCCATATGTGACCAAGGTTTGTGGGGGATAGGCAGAGGCCGCAACAGACCGACGGGGGCTCTGTGCGAGGCCTTGTTACGCGCACAAGTGGTACAGGCTAGGACGTAGGCTCGGGTGTCATTGTCCAGAGAGGGCCACCAGAAGGAGCGCCGGAGCCAGTTAATAGTACGTCTTATTCCTGGGTGGCCAGAGAGTCGGGAGTCGTGGGCCCACTGCAGAACACGGGAACGGGCGGAAAGGGGAACAAACAGGCGACCAGGAGGACCACCTCCAGGATCCGGCTGGGCCTGCTGAGCCTCCCGTACTGTGGACTCAATCTCCCAGGTGAGGACCCCTAGGACACAGGCGGGTGGCACAATCGTGTCAGGGGCTGGGTCTACCTCGTCCCCGGAAAACTGACGAGACAGGGCGTCGGGCTTGACGTTCCTACTTCCTGGGCGGTAGGTGATAGAGAAATTAAAACGGGCAAAAAACAGAGCCCAACGGGCTTGGCGGGAGTTGAGTCGCCGGGCAGAATGGATGTACTCAAGATTCCGGTGGTCGGTCCATACGATGAACGGGTGGACTGACCCCTCTAACCAATGTCTCCACTCCTCCAGAGCCAGTTTGACGGCTAGTAACTCCCGGTTGCCGACATCATAGTTCCGCTCCGCCGGGGAAAGGCGGCGGGAGAAAAAGGCGCACGGACGAAGCCTAGAGTCAGTGGCTGAGCGTTGGGACAACACTGCTCCAATTCCAGTGTCGGAGGCGTCCACCTCGACCACGAACTGGCGGGTCTCGTCTGGTTGGGCAAGTATGGGGGCTGAAGTGAACAGTTCCTTGAGAGTGTTAAACGCACGGTTGGCCTCGGGGGACCAGGAAAAATTCACCTTAGAGGAAGTGAGTCTGGTTAGAGGTGACGCCGTCTGGCTGAAGTTCCGAATGAACCGACGGTAAAAATTTGCAAAACCGAGGAACTGCTGGAGCTTCTTCCGGTTATGGGGCACCGGCCACTCGGCGACCGCTCTAACCTTCTCGGGGTCCTTGCGAATCTGACCCTCCTCAATGATAAACCCAAGGAACTGCACGGAGGTCACATGAAATTCGCACTTCTCGGCCTTGAGGAAGAGTTGGTTCTCCAGAAGACGCTGAAGAACCTGACGGACGTGGAGCCGATGTTCCTGAAGAGTCGAGGAGTATATCAGAATATCGTCAATGTAGACAAACACAAACCGGTTGAGGAAATCCCTGAGCACATCATTCACTAAAGCCTGGAAAACGGCAGGGGCGTTGGTAAGACCGAATGGCATGACTAGGTACTCAAAATGCCCCAGGGGAGTGTTGAACGCCGTCTTCCACTCGTCCCCCTCTCGTATGCGAACCAGGTGGTAAGCATTACGGAGGTCCAGTTTGGTAAAGACCGTGGCCCCGGGTAGGGATTCAAAAGCGGAGTCGAGCAGGGGCAGAGGGTACTTGTTCCGGGTTGTGATCTGGTTTAACCCTCGGTAGTCAATGCACGGACGAAGACTCTTGTCCTTTTTGGCCACGAAGAAGAACCCCGCTCCTACCGGGGAGGATGACGGGCGGATGATTCCGGCAGCGAGGGAGTCGGTGATATAGGTCTCCATTGCCACGCGTTCCGGACGGGAAAGGTTGTATAGACGACTGGAGGGTAGGGTGGCGCCAGGGAGCAGTTCAATGGCGCAGTCGTAGGGCCGGTGGGGTGGCAGGGAAAGGGCTCGCTTCTTACTGAACGCCTCGCCGAGATCCGCATACTCGACGGGGACAGAGGTGAGATTGGTTCCGGAAGTTGCCGTGCTGGGGGACGGAGTCTGCCGGGGCACGGCGGACCTGAGGCACCTTGAGAGACAAGTGGGGCTCCAACCAATTATTCTATTCCCTGCCCAGTCGATCTGAGGGTTGTGATCCCGGAGCCAGGGGTGACCCAGGACCAGCGGAGTCTGGGGCATCGGGAAGATGTAGAGACGGATCTCCTGCCGGTGGTTTCCAGACACGAGCAGGGTAATGGGACAAGTCCGGTGAGTGATGCTTGTCAGGGGGCTTCCACCCAGAGCGTTTGCCTGAAGGGGGCATTCCAACTCCTCCAACGGAATCCTATGGGCGGAAGCAAAGGAGGAGTCCAAAAAACTCTGTTCTGCTCCAGAGTCAATGAGCGCCAAGACCGGCAGAGAACCGAACGGTAGGCAGAGTTTAGCCGGGATTGTGAGACGGGGCTCTGGGGGGGAGACCGGGGTGGAGTTGCTCGCCAGTATTCCCACTCCTACTGACGAGCCCCCTCTTTTGGGCGCACGGGGCAAACAGAGATACGGTGACCCGACTCGCCGCAGTAAAAGCAGGCACCGGAACGGAGTCGGCGCTCTCGCTCTCCCTGGGACGGGCGGAAACGGCCCAACTGCATGGGTTCACCCCGATCCTCGGAGGGGGGACCCGAGAGAGGAGAGTGCTGGGCACCGGGGCTGCGGCGACGTGGGGGACCTGGAGACCGGAGACTGGAAACGGTTGAGGGCTGGTGAACGGGTGCCGAAAATCTGCTGCTCCGCTCTCCCCGACGTTCCCGCAACCGAGTATCCCAGCGGATGGAGAGAGCAATCAGGTCCTCCAGCGTCTTGGACTCCTCAAGAACGATAAGTTCGTCCCTTAAAGCGTTCGAAAGGCTGCTGAGGTAAACCCCCTTCAGCGATCTCTCCTCCCAACCGGACTCAGCAGCCAGGATCCGAAAGTCAATGGAGTGTTCCGCGGCGCTTGAAGCGCCCTGGCGGAGGCGGAGAAGGTGTTGAACAGCATCCTGAGAATATGACAGAAGGTCGAAAGCGCACTTAAACGCGGCCAGGAATTGTTCGAAGGTAACCGTGTCCAACGGGTTCTGAGTGAACCAGGCCTGGGCCCAGTCGAGCGCTCGGCCATGTAACAACCCGGTCAGATAGGCCATCCTAGAACTGTCTGATGCATATGTGCGGGGCTGTTGGCTGAACACAAACGACGTTTGCAGGAGGAAACCCCTACACCCCCTTGTGTCTCCATGGAAAGGTGCAGGCGACGGGACGAAAGACTCACGGACTGGTTGCTCGGTCCCCGCCATCTGATCTTGGGTGGAGGGGCAGGGTTGCGAGAGGCCTTGCACCATGCCACCGATCTCAGCGACCTCTCTCCTGAGGGCTTGGTGTGAGCCTCCAAGATCGTGCAGCAGGTGGGCTTGCTGTCCCAGCAGAACTCCTTGGTGGGTAATCGCCGTCCGTAGAGGCTCTGTAGGAGTCGATCCTGCTGCGGCTGCTGGGTCCATATTTGGTCAGTCCGTTCTGTTATGGTGTGGTGTGTTCACGGACCCAAATGCAGCGACAGGACAGCAGAGTTCTTATTTAGACCAGGGTTTTATTGCACGGGTGAGAAACAGGAACAAACAAACAAGGTCCGGGTGCAGACAGTACAGAGAGCGAGCTGGTGGAATGTTAAATGGAGACGCGCGCCCGCGCTCCGCTCCGGGCCAGAAGGTGGCCGTGAAGAGTCCGCGAACTCTTTACCGATCCGAGCCGGAAGGTGGCTGTAGAACGTCCGCGAACTCTTTACTGATCCGAGCCGGAAGGTGGCTGTAGAACCTCCGCGAACTCCTCTGATCCGAGCCGGAAGGTGGCTGTAGAACGTCCGCGAACTCCTCTCCGCTCCAAGCCGGAAAGTGGCTGTTAATGACGGGTAGACTGGCAGCCAGGGTCCTCAAGCCTCACAGCTGATCTCCGTGGACCGAGCGGAAGGCTCTCTTCGTGCAGGTGAAACCCGAGGCTCGACACTGGCAGGAAGGTAAAAGCAAACAGAGTAACAAGCGGGGAATAACTCACAGGAAACTATGGACTACTCACGGGCGGAGATGCCAGGTTGGCAAACGGACGGACTGACACCAGAGGTGAGGAAGACCGGAGTATTTATCAGCAGGAGGTAATCACGGCAAACGAGAATCAGCTGTGAAACAGCTGATCAGGGAAAGAGGCGCAGCTGTGGGCAGAACTCACCCGGTTAGGCACAAATCCTCACAGTCACGGGACGGCTCCAAACTATGCCGCTCTAAAAAGCAGTTTCTGACGTGTCTGGGACATTTCCAGTCATACCGTGCATACTGTCTTTTCAAAATAAAGTTCTGCACACACAGAAAACGTACAGTTTCTACTCGTTGCATGCATGCATTCTTCCAACGTTAAGTCAGTTCTTCGGTTTCCCAACACAAGTTATTGGTTAGACGTCGGAAAAAGATTGTGGTTTAGGTTCAAATAAGTATGTTTTGATAAGTAAAATTACTTATGTAACTCCTGTTAGTAAAAATCCAGAAGTTACATAAAAAAAGTATAAACTATACGTTGACTTGGTTACATGAGGGACACGACTAGTGGTCTCCAGGGTGAAAGTCCTGCGTTTGTTTCACTTTTCCATCCTCAACTTTGTTCGAATGTGTAATTTGAATATTGTTTCATATTTCTTCTCATCATATCTGCCCGAGATCTTCCTCATTGTCAGTGTTTTGGTTCATTTCATGACATGCGTTTAATGAGACCTGAAGTAAAGAGGTCAAATAAACTCTAAAGTATGTGCCTTCATCTATTCATGCGTCTTAGAATCCTCTTGTATCCGTCAGGATGTAAAACAGGCTCAAAAAGACGTTTAACCTTGCCATTGATTGGCATCTCATTTTTGCCTATGAAGTGTGACAACATATCAGTGGTGTCAATTTAGACTGAGCACTCACTTATTTCAATCAAATCAAGTTTGGTACTTGTGTTTAAGCATTTAAGATAGCAATTTCAATGCAAATTGGACATTCAAATGTCATCATTTGGCACGTTAATCCAGTATTACCAGACTAAATTTGGTCTAAATCCAAAAACACAAGTATCTCACCTTTTTTTTTTTAAATGAAATGCTATGTTCTGCATGTGTGACGGTACATATTTTTCCTCTTATACATGTTGCACCTCCAGTCCTGTGAGCTGTCGGTAACACTGCACGGATTTGTCTTTCTTGGCCCAGTGGATCATTGCAACAACCTTTTTTTGTTGTTGCTCCTTTTAAAACTCTTGTGTTACATAACAAGGATGATGTAACAAGCCTTGTACCAATTGAGCTACTGTCCCTCTTGTTTATGCTGACGTTCAGAGCTAAACTTTCGTGTTTGAGTGGGAGAAAAAAACCAAAAGGAATCATGCCGTCTCCACCACTGGAACTCTGGTCTCCCCAGCCTTTACCCACCGTCTGAAACGAGGACGGAGATAAAGGGAAGTATAGTATGCCACTTGGCTGTACTCTGCCGATCATGTAGGCATTTCTGTTTCTTTTTTCCCCCATGTAGTTGAGAGTGACAACAAAGGAGAGCGAAGATGACAAGCAAGGTCATGAGCTGAGTTGCAACCTATTACTTGTGGAGTGTGTGCCCGATGCCCAGAGGTAGATCTCTTTGGCTGTTGAAGGAACACGGTTCTTTCCTTGGAGTCATCCGGGGTTAGTTTTGACTCAAACATCACTGCCTGCAACACTGTCTTCCACAACACGGCCCGACTGTCAGCCCGCTGCTCTCCTACCTGCCAGCCCTGTCTGTGCTGCAGTGTTTTTGGATAAACAAAAAAAAAAAAAGGAGCTCATTTCCAGTTGCACAATGCAGGTTTCGTCGGCCCCGAAATTAAATAAGCTTCGGCATTCATCAGAATTGAAGCATTTGGGACGGCTGCCAATCCAGAAGTAGCACCCATTTGACATTTACCCTTAAACTTCCCCTGAAGGACTCCATGTTATCTTCCAGCACTAACCCAGCTGTCACTTCATTGTCACTGTTTGCTGCCAGCCGCTGTCTGTCAATGAAATCAACCAAAGCAGGATACTAAAGAAGTCACTCAGTGGACATGTAGAGAATCAGTGGACAAAGTTACATGTGTCATTGTGAATTAAAGCTGCAATGTGCCACTTTTTAGACATTAGAATATACATATTTCTATTATATATCTGTCTTGACCCTGTTTGAGCCTTGCTGGGGCTTTGAAGGTGAGGCAGATAATCAGCATTGAAAGAGTTAGGAAGCAACCTCGGCGTTTAATTATCGCACATTGGTATTGCTTTCGTGTGAACATGACCAACCCGAGGGAGAAGAGGGTTGACACTTAGGTGCATCAAAGAAAAGAAAAAGACATCGAATAACATTCAACCATCTGAGAAAATCTGATGTTTGAGCTTGCAAGATTATTGATTCCGCCCTAAAAGTACTGCAAACAGCTATTCGATAAAATAATTCATTAAAATAAGATGTTGATTAAAAAAAAAAAACATCAGGAAATGTAAAAATGTGTGCACAATGTGGCCTCACATACATTATCTATGATTTTGCATGAAATGGCCAACGAGCCTAAGAGTTTTCAGAGAGATTTATCCAGAATGAACTGCAGGCCACGATAACATTTTAAAGATTACCTTTATTTCAAAGGAACCAGCTGATGTCCAAAGCGGAAAAGTGTCAGCGGAGAGTCCAACTTCCCCCCATTCATCGTGAAGTACACCTACGGGTTGAGTTCTAAAGCTGCTGATTTACAGCACATGTCTGCAGCGGTTAGAGGCCAGTTTGATCAGCTGCTGGTTGGTGTCGAGGCGCTGCTCGTTGTTCCCGTGTCCTCCACAGAGCTCAGAAGACTTTTCAGTGCACTCAGACGACCCTCAGTGAGCCGCAGGTGTTAAATATTCCAACAGGGTTGAATTGTCAGCGGTCTGAGAGTGTTTCACAGTGATTAAACAGTGTGATAAAGCTATTTAATACATGTTTATAATTAAAAAAAGGTAATGCGCATGGGCAAACCAGTCACAGATTTTAGTTTTTGTTAGCTGTTGCTGATATACTGACAAATTCCTGCTAAACTATCCGGTAAATTTATTTCAGCTGATTCACCCCCGGTGTGTGAAGGAGAGGTACCGCAAGTCCTTCCTTCCTGCTGCTGTCAGGCTGCACAACCAACTGAGCTCGCAGTAGATCACGAAAATAAAATAAGTAAACACTTTATTCACTTTGATCACTTTAACCACCTCAACTGTGCAATATAAATACATTTTTATTCCTTCTGTATATATAATATTGTTATTGTGCATTCTTTACTGTTTTTATTTGTATTACGGGTCCATTACGGTTTTACTGTTTATTTATATGACTTTTAATTTTAATTTGACTATGTCTCTCGTGTGCACTTTACCCGTTCGCTGCTGTAATCCTGCAAATTTCCCCACTGCGGGACTAATAAAGGAATATCTAATATATGTTCAGGTATTTCTCACTCCAAAACATGGTGCCAGACGATTAGCTGATTGCTCTGGTTCTCCATCTGCCAGGCTTATATTTTCATTTTCAGTGCATGGTTTCCCGACTAAATATCTCACTGGAAACAGAGAGCGTGTGATATTAATGCTGGCTTCTGTGGGGCTGGAGAGGGGCTCATCCAGGCAGCATTAGGCTACAGTACAATATTTAATTGCTGTACGCCATCCTCCATGAGAGCATCTGCCTGACCAGTTGCTCCGTCCAGTCTAATAGTGGTCTCTCTCTCTCTGATTGCATTATTTTACGAAACCTTTTAATTTGCTTTTTTAATGTAGCATTAGTATATTGCTTTTGCCTCTTGGGGACGGAGAAAAAAGTCGTGATCCAACACATTCTCACCACTCTAGCGTCCGTTGTGGACGTGTCAGGGACGAAGTGTCAAGTCTCCACTCATTCCATGCATGCAGTTTCTTTTTAGTTTTAGTTTTTAAGGTTTACTCGATTAGGTTCAAGCAACAAAACTTCTTGGTTAAGTAGAGGAACAGATTGTGGTTAGAATTAGTACGCTTGTTATGTAACGTACTTACGTGGCGTTAGCTAAGCATGTACGTTAGCTAAGCATGTAAGTTAGCTATGCATGTAAGTTAGCTAAGCATGTACATTAGCTAAGCATGCACGTTAGCTAAGCATGTAAGTTAGCTATGCATGTAAGTTACGTAACAAAAGCTGTTGTACCTTTTGTAACAGGCCTATTGAACTGTATTGTATTACAGATGATTGAACTTTCAAGTTTTTACTGTTTCTTACTCCTGTGTGATTTGTAATTCATGTTGATTGTGGTGAAGCCAAAGAGACTTTTCCACATTGTGGACGACACATTTTTCGAATGAATACAAGTAGCGAGAGTGAACCAAAAACAGTAGAAAACAATATAGTAGCAGGCCTTAAAACCCAAGCGGAAAAATTAAATCGCTGTCAAGACCTGAGAGGAGTCCCAGAGTGTCTGTGGGCTTATCAATACGATCGACCCCTAGATTCCACATTGTATTTTGATCGTGTTCATATAAAACTATTGATTAGTGCAGGTGCTTCTATTTGCTGAGTGTCATACACTACATAAAACGTACGCACACATGTCCTTCAGAGTCTCGCCCGCGGACACTTAAAGGACACTTCCAGAGAGGGAATTTGGCTTTGACATCAAACTCAAATATTTGAATGCAATGAAAAATGTCCAGATTTGAAACCAGACCAACTGGAAGCCGTCACTCTTAATCGTTTTATCCCGAATTATATCTCAGACACGACTTTCCAATTTCACTTTCCCCTTCATGCTAACTGACATTTCATCCTCATTTGTGTCTTGTGTGATCAGACGCTGAGAGGAAGATGCATGCCTTATGTCAACTCTACCACACACTGCAGATTGGCTTCAATTATCATGGTAAAGATTTAATATGCATAGGCGCATATTCCTAGATGGTAGACATCACACTTGCAAACATACACAAATTAGGGACACAAAAACCCACTTTTACTGGTCCACATGTGTAGAGACACACACACACACACACACACACACACACACACACACACACACACACACACACACACACACACACACACACACACACAAAGCCGAGAATGGTGTTTTATAATTAAATGACCCTGGGAGTTCACTGCAATTATAAAACTCTTGTGTGTACTTTGACTACAATTGACTTCCATTATAAAGCTTGTGCTAGCATGCTAGTCCTCTCCCTCAGTGCTATTGCCATAACCAGCGTGGAGCCCCATTGCTAATAAAGTTAGCATGCTGACAGTCAGTGTTCACTGTGTGTATTAATGCCCCATTCTGTGCCGGGCCGTGGAAGCACCATGGCCCGTTCATGTTGGTTTCCCCATTAGAGGCTAATGGTTTTAGCTGGGTTCATGCAGTCCATTCAGATCCTGCTGTGAACATTGATTTCAGTGTTTACTGCTCAGTGTGTGTGTGTGTGTGTGTGTGTGTGTGTGTGTGTGTGTGTGTGTGTGTGTACTCTTTACTTCCTGAGGTGCATCACAGAGCAGAACAGCCAGACTGACCACAAATATAAATAGTTTTAACCCCTGGGTGTATTGTCATATTACTAAACAAACGCATTTCACAGTTCTGCTTCCAGCACTTCTTTTTTTTTCTCAGGGAGTAGAGTAAGAGAGATTTGGCCTCAAACAAAAAAAAAAGCGGTGTGTGATCATAAAGCTTTAATCTTGGAATTTTACTTCATCCCTCACATGCCAAAATAAATCACGAAAAAATTAAACTAGAGGAGAAATACAAGCGAGCGCATGAGGACATGTCTGGTTTTCACACAGAGCACAAAGATAGAGAATATCAGTGGTGGAAGAAGCACTAACATGTGTTACCACAGTGAAAGGAGCAATGCCACCATGTACAAATACTCTGTTTCAATTAAGGGTGTCGCAATATTGATCGTAACCTTGCTTTTAGAAAAACAAAATTGTAATTGATCATGTTAATATTACAAATGTGATAATATGATGGAAATAATCCAGCGCTTTTTTAATCATCTATGTCTGCATAGTTGCCTTTTTTTGCAAGATTAGCGCTGTTTGCACTGTTCTAGTTGTTTGCACCCTAAGCGCTGTTTGCACCCTAAGCGCTGTTTGCACCCTAAGCGCTGTTTGCACCCTCCGTGCTGTTTGCACCCTTCGTGCTGTTTGCACCCTTCGCGCTGTTTGCACCATTGGCTCTGTTTTCATCGTTGGCTCTGTTTGCATCATTCGCGCTGTTTGCACCTTTGCCGCTGTTTGCACCGTTAACGCTGTTCGCATGTTTGCACCATTAGCTGGGAGCCACCTCAGTCGTAGCCACGTTGAGTCAATAGATATACTCTGAATTTCAAATTTAGCACCTTTTTTAGGACCAAAAAGTATTCAATATGCATTAAATGAAAAGCCAATTTCAGAATCATATGTATGATATTACTAGATTTTAAATAGATGCATTAATGTGAAAGCTCCACTTAAGTTGCGACTGGTAAAGATTGGGCTAATTTCAACTACTTAGCTATTTTGAATCAAATTGAAGGTGAATTATAATTTGCTGCACAATGAGCATGCAAATATAGACACTGACCCCCTTTTTCCTGACTTTGTTCAGAGTGAATGACAACAACAACAACAGGAGGGCGACAATAAAAAGTAATGCCAAAGTGTTTTACCTTCTCTTACATGTACCCCAGGCTTCAGAACCGCTCATAATGTAAAGTCTATACACTCGTATTGCAGCACAGCCTGGGTTTCACTACAGCACTTTTCATTAATTCATTTTCTGAGCAGAAAGTCATGTCATTAAGTAGCTCTCTTTACCTCCAGCGCAACCGGAAAGCCGAACAGATTAGCCACATTAGTGAAATGGTGTTGACGGTCGTGTAAAAATCATGAACAGGCTACGGCGTAAACATAACCCGGGATGCACGTGAAACACAAGAAGCCGCATCTTGCCGCTCTTCTCTCTCAAATGGACTAATTGAGCTTCTCCACTCAAGTCTCAACATAGAGCACTTAATGGCACTTTCATCCGAACACTCTCTGCACAGGATAAGTGCTTACCGTTTCACCCCTTCGCTGAAATTCGGGCCCAGCTGTGATCTCCCTTGAATGCTCGTATTTCATTGGCCAACTTCTGACAGAGCGCCCTCTAGAGGTTGCTGTCCACAGTCCAGCAGAGCGGGAGCCAAGTGAATGTGGTCGCCAACAGATAAACGTTGGCTGCTTGTGGGAACCGCTGCACGTCTGAGGGTGCATCTCAAGTCTCTAAATTGTCGTTTCCTCGCTCCTCGCTCCTCGATTGAACCGGAAGTGGTTCTGCGCCGCCATCTTGACGGCCGTCCCAAAGCTCTTATTCGGCTCGGAGGAGCGAGGATCGAGGAGCGAGGAAGGAAATCGGAGGAGCCATGATCGAGGAGCCCCGAGAGCAGGCTTCCAGGAAGTGTTTTAACGCTGGATACGCCCCCTCACTGCTCATCTGTTATGTGATTGGACGCTGCAGCTGAGCGGACTGATGCTGGAGTTTAATACCAGAGACGATCACAGATTAAAACTCAAACTATATATTAAATCTGTTTTCTTATTCACAATCTGGTTAAAATATGTTCATAGTAGGTCTGAACAACAAAAGGACCACAAACATGTCTTCAAAGATTTGATCTGTTGTTTCCCTCAATAACTTGTATTATGTATGTAATTAAAATCAGAGAGAGCTGGAGAAAGGAAACACTTGTTTACAACACGTAAATGAAGAGAAACTATATTTATATTGTGGGTTATTTTATAATGATGTCACAATCAGAATTTCAAAACATACCAACTTAATAATAAATAATAACGAAATGGATCCTGCTCGTATAAGCAGGACACATCACAGTATATAAATACTCAATGCAGTTTATTAAACGGTAACAGACGACAGAGAAAACATCTCCACTCTGACACTCATGATAACTTTGTCTTTATTAATATAAGTAGTAGTTTAACACCATTAAATCAACTGAAAACATACGATCATTTTTATCAATATTTTAAGTGTATTTTTATTGGAATGTTCGCTAAAAACTCTCCGTACAAAACTCATCAGCTGTTAAAGCGACTGACAGCTGATCAGATGTGATCAGCTGTGATCAGCTGTGATCAGCTGATCAGCTGTCAGTCGGCTGCAGTCATCAGAAACCGACGTCGCTTCACATGACGCTTCAGAGGAAAGGACGTCTCATGTCTCTTAAAACATATTTCCTCGCGTCTTCTCTCCTCGCTTGGTTTCCTTGCGTCTCTCTATGCATCCCTGGTGGGAGGGACTAAGACGCAAGGGAAAGACGCAAGTAAGGGAAACGGGGATGCAGTTTAGAGACTTGGGATGCACCCTGAGTTTGGCGGCAAATCTCCTCTTCCCTCGCACTTTGTCTTTTCATATCCTGCAATGGATAGTGACGGGGAACACATTGCCAGATATGTTGATCAATCTTGTGCATGTTAAGTGGAGAAACAGTGTTTGAGTGTCAACCAATTTAGAAAGCGGTTTTCAAATAAAGTGTTTTTTATCCCTTTATTTGATATGTCAATTTTCTAAATTAAACTATAAATTGAATTTATGGACCATTGGGCAACATTTCTCTCTATTTGTAGTAAAACTGAAATTGTAATTGTCGTTCAAATTGTAATTGTCAAGTCTTTTAGTATGTTGCTCTGCTGTGAGATTCATCAGCAGCTGCGTCAATAAGTTTACTTTTCAAATGTAATAGGATGCAGATGACTAGTTCCCCTACTTAAAATGTAATAAGTAATCTTAATAACTTCATCAAAGTAATGAAATTCATTATATTTGATAATTTTTTTGATTACCAATGTTTCAATTTGAGCAAAAGTCCTTAAAAAAATAAAATAAACACTTTCATGTGAGGGTTTGGAGACTCTCGTGTGTCTTTATAAAGTCCTCACTGAAAAATGACCATCTTAAGTTATTTTTTGCACAGATATAACTTTATTTGCATTGTTCTAACAAAGTGATTGCACATGTTATTAGTTTTTGTCTGATGGAGCAATCTGGTTTACTTGAAAGGGATTTCAATTTTCTTTATTCCATTATTTGAAAACGCACGGATGGAGGAGTCACAAAAAGTTGGACCATTTTGTTATAATTTTGTTGGGCGGTGGGGCCCGGACATTTTTCTTCCTCCAAAGTGGGGCGTGACAGAAAAAGTTTGAGAACCACTGCTATCCATCTACCATTGTGAGCGCACAAACACCAAACACAAGTATAAATGAAATCACATTTCCAGTCAGCTAATATGACGTATTGACAATGAATGGAAATCTGATTCCAGCACAGAAACACAGCCTCATAAAAAGATGACAGGCTGGCAAGTTCCCACTTTCAGGCATACAAGTAACTACGTAAGTAAGTAAGTAATTAACTATGTAAGTAAGTAACTAAGTAAGTAACTATGTAAGTAAGTAAGTAAGTAAGTAATTAACTACGTAAGTAAGTAACTACGTAAGTAAGTAACTAAGTAAGTAAGTAAGTAAGTAAGTAAGTACGTAAGTAAGTAAGTAAGTAAGTAATTAACTACGTAAGTAAGTAAGTAACTAAGTAAGTAACTATGTAAGTAAGTAAGTAAGTACGTAAGTAAGTAAGTAAGTAACTACGTAAGTAAGTAACTAAGTAAGTAACTATGTAAGTAAGTAAGTAAGTAAGTACGTAAGTAAGTAAGTAAGTAAGTAATGAACTACATAAGTAAGTAAGTAAGTAAGTAACTACGTAAGTAAGTAACTAAGTAAGTAACTATGTAAGTAAGTAAGTAAGTAAGTACGTAAGTAAGTAAGTAACTACGTAAGTAAGTAAGTAAGTAATTAACTACATAAGTAAGTAAGTAAGTAACTACGTAAGTAAGTAACTAAGTAAGTAACTATGTAAGTAAGTAAGTAAGTACGTAAGTAAGTAACTAAGTAACTACGTAAGTAAGTAAGTAACTACGTAAGTAAGTAACTACGTAAGTAAGTAAGTACGTAAGTACGTTAGTAAGTAAGTAACTACGTAAGTAACTACGTAAGTAAGTAAGTACGTAAGTAAGTAAGTAAGTATTAAGTACGTAAGTAAGTAAGTAACTACGTAAGTAAGTAAGTAAGTAACTAAGTAAGTAAGTAAGTACGTAACTAAGTAAGTACGTAACTAAGTAAGTAAGTAAGTACGTAACTAAGTAACTACGTAACTAAGTAAGTACGTAAGTACGTAAGTAAGTAAGTAAGTAACTACGTAAGTACGAAACTAAGTAAGTAAGTAAGTAAGTTACATGTATTTATACTTATCACAAAGTCCTGTACAGGAGTCGAACAAAACAAAACATAAATGAACCCAAAGTGACTTTAACAGAGGCCAAAACATTACAACAGGTAAGAAAGCACAATAATATACACAATAAAAGAAGGCGCAGTAAAATACATAATCAAATAAATAAATAAAAACAGATATAAAAAGCTAATGTCGGGGTCAACGGTCATCTCCCAAACCCCGCTCAAAGTGCAAGACCAGGAAAAAAATGAAACAAAGAAATGAAATAAATAAGAGCAGCCCTCAAAGGCTGGCTCTCCCAGCGGGGCCTCCGCTACCTGCTGGCCTCCTCTCTCCAGCTCACAGCCAGAACAAACACACCTGTCAGGGTTTCTGATCCGGTGTCAGTGCCGGTGTCAGCGTCGGTGTTGGCAGACTTATAAAAAAATAAAAAACTGCACTCTGCCAACCTGGCACCCCTCCCACTCGGCTCCGCAGCATCAAGTTTTATTGCAGACCCTGAGAGTCCTGACGGAGGCCCTGGTAAGAGCCTCTGATGAATGAACCTCCCGGCCTGCGAGCCGGTAACTGCCAGCAGAATGTCTCCCAACGTTTCCTCTATCATCAGGGCTTTCTAATCACAGAGCATTCACCTTCATACCGCTGCCTCAATCAGCGTTTAACTCACCCTGCGAGCAGCCGAGCGCTGTGTGTGTGTGTGTGTGTGTGTGTGTGTGTGTGTGTGTGTGGCATTATTTCCTGACTATAGTGCTTTTCTCATGTCTGGCCTTGCCAGCGATCGATCGGCATCTCCTTTGTCTGCAGCATTAACAGACTCTGAGGTGTGTGTGTGTGTGTGTGTGTGTGTGTGTGTGTGTGGTTGTGTGAAACCAATATGAACTGACTTGCAGTGCATTCACCTGCCTGCGTATCCATTACCTGTTCACAGTAAGGAGACCGCCAAGGTGAAGGATTCTTTTTTTTTTTTGCAAAGCCGCACGCTGACGTCCGATAATCATCTGGGGAGGCAGAGTGGAATGATGGGTAATGGAGTTGGCTCAGTATCACGGGATTAAGAACCGGGGCTCATGGAATAATATGAGCCAGTGTACAGTCGTATTGAGCCTCCAAAATCAGTTAAGGAGTTCAAATTGTTTGCCATGCGGCTCTATTTGTTTTCACCGGCAGCGTCAGTGACGGACGAGCGGCCGTTTTGTTTCATTGCAACCGCAACCGGCGTCCTAATAAAAGCCGTGTTGTTCCTGTATTTATGGAGAGCGATGGCTCCGGTCCCTCGGCAAACAGGCCGACTGACAGACGCACGCAGTTCCAACATCAATCTTAATGGTCTCGTATGATATTACGGGGAGGATAAAAAAAAAGAGGAATCCTATTAGAGCGGCTTTGGGGAACTGTTGTGCACTGATACGCAGCGGTGCTGATATCACCGAGCAGTCCATTTGGCAGACATAAGCGACTGCGGTCGCCATCTCGGCTTTCACTCTGACACTATATTTGCAGAGGCCTCTGGGTGTTGGTACAGGCCGTCCCTTTGACATCTACTTAACATCAAACGTGTTTGCTGACTGCGGAGCTGCAGTCCATTATACCTCACGCTCCGTCCCTTTTGCACCAAATGTGACGTCATCCGGTACCACGGACTCCGCGCCGCTCTTTCCTGTATCGACGACCATCTTGGATGATCGGTATTGACTAGAGCGGTTTTATTCTGAACTATGTAACGGTATATTTAAATGGGGCCAAACAGCCACAGAAGACGGACTGTCATCAGGTAATGTATACGCCCCAGATTCAGCTCTTTCAACCCCAAAGGCGGATGCTTATAATTCAAGCATACGACTAGTGGAACATTAATACTTTTGCGTGTTGATTTAGCCAGGAAGTGCTGTACAAGCGCTACTATCTCCTTCCCGCAAATTAAACATTTATTTACGCTAGTTCTTCCCGATCAGAACTGCATCCATTGAAGGCACCCTGTGGAGTGGAAATCCGATGTCAGCTGTTTTTGTGTGCACAATACCCGTAAAACACCAGCACAATCTTTGATGTAAATATACAGAAAAATAATGAGTGCACATACAATTCTATGGATTTGAATTAGTAGTTTTTTATTTGGTCTCAATGTACCTACATATAAATAGACATACAGATGAAAACAACTACACGGTAAAACATTTAATTACTTTATACAGATACCAAGTTTGTAAACACAACATCTGCTGAACATGAAGCACAAGCAACCTCTGTTTCTGAGGGCCTTAAACTTGCATTCTCTCTACTGACCACCAGGGGGGGACTCCTCTGGTTGTATATAAGTCTATACTTCATGTGTTAAAGCTGCATTCTCTCTCCTGACCACCAGGGGGTGACTCCTCTGGTTGTATAGAAGTCTATACTTCATGTGTTAAAGCTGCATTCTCTCTCCTGACCACCAGGGGGTGACTCCTCTGGTTGTATAGAAGTCTATATAAATGACTCTACTTCTCTCTTGATGTATTCCCTCAGTAAACATTGTAAACATGAGTTTATGTTTCAGTCTCTAGTTTCAAGTCTTCTTCAATACAGCAAGATGTTCATTTAAATTGTAAATTATGGTAATTTAAAGTCAGATGCTTTAGGGGAGGAGCTTACTGTGATTGACAGTTCGCTACCATGGTGCTGTCTGGTCTGGAAGTCATCTGTGTTTGCTGTTTTTAGTTCATGGAAGTTAATTGTAACATTTTGTTCATCTAAAAAATGTCTTGGTCCGTGTTTGGTTGTACTTCGCTCCATTCTCAAAAACAAGATGGCGAACTTGAATCTTCAAAACAGCGGCCCACAAATCAATGAGGTATATGATTCATGCATTCGTATTACGGTAACTTTCACTAACTTTAACTTGGTTAAGGTTCGGGAAAGATGGCGGTCTCGGCTCAGACTGATCTGGTGATTTGACTTTAAGATGGAGCGGTAAGGCCGGATGCAGCCTCCCGATGTTGCATCATGTGGAACAAGTTGAGCCCTTTCTACACCTGCAGCCTCTTCAGCAGTATGCAAACATCTCCATTCCCAAACTGCCAGTTAACCGAACTGATGGGTCCTCCAAAACACATTATTAAAAGCTAATAAGTACAAATTTAAACATATTTCGTAGGAGCCAGGGTTGATGTTGATACATATGCATGTTAATGGCAGGTGGGAAGGGAGCATGTCTTTAATGACTTGGGTAAGTTGATGACATGTCCCATATAAATGATTATACAATATGTTTTGTTACTTAATTACAGTTTCATCGAGATGTTTATCCATCACCCTCCAGAACATCTTCATTACACTTTACCTCCCTTGTTCTCTCTTCTATCTCTATCATCTGTCTTCTGTCCTCCATCACAGCATCACTCCTGTTTTATCATCTCTCTCTCTCTCTCTCTCTCTCTCTCTCTCTCTCTCTCTCTCTCCTGCTCCAGCTGTGTGAT
The DNA here is from genome assembly GCA_038501785.1 of Myoxocephalus aenaeus. Taxonomy (NCBI): domain Eukaryota; kingdom Metazoa; phylum Chordata; class Actinopteri; order Perciformes; family Cottidae; genus Myoxocephalus; species Myoxocephalus aenaeus. The sequence continues at coordinate 3,716,658 of JBAMJR010000172.1, forward strand.
GGCATGTAGCTCTAATGCCATTCATCCTACTTACTGTGTTGCCATGGCGCCCCAGAAGCCAATTGCACTGTGGGTAAACTGAGTTCCACATGACTGGAGGATTCATCAATAAAAACACCATTAATGGGAGATATCATACACACACACGCACACACACACACACACACACACACACACACGATCATATGATTGCATCCACACCTGTGCACAGAAACACTTTGATCTAATCGATGCATGCACACATGACATGCAAAATCTCTGAATAATATTAAGTAAAATACGTTTGAATACTGAAAAATGTGTCAGATTTCTTTTTTTATTTGTAACTCAAAAAGAGTTAGGAAAGTTGCTGCAGTATGTTCTTGTGTTGTGGAAAATATTGAAAACAAGCTGAAAACACAGGAAACTTGTTTAATACCCTCGATACCCAGACTAGTACATTATGTGCAACATTGCAATTCATTCTGGTAATTACCATTGTGTTCAATTGTTTTATTCAATTTAATAATTGCAGTGACCGCAAAAAAGAAAAAAAAATCCATTGAACATTATTGTATTGTGTCAGCAGCATCATTTAAAAAAAAGACATCTCAAAACCTTGGGGAAATAAAATCAAATGTGCCATGGCAAAATACCAATTCCAATATAGGACTCAAACAACGAAAGGATGTTTGTGTTGACCCTTGACCTTTTGACTGGCTTTATAGGAGCAGTTTGCAGGATGTAGTGGCATCTAGCAGTGACACCACTCACACCTCCCTTTCCAAGGGTGTAGAGAACTACGGTGGCCTTTAGGTCACATTTTAAAAAGAAAGGCTCTTTGTTTGGTTTGTCCATTCTGGGCTTCTGTAGCGTAGAAAAGTGAAGAGGCCCCACTCCCTTTGGAGATATGAAGGGCTCATTCTAAGCTAACAAAAACATAACCATTATTGGTTTCAGGTGATTGAATAAAGGGATATTTAGTAAAGAAGGCATATTTATGAATATTATATTTGATGACTACCAATAGATCCCCATAAAGTCTTTGAAAGAGTGTTTTTATGATTTGATCAGCCGAGAAACATACTTTTTCCGTGTTTCCAAAAAAACAAGGTATATTTTACTGTTTTACTGTTTTCCTAGATTTCCCATCGGAGTGGTTAAAGGTTTCTTGGTATTTGAAAATGATAGTCGTCTTGACTGAAGAGAGAACAATTAAGGAGTAGTTATGATCATGGTTTAAAAGAAAGGGAAACAAAGGCTATTGGTAGGAAACCGGAAATAAACAGCAAACCTTGTTGACCAAACCACCGACCTTACAAAGGTCACACGGTGGGTCAGAGGTAGAGCGGCATCGTCCTTCAATCTGAGGACCGAACGGGTGTCAAAGTGCTTTGAGTGGTCGGAAGACTAGAAAAGCAGTACAAATACACGTCCATCTACCATTTAAACGTCTACTTCCAGAAAACCTGAACAAAGCCAGGCGAGAGTTTTACCATTGAATTGTTTCATAACTATTATATAATCTTCATGCAAAGTTAAATACAGATTCTGGAGCTCTTAGAATTGGAAATAAATGATAGCCAAATGCCTGAAAGTCAAATGATTGCATTACTAGTTGCCTCGGGCGTTGCAAATTGGATTGGATGTGAGAAATGAATTAATGCATTTACTGATCTGCAGAGAACGTGGACCGACTGTGCGTGTGGGCGATTTATTTTAAAGAGTAAACTGCAGCAAATGAACCTGTAATCCGAGACTTCTTGTATACATAGTGAAATAATGGATTCTCAGAAGCAGTTAAGAAGCTCATTTGTATCAGAACTGTGGAGCAATTGCAAAAGGGCATTTATGCTAATGAGTCATTTACTTTACATATATTAATACAAAAATATCATATGTGATCTCTTTCGTGAATTCGACCCTTTTCTCAAACAGAATGTGTGCTTAGACAACTTCTGCTGGATAAATAATGTACAACATAAATAGATTCCTCAGGAAATTGCCCACAGCAATCCAATTACAGTGTAAAAAGAAGACCTCGAGATGTAAAGTTCTTCCGCAAACAAATAATTTCTGTCTCTGAACCCCTTTGTGACAAACAGACTAGTTTGTCTTCAGAACAAAGTCGACTTATAGGCGAACAAGAAAACTCTCGGTCAACAACAACTTGAGGCTGAGTCAGAGAGGGCAGAAGCCCGGTGCAAAATTAATACGGCTTAATTCCTCCATAAGAGAGCTGTTTAGGAGATACAAATACGTTTGCAACATAACAATATCAGATTCGAAGGTTTTCAGCTGAGGAAGATTGCCCTCACTTGACATATCGAATGTTTTTGCAACGTGCCCTTTGAGGAAAGAGAGAGAGAGAGAGAGAGAAATAAACTGTGAATAGGATGGAGACGGAAAATAAAGCTGCAGAAAACAGAGAGAGAGGGATTGATATCAAGATGAAGAAACACACCAGATGGAGAGAGACAGAGAAATATATAAAAAGAGTAAAAACAAAACAAAAAGGAGTAAGTCCAGAATAACAAAACAAAGATCCAGACAGAGATTCCTCCGTGTGAGAGAGGGAGACAGTAAACAGCCGAGGCTTTACGATGTCTACCGGCAGCTGTGGCGGCGGCCATTATGGGAGGCCATTGGAGTGCTGACTGAACCCAACAGTGAGACATGTTAACAGGCCGGCTAGTAAGTCACAGATACACAGTGTGTGTGTGTGTGTGTGTGTGTGTGTGTGTGTGTGTGTGTGTATGTAAAAGACACTAATGTTACGAGGGTTTGTCACTTCATTAAATTTAAGCAAATAGCCTGGCAAGGTAGATTTCTTTGCAAATGGAGGCTAATGTTGTGTGACACAGTAAACTGGTTTGCATCTGTAGCCGTTAGCGGTGCATTACAGTCGTATGAACAGAGGGAGAGAGAGATGGAGAGAGAGAGAGAGAGATGGAGAGAGATAGAGGGAGGGAGAGTTCGCTCAGCAGCTGTTTAGTTTGTTGGCCACTGTTAGCTAAAATGCATTAGCCGGCTAATTAGTGAAGCACTTATCGCTAACGTTGAAATGACGTTTGGCAAATATTGGTCGCAAAATTAACCAGTTACGTAAATCTGATACGGTTTAAAGCTGAAAGACTGAATGACAGAAGGTAAAATAATACTAAAAGTCGCCAACTGCTCACTAGAAACTATGTAAACATTACTCAGTAGTGTGAAACATTTGTTAGCACTCTGGTTGAAGACATATTCAACTGCTAGCATCTGTCAGCTAGCAAAGCACATTCTGCTGTGGTTTGCAGTTTTTTTTAAGGATACACTTGCACCCGTTTTCGACAGCTTGAAAGAGGGACTAGGAACCTCTTGTGGAACTCGGTTTCAACAGCGGGCACTACGTTGACCCTCAGAGACCCCCAGAAACCCAAAGAGAACCTCAGAGACCCATAGAGAACCTCAGAGACCCCCAGAAACCCCATAGAGACCCTCAGAGACCCATAGAGACCTCCTTTAAATCCAGATTGAAGACTTTTCTGCTTGCTGACACCTTTAATTGAACCAGATTCAAGGATATTAATCAATGTATGTGTTCTGGGAACATTTTCCATGGACAGTTTATCCCCCCAAAAGACCCTGGTTGGGGCGTAGTTCTTTCGGAAAGAACAGGAACCCAACTTGTGCATTAGTTTCTAAGTGGACTACAGCCAGAAGAAACAAATTAACTTAGTACAATACGTCTGTGTTTCTTTCGCTGCCTTGATGTACCATGAGTATCTTTGTGCGTTTCTTTTTCTTCTGTTCTTACCTTCGGCCTTTATTTCTATTTATTTATAAATCAGTCAATGCAGACGCTGTCAAGATCCAACAGCAATGGGTTTCAGTTCACATCTGGCACTGTGTGGCCCACCTCATATGTGACCACATGTGATGGGAAATCAGAATCTTGAGGGGAAACTGCGAGAAAAGAACAATGCAATCAGTGTTCAGACATACAGAGAGGCATTACCACACACTTACCCGAAACATGCATCCGATCTGTTGTCATGATTGCGCACGTGCAAAAAGAAAACACGCATGACAAATTAATGAAATGCATCGCCAAAGAAAAAAGCAGAAAGCAGAGTACATGGACGCAATCAGTCAAGTAGTTGTGAACAGATACGGATGATGCCAACGGAGCTGCTTTCATAGCCAGCCAACTGTCCCTGTGTGGGTGTGTGTGTGTGTGTGTGAGAGTGTTTCTGTGTGCCTGAAAACAGTGTTTATATTACATTAGCACTTCTAACCATTTTTCAGCTCAGAAAATTAATTGTGCACATGTGAACGTCCATGTGTGTGTGTGTGTGTGTGTGTGTGTGCCCACATGGGAATCCAAGTGCTAAGTACAGGGTGTCAACCAACACCTTCTGCCAACTCAAAATAGGTTGTCTTCCAAATCATTTGTCACACACACACACACACACACACACACACACACACACACACACACACACACACACACACACACACACACACACACACACACAAACACACACACACAAACACACGCACATTTTCTGAGCTGAAAAAGCTGAAAAAGGGTTATAAGTGCTAATGTAATATAAACACTGTTTTCAGGCACAAAATAAAAAAAGCGAGCAGGTTTTTTTTTGAGCGAGCAGGTTTTTTTTTTTGAGCAATTTTTTTTATTTTGAGAGCAAAGGTTTTTATTTTGTTTTTTATTTTAGTAAGTAAGTAACTACGTAAGTAAGTAAGTAAGTAACTACGTAAGTAAGTAAGTACGTAAGAACGTAAGTACGTAAGTAAGTAACTACGTAAGTAAGTAAGTAAGTAACTACGTAAGTAACTACGTAAGTAAGTACGTAAGTAAGTAAGTAACTACCTAAGTAAGTAAGTAAGTAACTACGTAAGTAAGTAAGTAACTACGTAGTAAGTAACTACGTAAGTATGTAAGTAACTACGTAGTAAGTAAGTACGTAAGTAAGTAAGTAAGTAACTACGTAAGTAAGTAAGTAACTACGTAAGTAAGTACGTAAGTAAGTAAGTAAGTAACTACGTAAGTAAGTACGTAAGTAAGTAAGTAACTACGTAAGTAAGTAAGTACGTAAGTACGTTAGTAAGTACGTTAGTAAGTAAGTACGTAAGTAAGTACGTAAGTAAGTAAGTAACTACCTAAGTAAGTAAGTAACTACGTAAGTAAGTACGTAAGTAAGTAAGTAACTACCTAAGTAAGTAAGTAACTACGTAAGTAAGTAAGTAACTACGTAGTAAGTAAGTACGTAAGTAAGTAAGTAAGTAAGAAACTACGTAAGTAAGTAAGTAACTACGTAAGTAAGTAAGTAAGTAAGTAAGTAACTACGTAAGTAAGTAAGTAACTACGTAAGTAAGTAAGTACGTAAGTACGTTAGTAAGTAAGTACGTAAGTAATTTTTTTTTTTGAGCGAGCAGGTTTTTTTTTTTGAGCAAATTTTTTTATTTTGAGAGCAAAGGTTTTTATTTTGAGAGCACATTTTTTAATTGTAGGCAGAAATTCTAGTTACAAACCAGAAATTTGCTCTCAAAACATGTTTCTTTGCTTGCGGAATAAAGACACAAATCTACCTTCATAGGCGCGCGGGGGCTCGTGAGCGCCGCGGAGCATGTCGGGGCGAAATTCTCACAAGAACTCAAATAAATGCAAAAGGGCAGGTGCTTGAGCACCACTAGGGGTCTATCTGTGCACGTGCCTGCCGCTAACTATAGTGGGCTGAAGTGTAGAACAAGTTTGTCAGCAACAAAAATATTTAATAAAAAAAATAGAAAATACTGGTCGCGCATGTGCGAGTAGATGAAAAATTTGTAAGTAAGTACGTAAGTACGTAAGTACGTAAGTACGTAAGTAAGTAACTACGTAAGTAAGTAAGTAAGTAACTACGTAAGTAACTACGTAAGTAACTACGTAAGTAACTACGTAAGTAAGTAAGTAACTACCTAAGTAAGTAAGTAAGTAACTACGTAAGTAAGTAAGTAACTACGTAGTAAGTAACTACGTAAGTATGTAAGTAACTACGTAGTAAGTAAGTACGTAAGTAAGTAAGTAAGTAAGTAACTACGTAAGTAAGTAAGTAACTACGTAAGTAAGTACGTAAGTAAGTAAGTAAGTAACTACGTAAGTAAGTACGTAAGTAAGTAAGTAACTACGTAAGTAAGTAAGTACGTAAGTACGTTAGTAAGTACGTTAGTAAGTAAGTACGTAAGTAAGTACGTAAGTAAGTAACTACCTAAGTAAGTAAGTAAGTAAGTAACTACGTAAGTAAGTACGTAAGTAAGTAAGTAACTACCTAAGTAAGTAAGTAACTACGTAAGTAAGTAAGTAACTACGTAGTAAGTAAGTACGTAAGTAAGTAAGTAAGTAAGAAACTACGTAAGTAAGTAAGTAACTACGTAAGTAAGTAAGTAAGTAAGTAAGTAACTACGTAAGTAAGTACGTAAGTAAGTAAGTAAGTAACTACGTAAGTAAGTAAGTAAGTAACTACGTAAGTAAGTACGTAAGTAAGTAAGTAACTACGTAAGTAAGTAAGTACGTAAGTACGTTAGTAAGTAAGTACGTAAGTAATTTTTTTTTTTGAGCGAGCAGGTTTTTTTTTTTGAGCAAATTTTTTTATTTTGAGAGCAAAGGTTTTTATTTTGAGAGCACATTTTTTAATTGTAGGCAGAAATTCTAGTTACAAACCAGAAATTTGCTCTCAAAACATGTTTCTTTGCTTGCGGAATAAAGACACAAATCTACCTTCATAGGCGCGCGGGGGCTCGTGAGCGCCGCGGAGCATGTCGGGGCGAAATTCTCACAAGAACTCAAATAAATGCAAAAGGGCAGGTGCTTGAGCACCACTAGGGGTCTATCTGTGCACGTGCCTGCCGCTAACTATAGTGGGCTGAAGTGTAGAACAAGTTTGTCAGCAACAAAAATATTTAATAAAAAAAATAAAAAATACTGGTCGCGCATGTGCGAGTAGATGAAAAATGTAGTCGCACTGTGTCTAATTTTGGAGGCTAGCGCCACAGCATTCATAGAATCTGTTTGATTGGCTTTCACGTGGTTACAATGTTGAATTATTGCAATAACATATATACAACTTCAACATGCTATAACACGTCAGCGTGCGCCATCATTTGTGAACTCTTCACCGCAACTTCAACGGCGATGTCGCTTCCCTTCTTTAATAACGGTAGTTCTCTCACTTTTATTCTGAAGCGATTACAAATAAAAGAACATCACGTGCGTTGTCTTTTTAAATGTATTTAAGAACGCGGACAACAATGACAGCTTTCTCTGAGGAAAACTAAGTGCACGCTGCCAGCTGAAGACAGCACTGAGCAGTTTATTGTTTTGTCTCTCATTTGCTTTAATGGATATTTTAATGACAACGGCTGTTTACTCTTTCCCACTCTCCTTTACCGTTACTAAGAGTGAGAGAGAGGTGTGGGGGGCGATATATAGAGAGAGAGGGGTAAAGAGAGGGGTAGAGAGAGAGACCGAGAGAGAGAGAGAGAGAGAGAGGGGGAGGGAGAGAGAGAGAAAGAGGGGGGAGAGAGAGGGGGTGAGAGAGAGAAAGGGAGAGAGACAGATATATATATATATATATATATATATATATATATATATTAGAGAGAGAGAGACAGACAGAGATAGAGGGGGGAGAGCGAAAGAGAGAGAAAGGGAGAGAGAGATGGAGAGAGAGAAAGGGGGGGAGAGAGAGAAAGGGAGAGATGGAGCGAGAGAGAGAAAGGGAGAGAGAGGGGGAGAGAGAGAGGGAGAGATAGAGAGGAGGGAGAGAGAGAAAGGGAGAGATGGAGCGAGAGAGCGAAAGGGAGAGAGAGGTGGAGAGAGAGAGAGGTAGAGAGACAGAGATAGAGAGGAGGGAGAGAGAGAAAGGGAGAGAGATGAGTGAGAGAAAGAGGGGGGAGAGAGAGAAAGGGAGAGACGGAGCGAGAGAGAGAAATGGAGAGGGAGAGAGAGATAGAGACAGATAGAGAGAGAGACAGAGAGAGAGAGAGAGGGGGAGAGAGAGAAAGGGAGAGAGAGAGACAGAGGGAGACAGAAGGAGAGAAAGGGAGAGAGAGAATGGTGAGAATAAAAGGATAAGGAGGTGGAGAACAAGAAGCTCAGAGCGAAGGAGCTTCCTGTAAACTGCTGCTCTCTGATTGAGCCGGTTCCAGGACGAGCGCCTCACCGTGAGACGTTACCGTCCACGGTGCGTCCTGAGTGCCGGTTTATTTGACCCGGTCGGCATTATTGAAGAACCCTTTCATTGGAAATGATGGTGTGCTAATTGGATTCCTCCAGACACCCCCCACCATTTAAAGCTCTCTCCATTGCTCCGGGTGCGTCTCTCACGGACGCTGTCTTGTCTCGTTAGCCTCATTACTCAGGTTCATTCTCTCCTTTCTCTCTTTAATCTCGGAGCGGTGCTGAAACCAGTGTTCATTTGTCCGGAGAGCCTCTCAATTCCTCACTCAATAACTTGTTCTTTCATATTAAAAAAAGTCTCTTTTTTTTTTTAAGCATTGTCTTTGACTACCCTGCAAGTCTCTCCTCTGGTTGAGACTTTGCATTTTAATAGATGCTTGAATCTTCCAATCTTTCATCTTTAATATAATCAGATTTTTCCAATAGGGCCACTAGACTATATATATTTATATTTATATGTATACGTATGGACTATACAACTAGAAAATGCTTCCCATCAACACTAATCCAATTTGTTTTTCATCATAAACTGATATGAAAGTATCTCAATGTATGAGCTTACATTGCATTGCTGAAAAAGAAAACGTCTGGGTTCTCTCAATCATTTTATAGATATGTTGCTCTTAAATAAATCTATTTTATTATACTGCACCAGACTGGAGGCACTGTTCACACTCTGTTAAGAGTGTTCATCAGGTTGTCTTATGACACCATCAACCTTATCTAACGTCATCAGTTCAGACAGTATTATGTTCAAGATTTCATTTCCTGGGCCGTCGTTCATATTTTCACTGAATATCAACAACGCACTGTGGTTGACTCATGACAGGGCAGCAAGTTATTGCTCCATAGACATGTGATTTCTCAAAGACAAAGAGGTTTGACCTCTACAGGGGTAGATACAGGGGTCCTTCATCAAAATACTGATGAGGAAGAATGATGCGATACATGTGTATTTATAAATAGTGTAGAGCCCTGTGGTACTCCCTTTATTGATGATAATAGGAGGAAAAGGCATGTAATAAGAGTAGGGGAATATATACATATATGAATTTAAGGCAATATATACATTATATATATATATATATATATATATATATATATGAAATTAAACTGTACATTTTACTTGCAACAACTGGTACAGCAGTGTCAATCTCGTCCATGCTTGTGACACTTTTTGAAGCTCTTGGTATTTTCATGGAACTATCTATGTAGGACGATGACGTCTCCATTCTGAATCCGGTCAACAAAGTTCTGGTTAATTGGTTTTTCAACTCACAAGTCTTGCGAGTTTAAATAAGTGCAGATTAGCTTCAACAAGCAATGTCTGACCAGTTGCAAGTTAATGCAACTGGTCACACATTAGAACATGAGAATGGCAATCTACTGTATGTACTGAGGTATGAAACAAAGATACTGTACTTTTCGGGTTACAAGCCGCTACTACCTTCAGTCAGTGTCCCCGTTAGCTCCCCGCTGTAGCCAGCTGGGGCTCCTGCTAGCGCTCCGTCACTTCCCCGCTAACTTCCGCTAGCTCCCTGAAAACCACCGAAGGTAGCGGGACCAGGCTCGACACCCGACTTGGGCAGAGGGGACGCGGGCAGTAGCAGCAGCAGCGGGCAGTAGCAGCAGCAGCGGGCAGTAGCAGCAGCAGCGGGCAGTAGCAGCAGCGGGCGGTAGCAGCAGAAGCGCTATCTAGCAGCGCTACTAGCAGCGCTAGCTAGGAGCGCTACTAGCTTGCTACAGCGGGGACACTGATCAGCCGTAGGAGCGGCTTGTAACCCGAAAAGTACGGTATATGTGGTTTTCATGAATACATTTAAACAGTATATACGTTCACTTTCTCAAGTCCATCAGTACTATCCACCTTTTCCACTTATCTCCTACGTATTCATTAATACACATCAGGGAGCTGCCATTCTCCTTTTGCTGGCTAAATGTGTTGTTCTGTGATCCCCCCGTGACTAAGACACACTCCTCTCTGTTTCTGTGCTCCTTTGCATTGCAATAGGTCGCCACCAATGATAAAATGAGCCATCTTACATCCCATCTTAGTTCTCAACAGCACGGAACAAGGGGCAAGCGCAATGAAAAGACTTTCTCAAAGGGCAAAAGTCCCCTTTATTGAAAACCGTTTGTTCTCTGAAACGTATTCACAAAAGGTCTCTCCTGTGTGCTACGAACCATGCATTCTAATAGATGGTCATAAATGAGAGAATTAATAATTGACATCCTGCATGAAGAGGCTCTAATGAGTGTTGGTCTGAGCTCGGGAGAAAATAAACAATCCATTTATTAAATAAAATGGAACATAATGAAGGTTATAATGCTCGGTCACACGTCTATAATAGGTTCCTTTTTGTTTTAAAAGCAGGTCACGCGTGGCCAATCAACTTGCACAAGTGATCTGTCGTCATATGCAATTTACTGTTTAGGATGTAATAACCTTTTGTGTGTGTATATAACATTTGTTATCCCTCCATGTATCCAGCAAACAGATTCGAACAAGCCTTTTTTTTTAGGTATTCTTCTGCATGTGTGCGCCTCCGATGCCTGAGGTAGAAGGGACACGACTGGGTGTGCTATTGATCACAGGCAGGTAATCACCTGCTCTGATCCTTAATTACAGATATAGATTAGCTGACAGTAGCAGCTGCGTCTGTACAGCCTCCACTCTAACTGACAAGGTCGCTGCAATGACAGTCACACTGGAATGTAGTCGCCTTGCAGAAGCGACACAGTCAATAAAGTATCTGGTCGAGCAGCGATCGGCGGACAGAGGCCACGTTTCCTCGGCGGCGTCGAGCCGGGCTGGAGGCCAAAAAATGCTCTGAAAGCGTCTGACGCCGACGCTTCGAGATCCACCTTTTTGTTTTTAAAAAAGGTCAAACATGCACCAATGGAGCCATGAGGGGCTTCGACGCCTCGACTCCAACCCTTGTTTTGAGTTTGGAGGCAAATGGGTGACCAAAAATGTGTTTGGAGAGAGCTAATAGGAATACAAAGCTACCAAAAGCTGACATTAGGTCTACTTAACGTTTAATACCATGCAGTATTATGTCCGACTGACTGGAACCAAAACAATGAGCTAAAAGCAGTTTGCAGGAGCCGTTGATGGCGTCAGTCAGTGTGTTCGACACCCTTCAACCTCAATATGACAATACAAATACAGTTTAATGCTAAAGACTGTTGACTGATGCTTCTTTTGCTATCAACGTATACGGTTGTGTATACGTCTGTACGGTTTATTTCAGGCAGCTAGTAGGGACTTTTACTATTTCACTGGTACTATTTTAATGCTGTTATATTAGATAGAACTAATATGTAATATATGGGTTGCCCACAGCATTACCCAGGAAAAAGACAGAGGCAATGTGATGCATGAATAGTGTGTCTATTGCATAGTAGTTACTGTTGAAGCAGAGCACGACTAGTTTACTCTCGACAGCGGTAACGATCGCTAATTTAATTAACAGTTAAGAGTTGTCAATTAACCAATTGGACGATTCGGGTGTTTTGGGAATAGCCTACGACATCATTTTGAGTTCTGGTAGTTCCAGCACACACGATGCACTCAGCTGTGTTTTCACCACGTCATCAGCAGGCAGTAAATAGCAGAATATTTAATTAAAGGTGTTTTTCGAGAGAAATATTCTGCAGAATACGTGATTTTCTCTGGACGGACACAAAGGCGCAGACTCACTCACTCACGGTCGCACGGTCTCACCTGGCAGAGATGAAAATAGACGGAATAGATTGTGATCTGGTGTGTGTTTGTACGTGATCTGACGGGCGTGAGTGACAGGAATCTCATCTCCTCGGCTCTTATCTGCCATCATGAGTGGATTCTCACATATTTTTATCTGGTGATTTTAAGCAGAGTGCCGGGCGTAATCAGTTTTTATAAACCCAGATCGGCCCGGCGGAAGCCAGCTAACGCGTGTGTGTGTGTGTGTGTGGGTGTGTGTTTATGTCTCCACCTTGTGTTAGCATGTGTGTGTGTTTTCAACACCGTGACTGTGCACCAGACATTAGAGCCCCGACTTGGATCGAATCCTTCCCTGCTGTTGAGCTTTTCAATAAATAAAAAAATGGGGAACGCAAGGAAATAAAAAGAAGAAAAAAAAAAAAATCCTCTCACGCTCACTCAATGTGGGTGTGGGAAGTAAAAAAAACACGAGTAATGAATAATCACTGATAAGTTCTATTTGGTGTTTTCCTGGAGACCATCTGCTAAATCCTGCAGACTTTGGGTTTTTCTAATTTAAATTCAAATTCTATTAACACCAAGATGAACATCTGCTCTGCAAAATTGCTCCGACAGAATGTTCCCAAATAGCTGTGACGTTGCATAAAAAAAAAAGCAACAAGTGTTGCCTGCTCTGGCAATTCTGTGCTGCTTTGGTTTTCCCTCTTTTTTCACGGTTTTCTCTCTCGTTCCCCGTGTCTTGCTTTAATAACTTTGCATTGCGACGACTGTGATTTCCCCCAACGCGCTCTCCCTCTCAGCCTCGCCGTGTGACAGCGTCGCGGTGTGACAGTCGCTTGTTCTGATGTCTGTGTTTCCCCTCAGCGTTCCACTCTCGGCTTGTAAGAGCTTAACCAGCGGCTCCCTGTGAGCCCGGGCGTAATTACAACGGCAACAACATCAGCTCAGCTACTTTGTCTGACAACAAAACTGCTTTATAGACAGAGACGTACTGGCTTTATTGTGTGTGTGTGTGTGTGTGTGTGTGTGTGTGTGTGTGTGTGTGTGTGTGTGTGTGTGTGTGTGTGTGTGTGTTCTATTGCAATGCCTCTCAGTGTATGTAAAGACACGTCTGTGGGATATCTTCACCGTTGTGTCATGTCAGTGTGACATATGGATGTCTTCCATTCATTTCATTTTAAATATATATATTATATTATGTAAGCGTGTGTTTGTGCCATTCTAAGTCATCATATATCATATAATATGTAATAATGAAAACCATATCCAGGCCTTTAAGTACTTCACCTGCAGGGAGCATAATAGTCTTTGATACGCAATCATTCAAGCAGCTATTGTCGCTGTGTACATTTATTATAGACTCCCCGCGTAAACAGTCAATTGATTCCCGACATGTTTTGAAGTGTTATTCATATTGTTAGAAACATTAAGCGAGCCATGAATAAGTCAGCATGCAGTACATTTCTGCCAGTAGCAACGTGATAACACATAATACAAAAGTGTGTGGGATTAAAACCACATTTAATCTGAAGAAGGCGTCGTCATTTTGTAATTGACACATTCTTCATTCACGATTACGTTAAATTTACAAAAGTAGTAATCTGTAAAAAAAAAAGTATATCTTAGTATTAATAATAGAGTCAATAGCAGCGGCGTAAATCTAATTCAAAATCAATGCAACATGTCGGCAGTATTAAAACAGCAGCAATGTTTTAACGCCCTCGCTGGTTGAAATGTCCACGGGTAAAGTGCACGTGAGTCCTGTGAGCGTGCACGTGATGCTCCTATTTAACGCCGTCCTGACCTATGACATCATTGCAGAAGCATTATTGCACCCTCCGCTTCCCAGCAGTAGCTCCGTCTGCACTGTTGCCGCTGTTTGCGCTGTTAGCGAAGGTTAGCGACGTCAGCACCGTTAGCTTCTAGCCTCCGGCTCTCGTGGCCATGTTGAGAGCCGTGTTGAGGCAATCCCTCACTCATAGATATGCTCGGACATTTTTTAAATAGCACCTTTTAATCACGTCCATCACATTTGAATAGGCAAAGTTTTTTTAAGTGACAATTAAAAGTAAAGGATTATTTGAAAGCAAGAGTGAATAAACTCTTCTTATTAATGCGCCAGTGGTCCAGTGGAGGTTTGAGTTACCTCTCAGCACTCACTATGTTTGATTCAAAACTTATAAAAGATGTAGAGGCGGAGAGGATTCATCAACCGTTGCCTGCCGTTATATTCGTGTGCGTAATAGAGCCTAATAGCCCGGTGATTGACAGCTCAGTTGAGCGTAGAGCGGTTAGTATGCTGCGCCGGTGCCTGAACAAATTAGAGTCATCTATTAGTGATCGTATGGGTTTTATGTCTGCAGAGAAGGAGAGAGCAAGGAAGGAAGAGCCGAAGAGGAAGTACACGTGTAAAGAAGCAGGAAGGACAAACAGGGGAACGATATTAAAACAAAGAGAAAGTCAAAAATAAAATAAAACGGAGTTGAAATGAACATGATGAAGAGGCGAGGGACGATATAAACTCTTAACAGGGAGGTTTCCCCAGAAGGCTCCCTGAGTAAGAAGGTTTCATTAGTAATTGATCCTGGCGCGCTGAGGCGTGCGTGATGAAACGCTCGACAGACGACCACATTAGTTTGCATCGCAGACATTTTGGGACCTCGATGGTTCCAGACGGAGAAATAATTCAACAGCGCCGGTACGCTCCCAGACATCGGTATCGAGTTTGATTCTATCTTTCAACTTTTAAAGACAAACGACCGCCTCATGTATTATACAAAGTAACAATGAAGAAAAGACAAAAGCAAAGTCAGTCGGGTGTATTGTCTCACATCGTTGATGTATAATTGCATTAGGAACGATGAATAAATAAATACCGTGAAACTTCAATCCGAGCTGAGACCCAATGAAACGCAGAGTCCCAACTAAATTGTGGGCCGATCAAACCGATCTGTTGAGCACCCACGTCTAATTTATTGAGATTTATCGACTGCAATTTAAGCGACATAAACAATATTTCCTCCTCCTCCTGCACCGTATTGTTTTCTTAACCTTCGCTGGCTACAAAATAAAAGTGTGCCCACCTTTCTTTCTTTGTTTTTTTGCCAAATATTTGCTCGTTGCTGCCAGGTAGGTAGGTTTTTAAGAGAAATCTAACGGTCTTGCAATATGAGTAAGATCAATAGGAATGATTTGTAATAGTTTTTTTATCAATAGCTCTACTTTTCATACAAGTAATATTCATACTGGTATCAATAAACAATTTGATAAAATCTCTCATCTTGGCTGAGTTTTGTGAGAAAGTAATTAAAGGCTCGTCCCATAGGTCTTTCCCAAATGTCGGCCTATTTGAGTTCAGTGATTGCAGTAAATTAAAACCTGGGTTATTAATTGCAGCTTTTTGGTAAACATAAGTTCTTGCCCCATCGGTGTCACGCTGCCGGTAAGATCGATTCACCAATCTGACACCTGTGCAGTTTGGAGTTGATTTTTCAAAACTTTTTCCCACTCCTTTCCCACCATCTGGTGAGGGATGTGATCCGTGAAAACAGGAGAATTTCACGGCTACGGCTGCCGGTATTTAAGCTTTAACACGTTTTGGTGTGACGTCTGTGGTATGAATCCTGAACTTTTACAGGGTTGCGTACGGAAAAGGTGGATAGGAGTAGACGGGTCAAAGGTCAACATTCTCCAGGTTCAATCAAAGGCTTTTTACAGGAGTCTGAGTCCAGAGAAAGCAAAGAAGAAAGACAGTTCATGGCAGCAGCTCTAAACACAGGTGGCAGATTACAGGACGCTCAACAGGAAGGAGGCAGCGGGCCGACAGGAAAGCAACGGCAGCAAAGCGACGCTGATGAACCAACCAATGGGGTGATGGGAGAGGGGGGGAAGAGGGTTGATGATGCCATGACGGACAGATATGACGGACAAGGGAAGATTGTTAAAGAGGTGGCGAATAAGAGGGTCTTTTCTCAGTCTGTGGGAAACAAAACCACTTGGTTAGGTCTTGGAAAAGATGGTGGTTTGGGTTTGATCTGCCTCTCAGGACTACAGATGGAAAATAGCCTCTTGGGTAAATCTGGCGCATTTGCAGAAATGTTTCTATTAATGTGCACTCTTGTCCCTTTATCAAATAAACCATTACAAAATAAAAACATAAAAAAAGAAATATACGGAATTGCCGTTACTTGTATTCAATCGTGGCAAACTAAATCAACACCGACCTTTCGACCTGGCTGGTTTCTGTTTGATCCGTCCACCTCACCTCCGGCCCATGTGTTTTTTTTTACTTCCTGGTTCACGATTATATGGATTACATACCAATTGATTTTGTGGGATGTCTACGAATTACATAGATTTAATTTAATTTAATTGTGTGGAAGAGTAATTGTGTTACTTTGGTTCACCTCAGTGCTAAATTGGGAGTAGTTATGTTTTTTTGTAGTTTCCACCCAGATTATATCTTTTTTTCTGCTTTTTCTGCACTCTGGCGCCTCATTCCCATTCAAAGTACATGTCTCAATCATGAACTGTGATATATTATTAAAGATTAAACTACCCAGCCATGTATGAAGTCATTCAAATGAGCTCTACCTTTATCAGCCGCAACATTACCGTGATGAGCACATCAATGCATTCATTATTATAGTCCAATAGTATAATTAATATTATTCTTAAATGGGCAATTTCAGCATAAGTACTTTTACTTTTGGTTGCTGAGAGTATATGTTGATACTAAAACTTTTGTACTTTGTAATATTTCCAATGAAGGACTTTTCACTTGTACGGAGCGTTTGTATACTCTGGTATTTGCATTTATATATTTATATATAAGTAGTAGAGTCCTTCTTCCACCACCATTTCCTTTTTTTTTTATAATATATTCTTATTGTTGTTATTACTATACATCATATCTTGTAAAAATGCTTCGTCAACAATATTACGCAGTCATATCTTATGTATATTCAGTTTGTGTTTTCTATAATGTTGTGAAATTTTAATATTTTTTTAGGTGGAGGCTTCAAATAAGGCCAGTAGGTTCTCTGCCTCTTACTGCACTGTGATATTATTTATCTCTGTTATCTTTGTGTGTGTTTTTTGTATTTTTATTGCATAAAATAAACTGAACTAAACTTAAAAACAAACATGTGTTTGTACCCGTTAGCTTGCGTCAATGTGTAAAGTACTGAAGAAATGACTAAAATCAATCATGTTCTCCACAGACCTCCCCCCTGGCACGATGGCAGACAAGCTCTGGTTCAGGGTCTATTTTTTAATTTTTTAATAAAAGCCAACTTGAAGTAAAATACGCCGTTTGAAAATTCAACGTGTAGCTCGATAAAAAGGCTCGGAGTTGTCAGCGGCTCCCGGTGTGAAGAGAACAGCTGGTAACGAACTGTCAATTATCCCAGCTAACAAGATGAGACACAGGCGCTGTGTGTGTGTGTGTGTGTGTGTGTCTCAGCAAGGGACAGGGATTGTGTGTGTCTATGTGTGTGTTTTAAGGTGTACAGCAACGTGTGTTTTAGATGTAGACGGACAGGGGTGCACGTTTGTCTCTTTGTGTGTGTCGACGGGGCTGAAAGGCTAACAAGCCGAGACGCAGTCAGGTGACCTGATTTAACAGTAGAGATATAGAGTGTGTGTGTGTGTGTGTGTGTGTGTGTGTGTGTGTGTGTGTGTGTGTGTGTGTGTCAGTATGAGAGGAAGACAAAGAAAAGAGACAGAGTTAAATTGGCTAATGAAGCTAACAAGACACAACCTCTCTGTGTGTGTGTGTATGTGTGTGTGTGTGTGTGTGTGTGTGTGTGTGTGTGTGTGTGTGTGTGTGTGGTAACCTGGCTAAGCAGTACAGACATGAACGTAAGGTTGCAGAACCCTCTAATCAGCAGTGTCATCTTACATTTCTATACATCCGACCTCCATCCACGTCTCGCTCTTAAATTGGAAATTCTTGCGTTCGACAATGCGTGCTAAAAACATTCCTCTCCGACAGTCGTAACAAATATACGTGTGCAATGTCGCCAACGGACGTGGCGTTTTGCCGCCAGCCATCCAGGAGAGTTAGCGAGCTTTAAACACTGAATTTAAGAACGGTTAACAGCATCAACGTTTGTTTTTTGCATTTTCAGTTGTCAGAATCGAGACCACGACCGTTACCCGGTGACTTTCAGTCCAGGCGCCCCTCATAGCGCCAGTTTCAGACGTTTCCTCTCCATACATGCGTAGCGTCTTTTCAAAATAAACTACTTAACCGCTGTTAGCGGTGTTACTTACCTATATAAATTACGTAATTGATAAGTCATGTAAAATAACGTTCACGTGGTTTCACACGGGACACGCTCTTCTTGTAGTGTCTGTGGTTGTTCTGACACAGCCTCCTTCCTGCGTGACACCCAGAGGCTAAAAGGTGCCTCTGGGTGTCGGTATCAGATGAATTGGGAATAAGAGCGATTTGAAATGTCGGGAACAACGTGGGCTGCTGGTGGCTGCAGGTAACTGGGACAGGAGATGTCAAGACAACCAAAGCATAGCTGCAAAAAGCACAACTTATTATTCAGTGAATAATACGAAAATTACACATTAGACACTTTAAAGCGTGAAAATTTGATATTTACTTATTTCTTTATCTTTTTAAATTTTAAATTTTAAATTTAAATTTAAATTTATAATTTTTTACATTAGATTTTTTTTACATTTATTTTGTATAAAATTAGTAAATTTATCTAAAATATATCAATGAAAACTTACACTTTAAAGCTTGAAAATTCAATATTTACAGATTTGTTCCTTTTTTTACATAACATTTTTTTTTTACATAATTGTTTTTCTCACTATTTTTGTAGAATTTTTTCATTTACCAAAAAATGTATCACTGATTTACTGATCGATATTTACTGACATGTCATGTCATAGAGCAAAACGTTAAAATCTCACAGACCTTATTTGAGACAATAGAAACACCCGTTGACTTTAGGACGAGGGAACCGGAAGTATAAAAATGCTGACTCATGTCTCGACTTCAGGACTCATTCCTGCAGCGCGTCTTAAACCCACGACGGACAAAAATAATAAGACGCAGTTGTATTTTCTGAATCTTTCCGTCCATCCTCTCAATATCTGCCTTTTCTCCGCCTCACCTCGCATTTGTTTCGCCTCCTAAATCCACCTCTCCGCCTCTTGCTTTTCTCCCACCGCCTCGTCTTTTCACATCCCTCATTCCGGTCTCGTTTTGCCGGTGTGTGTGTGCGCGCGTCTGCAGTGTGTGTCTGTGTGTGTGTGTGTGTGTGTGTGTGTGTGTGTGTGTGTGTGTCTGCAGCGTGTGCCAGATAACCTGTCTGAGGTGCTATTGAGGTTAATGAGGGGAGACAGCATCAGGCTCCAGATCCCTTTAATAAACCTCGTCAGCTCCACCCGCCCGCCGCATGCCAATGAGCTTTACACACACAAACGCATCGCCGCCGCGGCGGAGGGAGAAAATCAAGTCTGTATGAAGCAAAATGAGGCTCGGGCCCTCGAAGAAAAAAACAGAAAAGAACTCTGAATGACTTGGAAGAATTCCCTTTGATGAGCTTTCAGAGGTTGCAGACGGGCGGGTCAGTTTGCGCTCAGCAGCACGACCGCACTTCTTTTCGGGTTTTGGCACGAAAACTGAGTTTATATGAAGTCGTGTGACCGTTTTATCGCATCAGACTTCAATGCATTCATTCAACACGTGTGTGTCTCACAACATGTCTCTGCGGCCTCGTGGGCGTCTCCATAACGTGACCCCCCCCCCCCCCCCCCCCCCCCGTGAGGAGGAATCCTCCTTCTTTCTGCGCTTCCCTCGTTTCCGTGTTTCGAAGCAATGCTAGCTGACAGCGACAGGAGAGAATCATCTGTCCGTGCGTGTGTGTGTGTGTACGTGTGTGTGTGTGTGTGTGTGTGTGTGTGTGTGTGTGTGTGTTTCAAATCGCAGCGAGATTACGAGCTGCGTTATAAAACACAACTGTCATCGTAGAGAAACAGTAATGCAGTGGGTTTAACAGATTGCTAGTCGGTTCTGCCTCAATCTCTCTGTCTGAGTGTGTAGTGCACACACACACATGCACACACACATGCACACACACATGCACACACACATACACACACACGCGATGCAATAAAGAAAGAGATGCAGCGCTGTTCATCCTGCAGGCTGAGGGCGAAACTTCTCTTTTTCTCTTACATCTTGTTCCCTCTCTCTTATGATGTCACTCTATTTACCCAACCTCTGCACGCACACACGCACACACACACACACATGCTCACACACACACACTTGTGCTCAGAGCAAGCTCCCCAATGAAATGTCTTCATTGCACTCGAGGAAAAAACTTTAGAGTATCTCATATGTCTTTCTGGCTGGTATTCATATGAGTATGGATGTCTGCAGAGTCATACATCTAAATTTAAGACTGCAGGGAGAAAAAGAGAGATAGAAAATAATACAAATAAGGGGGATGTGAGAGGGAGGGAGGGAGGGAGGGAGGGAGGGAATTGTGATTGGATTCATTTTGTAGTCAGATCTTTTGTTCTGTGTCTCTAAATAGGGGGAAGGAACCATCTCCATTTAAATTGCTTTCTGTGGCAACAGGGGAGGACACACAAACATGCATGACATGAACACACACACACACACACACACACACACACAAATGGGCAAACACACGTGCACATGCACAAGCGGACACACCAACATACACACAGAAGTGACAAAATCCATTCCTTGCCTCCTTTCATCGACACATGCACTGTTCCAACAGTACACTGTGCACGTGTGTGTGTGTGTGTGTGTGTGCACGTGTGTGTGTGTGTGTGTGTGTGTGTTTGCTCTGCACCTCTGTGAGAAAGTGAAACACCTGTTGTGTGTTTGGAGGAAATCTAAACTGAGCTTTTCCCATTCACATATTCACTCTGTATCTTTAATAATTCGTCTTCTTTGATGTTTCTTTCACATTCATTTGTTTTACAGGCGTCACGTCAACAGTTTCCACCTAAATGCTCCAAACCATCAGGTAGCTATGGAGAAATAAATAAATCGATTATGTGTATCACGATACTCCGTTTTTTCTGAATAAATATGATGTATCCCATCTCGTACATCGTCAGATTGCTTGATAATCGTCCTCGAGAACATGTGACGCTGCTTTTTGCGGAAAAGAAAGATGGGAAAAGATGCTATGAAGCGTCCTTCATACATTTTGTTTAAATAAAAGCTCTTATAACCGAGCAGACTGACGCGTGCAGAGGTCTGTATGTTCACACTGGAGCAGCTGGGGTCGTATTCAGGTGATTTAATGAAGGTCAACTTGAGACGGTCATATTAGTTATAGTTGAATAATGTATGTGAACTAGCTACCGTAGGAACGGTGCTTACATGACCTACAAAAGACATGAAATAAAATTAAAAAACGTTATTTTGAAGCAACCGATATGCTCTGAATTCCACATTGAGAACCAATTAGCATGAGCTTAAACGCATTAACTGTATTTCAAGGTCAACAGGTCGTGGTGACATGAATGGGATCGTTACAGACACACAGCAGAGGCTCCAGTCAATGGAGACACACACACACACACACACACACACACACACACACACACACACACACACACACACACACACACACACACACACACACACACACACACACACACAGCTGCCTCTAATTAGTCACCAGAAACACACAAATGACATCATTGCAACACAAAAGATGACCGTTTAACTTAATATTCTCATGTTGACGTTCTCAATTTTCATCCGACTGTATTAAATAGGTTTATTTTGTAATGTTCATTATTTTTCTTTTATGTTATTTTTACACTTTTAAAACCAATAATGTAAAGTATAATATGCTTATTGAACAAACTTTGTGTGTTTCTTTTAACCGCTCATGAAGATATTAAGTGTAACAAATATGTTAATTCACAAAACACCCACACACACACACACACACACACACACACACACACACACACACACACACACACACACACACACACACACACACACACATAGAGAAGAGCTTCGGCTGAATGTTGTGTTATGTCGAGAATAATGTCATGCAAATTGAAGCTATTCTCCCGGGACGTGTCTCAAAGTAGAATTCAATACTCTCTCTCTCTCACACACACACACACACACACACACACACACACACACACACACACACACACACACGGACACACACTCCGAACACCACACACTAGCTGAAGGCATTTTTCATTTGTCCTGCATCATATAAAACCTGTAAGAAATTCCACAACTTGTCTTAACCTAACAGAAACAATATACAGTGCACAGTCACACACACACACACACACACACACACACACACACACACACACACACGCTGCTCATTAACATGGTAATTATCGTGTACCGTTCGATGAAATGCACATTTCACCTGAAAGTGATTATTTTTACTCTGACCTTCGTCATGAAGGTAAAAGTTGCCGCGATGCTTCAATATAAACACTTCAAAAGTATATTTGGATATAAATGAAATGGACTGACCTACAATTTTTTTAAATTTTTTTCTCCCTTCATTACTGACGTTCCCCCGCAGTGAGACGTGCTCATTTCCAGTGTTTCGTCGACATGTTTTAATTGAGTTGTCAGAGCAGTAACAAAGTGTCCAGCGCAACATCATTTAGCTGAACATTTAATTAACCCTCAGTTACAGTATTTATAATAGCAGAAGGAAGTGAGTGGTTACAGTTTTTTTTTCTGAAGAAAAGTTGTTTTAGGTTAAGATGAATTTGATGAAGAGAGAATTTGTTTTAATATAGAAATAACAGTGATGTCACCTTTAGCTTGTTATCCTGAGAAGACATTCACGGTCCTCAGAGGATGAATTCTCAGGACTATAGTGACTCCTATGTTGTGGTATCATTAGGTTGATATATTTTAGTAATTGCGATCTTTCTTTTACGCTTTCTATGACGCGCCTATAACTATAAATATTCCACGCTATTAGCAGACTATAATGTATTTGTTTATAATGTATTATAGTGTAATAATCCGCCCAAAAAAATCTGGTTCATGAGCAAACAATAGGATAGTAACATGCTGAACTAAGATGGTGACCATTGACAACATCACCTGCTAAACGTTAGCATGCTAACATTGTGATGTTAGCATTTAGCTATCGTGACGTTAGCGTTTAGCTCAGCGGTCCAGTTCAGTTCAGCTCCTGACACATTGGAACGGTTATTTTCACTTTTTTTTTTCCACCAGCAAAAGTTGCGTATGGCACCAACAGAAACCTCTCCGCTCTTGGCTCCGCCTCCGGTCGCGGTTTCTGAAACCGAGCCGACGCTTTAAAAAGGTGACGATACGACGACCGCAGACCACCGATTGGTCCGAGAGAGTTGTCACAGGACATTAGGCGTTTTTTTTAAATACCATTACTAACCGCCGCAGTTTTTCACCACCAGATTTGGACTCAAAATGGCCGCTCGACGTGCAGACGATGATGTCACGGCAGTTTCACGCTGAGAATCTACACTGAGGGTTCCTAAAAGTCAAGTCGAGCTTAGGCGTAGCGTGCACGGCTTAACTGGACTTAAGTTTGCATCTGTGCTTCTTCAAGTTTTCATTCTGCATTTTCAGCGGAAAAATATTCATATAAAATATATACACATTGATTTTTTTTTGCTGAGGTATTCACCAGTAAAAATCTGAATTTATTCTGCTGTCGGTTCTCTATTTGCCCAGAAAGAGGGAATGCTGGTTTATTCATGGCAACAAAGACATTTAGCTGCTAGTTCACGTAAACGGCTTCATGAAACTAAAACGTTGATCCAGGATTACGGGTTCACGCGTCAGCAGAGGAATGAGAAGAGAAGATCAAAGAGAGGAGGAAAAGATGACCGAGGAGAGGAGCGGAGACGTAATGATGCAAGTACCCGAGATAAGTGACTGCCAGCTGAGGTTGACAAGCCCCCCAAACGCACACACACACACACACACACACACACACACACACACACACACACACACACACACACACACACACACACACACACACACACACACACACACACACACACACACACCCGCTCCCCGCTGCGCATATAGAACCCCAGTTCCACATGAAAAATGTTCGCCCTTTTCTCATCTTGTTTACAACCGTGGCACTTTTCAATTAGCTGGGCAAACGCACACAAACACACACACACGCACACACACACACACACACACACACACACACACACACACACAGACACACACGCACACACACACACACACGTTGATGCAGGCACACAATAGCGCGTACAGACACACAAACAATGTGCACGCCTATGTTTTTCAGTGGAGAATACAAACAACAGAGGCTGTAGAACAAATGAGCTGTTGAACACACACACACACACACACACACACACACACACACACACACACACACACACACACACACACCTAAAGTAAATGAGCGTGTGTGTCTGTTGGGCCTTCTTTTTAACACCGTTCCCTCGTGCCAGCGTTCAATCACGGACGTCCACGAACACAATCACTCACACACACACACACACACACACACACACACACACACACACACACACACACACACACACACACACACACACACACACACACACAACAACACTCATCCTGTAACGGTAATATTCAAAATTAGACACATCATCTTCTAATAAGAGTTGACTGAATGCAGAATTTGCTAATCACCGTTAGTGTCACATGACAACATGTGTCATGCGTCTTTGCAGGCGGTCATTTAATGCAAGGAAAGCGATGTGTTTATTATTGTAAAAGAGAATTCTAGAGGAAAGCTTATTGAGGATTCTGTTCTTCCACGTCGAGCCCTGACCACCATCAAATATTAAAATAAACATGACCTCAACAATGACATGCTGGCGTGTGTGTGTGTGTGGTGTGTGTGTGTGTTCTCTCTCCACCCTCCTCTTGCCCTCTCATCCATTTATACATGTATGTTAGCGCAGCTGTGGAGAAGTTGCGTCATCTTGGAAATTTGATGTGTATAACGACCCACGCAATTTTTACGAGCTATTTGTTCAGAGGAATGTACATTAGTGAGATCAGAGATATCAACGTAAAATATTAAAGTGGCCTGCTGGTTTGCGGCTCATCTTCTTGTATCAAACAGGAGGTCAGAGTGAGCGTCTTGTAATTTTCTGTTCAACTTTGCTGCGAAGCTTCTACAAGTTCTCATTTTCCCAAGCCTGAGACGGTGCCCTGAACACACCAGTATGACCCTATCAGGAGGAAGCGCCTTTATATTTAAATATAACACTCACGAGACACAAACACACACTTAGACTGGCTCATGAACGCATGGATGCACGAGCATAATATATATATATATATATATATATATATATATATATAGAGAGAGAGAGAGAGAGAGAGAGAGAGAGAGCGAGAGGGCGGAGGGGTTAATCATCAAGAAGAATGTTGTTCCTTCCCTTCGGACATGAATTATACAAGAGCTGCTCTCAGATACATTGGTATGAAAACTGTCAAACACATAATAAATACACTGAGGCCACGATGATGATGACCTTACTTTAACACATATTTGACTGCACATACAGTCCAGTAATGCTCTGTCTTCACGACCACCTCTTGACATCTTGACCACACGCATTAATAAGAAACATGAACAAATTAAAAATGCTGCACACAAATATTTGATGCGTAAATAATTTAATTAAGGCCTTGAATGTTTGTTTTGGTGTCAAAAAAAGTGAAAGCAATTTTCTATAATAAGTCTTTTTGATTCATGTTTTCTTTGGCACTCAACTACTTCCCTGTACTTTCAACTACTTTCTAAGCCTAAAGCGATGAAAACGTCTTCTTCTATTTATCAGAGATGCTTTTTGGGGGATTGATAAGATGTTATTTTTCATTTTTTACCCCTTTATTTTTGGGGGAATGCAAGTCATAATGTAAGGCTAGAGTGGAGAACGTCAAAGAGAAATGTCCTGAGACAGTCTCACAGTCAACATGAATGTTTTGTTCAACTCAATCATCTCCCATCTCTATCCAAATGCAACTCCACCCCAGGTGTGAGGTTCAGGGTTTTAACCCTTAGTTGACTTCATATATTCCACTGCTTTTGTGAACCTAAGACCTTTGGTAAACCAATGTCAAGCACCAAAACAGTTCGTCCACATGAGTAAAGTTATGTTTTCATAAGAGATTTGAAGAATTTCAAAAATCGAGCTTACATTTTTCAGCTTTGGGGCCATATTATCACGTTACTCTTGTGCCTTAGGACAATGGTGCCTCGTGATATAGAGAGCTGAGATGGTTATGCAAATTTTGATATACAACACGTGAGTATCATATGCGTTGAAAAAGGGGAATTTAAGAAATTATGTAAAATCGAGAAAATGACCTCAGGCCCCAGAGGGGAAATGACGTTGACAGCGGTCCAAATGGAATTGACTGCCATTGAAACTGAAGGCAGCTAAATGTTACACACTGTGTTCCATTTATTGTCTGAAATAAGGTGTTCATGTTTCAAAGCTGCGTCCGAAATCACTCACTTCCTGTCTGATGAATGTCCTCCAGACCGAAAGCAAAACAATGTATTGTTCTCTGCAGGCCTGGACTGGGACGAAAATTCGGCCCTGGACTTTTTGGTCCAGACTGACCCACCACAATCCGCGCGTCCGTTGATGTACTGCACATATAATCACACAAGCCCTTAATAACACTACTATACTGAATAATATCCCTTGATATTCTGGAGCATTGAATAAAATAAATGATGACTACACATTATGTTGCTCACTTGCTCTTAAGAAGGATACTGGAGAAAGGATTTAAGATTCAAGAGTGTTTATTTATACAAATACTCATACAAATACAAATAGAACTCCCTGTGAAAGACAGACAACATTATTGTAACAGTAGTTAATCAGTGTTTCATTAGTTTTAACTGTATAATGTGAAATGGGTCATTGTCTCCTTGTCTCTTATTTGATGTAATTTAATCTGAAAATTTCCATAAATAAGTGTTCAAAAAAAGAAAAGCAAGGACAATAAACCATAAACACTGACAGAAAAAAATAGGTAAAGCATATTTGAACAAATTGGACAGTGGGCTTGAAGAAAGTGTATTGATACTTAAAACACTTTAACTCTGGTGACCTGATTTGTAAAAAAATTGTGAAAAAGCAGATCTGCATGCTCAAACCACAGCACCATAAAATAGTGGTTAATTAATCAGGATAGTATATCATTTTCCAACACTTTAGAACTAGATTTACACCACACGCTATCTATTATGTCAAGTAAAGTTCATAGACAACGTTTCTGAACATTTAGTGAATGAGTGTTTATCCACAACATGTTAGCTAGCACACTCACCTGCTATCACCACCACCACTCTCCTCCTCCCCTCCTGTACCACCTCCTTTATTTAAAGATAAAGCCGAGTGTAGTTCTCATGCTAGTGTGTCGAAACTCTGACTAAACACAGAGTTAAACCGCAGTCAATCGTTTCACCATTTACTGCCACTCTTTTCCCTTCAATCATGCCGGTCCTCTGTTGCTTTCCTACCACTGACAAATGTTACTGAACGGGAAGTACTGGAACCGGACACTATTTAACCGGAAGTACCAGCACCGGAAAGTGTTAAACTGGAAGTACCGTAAAAGTCGGGTTACAAGCCGCTCCTACCTCTGGTGGGTGTCCCCGCTGTAGCAAGCTAGCAGCAGCGCTGTAGCAAGCTAGCAGCAGCGCTGCTGCTAGCGCTGCTACTAGCACTGCTGCTACTGCCCGCGTCCCCTCTGCCCACGTCGGGTGTCGAGCCGGGGCTGGTCCCGCTACCTTCGGTGGTTGTCGGGGAGCTAACAGGAGAGCTAGCAGGAGCGCTAGCTGGCTACAGCGGGGAGCTAACGGGGACACTGACCGAAGGTAGTAGCGGCTTGTAACCCGACTTTTACGGTAATGTCATAACATGGCACGAACAGGAAAAAAATAATCATATTGCTAATAACTATCTTTAATTAACAACCTTTAATTAAACAAAAACAAAATGTAAATGCTGTAAAGGCAACACAGTGCATGATAGCGGTGGTTATCGTGCACTTTAATTCGAAGTGTGAAATCTTTCCACAATATGCTTCCTAATAGACCCGATGAAACAAATAAAAAAGGAGCGTCCTCCCAGTCAGAGGTGTTTTGGGGCCGTCAGCCGTTACAAAGAAGCCTTCAATGTGGAGCCGGTTAGTGGGGAATTTGAAGACTTTGTAATTTGCATTGTCTGTCAGCTAAAGAGAGCACTTTCACATTTTCTCCTCAGGACGGGAGCCTTTTTCTCGCCACGAGCTCCATTTAAAATGCAACGTCTCACAGCTCTAAATGAGTTATAATACACCACGGCACACTAATCGCGGGCGTAAAACTTCTTTTATTAATTATGCATTTCTTTTCTTCGATGGCACTTAAAGTGATGAGCTTCTTTCCTGCGTCGCAGTGTGTCGCACGCTGCTCGGTCTTGGATTCAATGAGAGAAAGAAAATGTGACTTTGAAATGTGAGGATCAAGAAAAGCATGAATGATAAAGCCAAGGTCACTGTACACTGGTCAAGGTCACTGTACACTGTGCATTATGTTATAATCTCCTCTCGTCTTCAAGTCACATTCCAACTATTAGGTATCATTTTCATTTGGATATCCAGGCATGTGTGTGTGTGTGTGTGTGTGTGTGTGTGTGTGTACTCACCTCCCTTCCACTCATCTATTTTTTTGATGAAGTCGAGCCCTGCTCTGACACAATAAATCATGTTCTTGTGATTTTTGTATTAAAGAAAAGAGCAAACAGTGACGTTTAGTGTTTGTATAACATCGTGGATATAAGAGAGAGACGTGTGTGAGGTTTCGCAATATGTTGTATCCCTTGAATGCACCCTGTTTATTAAATCATATTTCCATGGTAATGTCACTCTGGCTGTGATTTACAGAGCGACTTTATTTTCAATCTGCTGACGGAGTCAGAGCATGGACTCCGGGACCGAAGCACCAACAGCACCTTCTGTGCAATAAATACCATTTCAAGGATTATAGAATGCAAACCGTCGTCTTTTGAAGTGTTTATTTTCTCACGGGCGGAAGCCAGACTGACATACCTGACCTTCATAACTCTTTTTATTCATTCATTTTTAAGATGATGTGAAAACTTTTTTTTTTTTTAAGGAGGGAAGTCTCCTTATTCTGTCATTCAGATCAACATTTAACATTTACCAAACGCATAAATGCCGCACAAAAAATATTTAATGTATGAAATACTGGGAAAGTCCGTGTTTTTTTTTGGCCACTGAGCAAAATGGTAAATATATACATATTTGTGTTTTATTGTATTGGAGCAAAATAAATGCAGTTTCAGTTGCTGCGACCAAACCAACATTACACTGGTGACTTTATCTGCTTATCATTCATCAACAATGCACGTGTTTTATAATTAAATAAAGTCAAACCATGATGTGTGTGTGACTTGTATGCCTGTGATATATTGCTGGAGTTGCGTTACATACTAGCTTTCTCCACCAAATATATATGTGTATATATATATATATATATATATATATATATATATATATATATATATATATATATATATATATCTGGCCACTACATATTTGACCACTTGCTGTTATCTTCAGCACACAGATCTGGAAAGTCAATATGACTTTGTTGCATTCCTGATCTTCGTGGTTAATTAAATCCCTTATTGCATTGCTCGACACGCTACATTGCACTCGGCTGTACCTCCGTTGCCAAATTGCGTGCACACTCTTCCGTACGTCCTCGCTGCATACGAAATGTAAAAAAATGTTTTATTGGCAATAAACATTTGTCGTGTAGGTCAAAGAAATGTGTCGCCTTCAGATTTGCTGTTTCTGTAAATTGATTCGCTGAGTTTGAACCTACTTCCTGGTTGGATTCTGGCTCTGCGACAGGAAGCTGACGTTGCCGTTCCTGGTCCTCCACTCATGAAGCTCCTGTTGGCTCCTTGTTGGGTTTTCTTTCTTTTCTTCTTTAAGGTACACATTATTCCTCCTCGTGCGTTACCCGTGTCTCTCTAGGCAAACTAAGCCTTCGTTTAAAAAGCCTGGAAAAAGCTTGATTTACCAGAACCTGCGATGAACTCCAAGATACACCGACGAGGAACCTCTGTGGATTGTGTAGCTTTATGTGGAGAATGAGAGCACCTCTTCCATATTTAAAACTGATCCTGTCCCACTTGTGTAAAGGATTAAGATAAAGGGCCAAGGGGTTGGCATAGTAGAGGAGGTACTCCTCTACTCACAATATTAGTGATAACATTCAGAAGGTATATGACTTCTGCTGCTCCACAGCTACTCAGATTAGACATGTCTGATTTATTTTCACATGTTCATATCATTGTAAATTGTAGTCAATAAGGCCAAACAGGCACTCTGAAGAAATGGCCTTGAGCTCTGGGAACGTGTTCTCCATTCACTGACATGTTAGTGACTAAAGATGGATGCGTTAATCAGAACAATAACCGACCCTTGAGGATAATGATCATCATCTCCAGGGCTAATCACATGGATTTGATGTTGCGGAGCAGAGGGCGTCTCTCCACTCATCAGTTCTGAGCTCAGGGTGGAGAATCCTAGTGTGTCGTGATTTTGTTCTTTTCTAATCAACCACGTCTCGCGGCCTTAAGAGAGGCTGCAGTGTGTATCCTCTTGAACGCACGCTGCTGGGGATTTAAGTTTTAAATATGTTTTAGAATCTCGTCCAGGGATTATGGGAGCCGTCCAGCTACAAAAGCATTAATCCTCAAAAATATGAAACCGTACGAGTCTCTATTTCCTCTCGTTGAGCCAATTTAGTTCATTTTCACAGTGTTTAAACTAAAGTACTCACACATACAATACGATTAAAACAAATCTCAGTTGGTTTCTCTCCCTTTTCAATTCAATGGACGCTTCATTGGCATTACCTTTCAATCAGAAAAGGGAATAACAACACTAATATTGCTATTTCTGTTCCCCTTGGGAAGTTATGGTTCTTTCTGTATTTCCAACGGTTGCATGGGCTGGAATACGTCTACAGGCGAATACTGTGAAGTGAGAAGCAGAGAGACAGTCTGAAGAACTGGTGAACTGCAGATAAGAAAACGTGCAAAAAGGTCCGACGACTTTTATCTGTCTCATGTTCCTCGGGCCATGCTACTTGATTCAAAGCGCAAGTTATCCACGAGGTCTAGGTAGGTCACTTACACTTCATTTCACCACATTTGCTCAGATTAGATCCCCAATGTGACAAGAGTTGCTAGTCCGGTTGAAGAAGCTCGGCTCCCACGGGGGACAGACTACTTTTACTCAGTTTGGCTCCCCAACATGACGAGAAAACGAGTGCACTTCAATAAAGCTGGATTCCCAGGAAGGTAAAATTGAGTTTATTCAGCTCGGGTCGCCACCGTGATGCAAGCTAGAGAACATTTTGAATGAGCCAGTGTGCCAGTGTGAAACTAACTTTGCTCTGTTTGGGCCTCAGACTGCAGGAATTGCCAGAAAATGCCGTATACGGTAATATCAAATCTAATTTTACAGTCAAGTAGTTGGCATGTGATATTCATAGCTTGAATAGTTGGTGACCTAGAACCACACATGTGCAGCGGAGCGGGGAAATCCTCGGCTTGATGAAATTTAGACGCGTTCCAGTTCGCGATTCCAATAACGAGACGATGACATTTTTTAAATGCATTAATCAGAATTTATGAAGTGCTTAAGTCTACTGAGGCCTCAAGGTAAAACTAAAAAATCATTTTGTTTAAAAATTCAATTTCACTTCCTTCTTGACAGAAGTTGATCCTCCAAATTTCCACTTAAATTGGACGCTTAAATATATTAGGCTACTGTATGTTCTTGATTATTTCAGCTCATTTGGGTTCTTGCAGTTTAACATTGGTTTCTTCCATCAACAAGGACAATAATATAATATGTTTTTATTGTATAGCTATTATGATGATTTAAATGTCTTGAAATGTGTCTTTGAGTACCATGAAAAGCGCTATATAAATTAAATGCATTATTATTAGTAGTATTTTTATTAATATCATCCTATTATTAAAGATGTATTAGGTGTTAAAAAATATATCAAATGATACACAAAATCTGGCAAATATGGAGTTCTTCAAATCGAGTAGTATGACTGAAATATTTTAGATTTCTTTTTTTCTTGAGAAAAATGTATGTGTATGTCATTGAGCAGCCAGAATACGTCAAGTGAGGAGGTTCCTTTAAATTGTCTTTTGTTATTAAAACTATAGATCATAGCTTACGCGTAAGATACCACATTATTGTTGCATAAAATGTAGCATGTACATGCTAACGTTAGCTGGCTCTGAAAACATGAAAGGCCTCTCTTTGTCCCTTCTGGGCTTCTGTACAAACATGCTCTCTGTGCAGATATGCGTGGCTCATACACTAATAAAAAACATAGTTATTCATATTATATTGTGTTTCTGACAGGTCTCCCTAAATCCCACACACTGCTCCCTAAATGCAGCAACATCAACGTTACATATCGTGTGTGTGAGACTGAGATTGTACATTTATATTCATATATTATTCACTTCTCTTTCCAATCTTGGCTGATCCTACACTAAGAACATGTTGGTGTTATGAAACGTATCTCGCCTATGAAGGACCTCTCTCTATTTCCACATCCCCGTGTTCACGTTGATCGCCCTGTCAGTTACGGTAATTGATTTGAATCACCTGTCACTGCACGTTACACAGATGACAAGCGAATATTAATGTGTCATGAGGAAGCCGATGTGTGGCGACACGTTGATTAACAGGGGTTCAAAATGTAAAGATTGTGTTGCAGCTTCTCCTCAGCTCCCGATGCCTCCAGCTGAACATGGCGCACGTTTCAACTTCCTCCGTTTCCATGCGGGTGATTTAGATGAGAGAGAGAGAGAGGCTTGTGTGTGTTGCCCTTTTCATTTTAGCTTGTGTGGCTCTCGCCGGGCTGATAAGGATCTCTCATTATGTGGAGAGTTAGTTCTTTGTTGAGCCTCGTCACGACCCCCCAGCCACATCACAGCAAGCTGCTCATCTGTATTCATGGGTGGTTTTAACAGCCGGCGCACCTTTCCTCTGAAATACAGCAGGTAGCAGGAGAGAGACACACACACACACACACACACACACACACACACACATCATACATCTCAGAGATGTCTGGATCCAACGCCTTTAAATTCATGTTTTCATTTCATTTATTTGATATAATAAATGCAATGTAATAAACTTGATTGAGATTTCTACATTAGGTTGGAGCTACCCGAAACCACGATGTTTGACTAAACCTGAACCATAAGACTTCTCACATCAAAACCAGAGACTGTATTACACATGGGCGTCGTCTCTGTGACGTCAGCCTGAGGTTTCTGAAGATGGTGGCCCATCCCATCGGTGTATGCATTACATTACATTTCCTTTAGCTGACGCATTTATCCAAAGCGACTTACAATAAGTGCATTCAACCATGAGTACAATCCGGAAGAACAAGAATCAAGAAAGTACAATTTCTTCAAGAAGGCCAAACTACAAAGTGCTATAAGTAAGTGCCATTTAATGCTACTAGTGCTTCTAAAGTGCTACTTTCTTTATTCAAGGTGTAGTCGGAAAAGCTGTGTAGTGAAGATGTTTATTGCTCCTGTAAAGTTGGGCATTTCAACATGGGGGTCTGTTGACCATTTGAGGAAGTGCAGTTTGGGGGGCTTGCTTAACTTTTCACCACAAGAGTTTTGCCGCTTGATCATAACACACATATATATATATATTTTCAACAGTCGTTTTGGTTTCCTGGGCGCCATCATCACCCAGGACCTCCAAAGGGAACGTTCCGTCAAGACGACGATGATGGAGCGCTACACTGCCATCTTTGAGGCCATCACCTCCTCCATCACCATCATGGTGCGCTGCAGCCACTGCCAAATAAAAAGGGCAAAGTGGCAACTTGTGTCTGAATCTGATGTGTTGTTTTGGAAAAGGCAGTGTTGGTAGTTCCAACCCTGTCAATGTTTTTCTTTTTTACCTGGCCTTCATTTATTTGTGCTGACCATGGCATGAACTCATATGTTTATGGAGCAGTGTGACCATGAAATAACCAGATGTTTCCTCGTTCAAATGTTGGGTTATGACCAGAAAAAAACAGTAAGAACAGCCAAAGGTTAGTTTGTCTTAGTGTGTGTCTGTTCACATCTATACAAAGAGCATGGTGTGTATTCAAGACAAGCTTTTAGTCAAACCACGTTCAACAAATCATGTTAAACTGTTGAAATTCAGGCCGTCGGACGGTTAAGTGCAACCTGTGTTGTGTACACAACTGCGATGTAAAGCTAGGTACTGATGCAACATATCTCTAGAAAGCTGATGGTCTTCTAATTTGATTGATGCAAACATTTTAAGATACAATCACAACAGCAGGTACAATCAACGCCTCACAACAACAAACAAACAAACAAATAAACAAGTACAAAATTGAGGCGACTCCCCTATGAAGCCTCATCGTGATCCACCGACCGAAAACATTCCTACAAAAACGGTCTTGTTACGTCGCCAAAGGTCCAGACGATCCAATCCAGTAAAAATATTTAGTCCAAAACACATAGTTACATCAATAAATACTCACGGACTGCTGTTGCATCATTTCAAATTAGCCGGTAGGTATGCCTCATTATTTATGTATTTTCCGTCGTATCTCCAGTTCGCATGTAAGCGTTGCCGATATCTCGGTATGCCTTGGATCGGCGTTTTTAGGCTAATTTTAGGGTCCAGGTAGTCCGTGCATCAGATCAGGACTTCTGCCTGTGGAGGTCCAGGCACGTTCAATTTGGAGGAAAGCCAAGGGCACATCAAGAAACTGCTTGGGGGGATTATGGATCTAATCTGGCCTGGGAACTACTCTGGATCCCCCAGGATGAGTGAAAGCATGTGGATGTGGAGAAGGACATCTGGGCTCTGCTTGCTTCTCAGACAGACCCAGATAAGAGACTACAAACATAGTTATTTTACTCCCTCAAAATAATAGATTCTATTGGAATATTGGTTTTTAGCTAATAGTCTACATTCAGACTCCATTCAGCTCAGACGTATGTCTCTACCATGTCTTATTTATTCAAGAAGTGTTTCACTGTGGTTAACACGGGAAATAAGAGTACAATCATATCTTATGACTCTCGAGGGAGAGAAAGTCAGCTCCTGCTGTTTCCTCTGCAAAGTGTGTCAGTGGTTTAATTTGGTTTTGATTACTGGATCGTCCTTCAATCAGACGCCCAACTGGAGAGTCTTTGTGCGAGGCGCTCTACTCCTACCGGAGCGGCAGACCTTTGTGTGGTGCGGGGCGAGCCGAACATATATTTGTTTTCTTCTTTCACTTCAGGGGATCAAGAATATAAAAAGGAATCAAATGTCTGTTTAAATTGTGTCGAGTGGATAATTTAATTTTTTTTTAACATGAAATAAAACTGGTTTTACATTCTCATTTTCCCCTTAAGTAGGCTACTACTTGTTCTCCCTCCCCACTGCAGCGCTTGCTTTATGTACACACAGCAGAGGAGGCCCACCACAGCCCATTACCACCTCTGCTGCAAAGCGTATGAGAAAAGGAATTTTAAAGAGCATCATAATTCAGCTCTGTTTTCTCCCTGAAAACAACCCTGTTCTGCGTGACGTCGGCGTTTAGCGTTGCAGATTTTGTCCGGGTGGCAACAGCTTTGGGAACAGTGGAGGTCTGGTTGACTGTTGGTGGAAGACGTGAAATTAAAAGCCGTCTCCCGTGTCAATATGAGGTGCATGGCTTGCACATCCAACCATCAAAACATGTTTATGTTGCGTTTTGTAGCACTGAAACAATGCAATGCAACATTGTATCTTCTCACATACGTTGTTCACACACATGTCGTGTGTCAGGATACTTGAATGTAACTTGAACGTAAGAGTAACTCAGCAGCAGGTTCAGAAGCAGCGTCTCGCTGACCTCTCTGGTTGGAAGTTTGAAGCCTGCTTCCCCTCTGACCACGCCCACTAGTGATGTCATGGTGTCCTGGAGTACACCTGTGCATCATATCAGCAAGGAGAGAAGTTGAACCACTTAAGGTGTGAAGTTACTGCTCACATAAAAGCTAATACTGAAGTGCCTTCAAGCTGTCTTCTCTCTAACAGCCACCAGGGGGCGACTCCTCTGGTTGCAAAATAACTCGTTTGTATAGAAGTAAACATTGTAAACATGACTTTATGTCTCAATCTCTAGTTTCAAGTCTTCTTCAATACAGTATGATGTTCATTTAGGGAATTATGGTCTATTTAGAGTCAAACAGGGGCGGGGCTACAAGGTGATTGATAGGATGCTACCTGGTCCGGTCTGGTAGTTGTCCTTGTTTTTGTCTGACAGCTTTAACCCTTTAACAGTTTTTTTTTTCAGTTCATGAAAGTTAATTGTAACATTTTGGCTGATCTCCCCCCTCACTTCTGGTTCGAGAAAAACAAGAGGGCAATGGCCCCAAAAAAAACAAGATGGCGCCCGAACTCGAGGCTTCAAAACCGTCCTCGACAAACTAAAGGCTGACGTCGCTACGTTCTCTTCTTTTACAGTCGATGGACAGTCTCATACGCTGTGAAGCAAGAGAGGGAAAGAAGAAGGTAGAGGGTTTAAAGAGGGGATCAAGAAGGACCCGCTGAAGATGATTGAAGAGGAAGCACAGAGAAAAGACGGACAGAGTCGGTGATCTCTGGGAGGAACGAGAGCGAGAGAAGACGGAGGAAGAGACGAGAAACTGAACCCGTCTCGCAGTGTTGAGTTGTGATGTCACACACATCAAATGATTTTATATTAATCAGAACAAAATCCCATCCAGCAGCAAAAGCACCGCTGCTGATGTCCAAGTCGGATGTGAGTTTTATTCTTCTTTCTTTCATGTTTTTCTGTAATCACCTTTTACTCATATATTTAAGCATTGAGCCGGCGTTACCATAGCAATCACTTCATATCTAATTCATTTCTCTTATCGTTATTGATTCAAGTAACGGAGCATAATAGCGCTGCGGCCAGAGTGCAGCAGAGGAAAATGTCCCGGACCTTTGGTGCAATACTATGATTCAAAAGCTTTATCATCGTTTTTTATTGTCGGTATTTCTCAAGAGGCTAAAGATAGTTTTTTATTTATTCCGATAAGAATAGAGTCAGTGATGAATAGATGTCTTCATCATTGTCAGGTATCCTTGTTGCTTGGAGCTGGTTAAAAGGATTTCATTATGC
Source organism: Myoxocephalus aenaeus (assembly GCA_038501785.1). Classification (NCBI taxonomy): domain Eukaryota; kingdom Metazoa; phylum Chordata; class Actinopteri; order Perciformes; family Cottidae; genus Myoxocephalus; species Myoxocephalus aenaeus. The sequence goes on from JBAMJR010000172.1 coordinate 3,753,892, forward strand.
TTTAAAGATAGCAAATGCAATTATATTATGATGTCATCTGCTCTTTCTTTCAAAAAGATTCAGTAGCAATATTTTGACTTGTGTTACCTCCTAATATGGAGAGTGACGTGAGTCAAAGCATGCAGCAGGTTGGCTACTATATTAGCTAAGTTGGCTAATGCCAGTGTGCCCACTAGCTGTAAACACACTCAGCATCAATACTTCTCTTTTACCTTTTCACAAAAATAAATAAAAGAGAAACTATCTCACAGACTACCTCTTCAATTCTGCAGAATTTCTGTTGCAGTTTTGGCTTCTCGGTTGCGCTGCTGCTAGCTCCCTGCTGCTGCTGCTACTGCCCCGTCCCCTCTTCCCAAGTCGGGTGTCAAGCCGGGGCTGGTCCCGCTACCTTCGGTGGTTGTCGTGGAGCTAGCGGAGAGCTAGCAGAGCGCTAGCGGAAGTTAGCGGGGAACTAGCGGAGCGCTAGCAGGAGCGCTAGCTGGCTACAGCGGGGAGCTAACGGGGACACTGACCGAAGGTAGTAGCGGCTTGTAACTCGACTTTTACGGTAGTTTATTTATCCCCAAGGGGAAATGTGGTTATGGCAGCAGCAATCATAGTTACATTTAAGACATTTAAGAAAATTAAATAATAAAAGTGCAAAAATGCAAAGTATATGAAGTGTGTAAATAAATCTAGTATATACAGTGAAAGCGGTGCTAGAGTTGATGTTGATGTGGAGACTGCAACTTAAATGAAAACATACCGTGATATATAGTGTAGATATTGTTGGTAACGAACGCGTTTCAGCTGTAAATTATTCCACAGAGGGAATTCTAAAGGAAAGCCTGCAGGCATGTTTTGTAATTTGAATAGGTAAATTACCTTTTTTTAAATTTAATTTTACAACTAAATGGAAGAAAAAAAAGCCTTTCACACAGTACTAAATAAAATAATTCATAATAATGATGATGATGACGGTGATGATGATAATGAATGCTTCCTGACAGTTCCAAAAACCTTGATCCCTCCGGTGTTCAGCGGAGCGGACCTCTCTGACAGCCTGTCTCCACATCATGTCGGACACAGACGGGACGACAAAGGACGAGCAGCGGGGGACGGTTTTAGTGAAAAGGAAAACCAAAACGGTGGATTTAATTCACTGTCGTCTGCGGTGCTGAACCTTGAGCAGCACTGAAACGTAAGAGACTGGGAGGACGTTCCCTCACCGAGATCCGCTCACAGCCTTCAACGACTTCTCTTCCTCTTCTTGTCTCCTCTTCTTTCTCTCCATCTGGATAAACTATTGTCTCTTCAATGCACATTACTAACTCTACTTTCTTTTTCCATGGATTCATGGCTGCCTGGAACCGGTCCTGCCCCGGGTCCTGCCGCCCCCCCCACCGACCCCCCCTGCCATGGATCCATGGCTGCCTGGAACCGGTCCTGCCTGCTGCCATGGCCCTTCTGATGGAACCGGCCTGGAACTGGTCCTACCTGCTGCCATGGCCCTTCTGATGCCCCCCTCTTCTCTACCGCCTTCTGCTTCATGGATTATCAGGATCATGGACCATGCCTAATACTCATTATATGAATAATTTCTGTCATATTCATTGAATGTGCTGTAACTACGCTATTCATTCTGGCCACATGACATCTATTGCTTCTGTCCATCCGGGGAGAGGGATCCTCCTCTGTTGCTCTCCCTCAGGTTTCTTCCATTTTTTCCCTGTGAAAGGGTTTTTACTATCTTTCTAGGGGAGTTTTTCCTGATCCGATGTGAGGTCCCGGGACAGGGATGTTATGTGTACAGATTGTAAAGCCCTCCGAGGCAAACTTGTATTTGTGATGTTGGGCTATATAAAATAAACTGAATTGAATTGAATTGAATTGTCCTTCTTCATGTATTTTATCCTAAAGCTTCCTGTCTTCGTCTTTGCCATTAATTAAAGCCTCAGAAAACAAAAGAACCTCAACTTGTTCGACATACGAGAAAAGGTATCTGTTCAACCTGAGCGATAAAGGACCCGGTGAAAGTCATCATTATATTAATATTAGTGCTTTTGGCTTCACACAAATTCAATATATGGAAATCAGTGCAGTCAAAAAAGAGCCCTGAAAACCTTGTGTTTTCTGTTAAAATGGAATGAACTAATTTCCCTCTTCCTCTCTGCAGGGTTTGTGCCGTTACTCCAGTTTATGTACACATGAACTTCCCTCAGAGATGAATCATAATGAACATCACTTCAAGCGGGCCATTAATAACCTGGATGTCCCACATTCTGTAATTGCGAACCGTCGTAATTACATAATGAAACATTCTAATCCACAGCTGCGCCCGGAACAACCGGCACCGTGTCGATAGTGTTTGCTCGTGCTGTGTTCACGTGAAATCAGACGGATGGCCGTCGGCGACCCGGACGTCGTGCTGGGGGAGGAGGGACGAGAGGAGACGGCACCGGGGGTCCAGAGTTATTTCAACAGGAAGTTGTTTCAGGACACAAGAGAAAATCAAGAGCACCATTTTATAGCCACATGCATTCGTAGGATAATTAGATAATTAGATAATTCTGCGAGTTATGCTACGCATGTCAAGCTATCAGCCTCGGCAAGCCGCCCCTGCAGTGCTGAACGTGGTTAAGTAATTTACGTAGCTGCATGCATTGGTTTAATTACAGAAGTTACGCAACAAACGTAAGGTAGAAAAAGGACAACGTTGACTTTTGGTTTCACAGGAGACTCGGGTCTACTTCCTGTGTTTTGTTTGATCCATCCCGCTCTTTGACCTTTGACCTTTCATGCTGCGTCACCTGACTTCCTCAGCGGCGGCCCTGCACTTCCTGGTTTACGATTACGTTGGTTATATACGAACACTAGTGCATTACTTTGTCGCAGCTATAAGTACAAACAGTGAACGAGAACAACCTCATAAAAAATGTAAAATGTAGGGACTGAAATGCCCAAAAGTCTGATCAGGGACTAAGTGTGTTTTTTATTATAAACCCAATAAGGTTCAAACAAATTGGTTGAGATTTTTGAATGTTTTCCACATGTTTATCACATCGGAAATATTTGCCATTAACGGCCTACTATAATACTAAAGTATTAATAATTGATTGTAATAGTGTATCATAGACATATTTCACATGTAAAAACATTAATTCGGTGTGGGTTTCCACTTCCACTGCTTGATCGTCTACATCCCCCTCATGCTGGAAACAGCTGGTTTCAAGTATGGAGGCTGACGAGCGCCAGGGGACTCGACCAATATTGTAAATGTGTGGCGGGAGAACAAACAATGAGCAAAAATAAAAGTCTAGACGCTGCATTGTGCTGCAGATTGTGAGTCTCAGTGGGATCAACACTACGGACGACTATTAATATGCAAAAATAATGCCCGGTTATGGGATTTTCAGCATCTGCATTATTGTTTTAAATGAGCAGTTGTGCATGTTTTTCGATGTGTGTTAATTGGGTATTTTTGCAATACTCCGGCTGTCAGAATGGCAAAGAACAATCCACCTTAACAGCCTCTGAAGTGCTTGTAAAACGAGCCAATGTGATCTTTTCAGTGTGAAATCAACCAGTATTTTAGGGTTTCTGTTTTTTAGGCTGCCAGCGAGTGAGCAAACATTGGCTCTCACTTCACAGGTGAAGCTGCTCCACACACACACACACACACACACACCTACACACACACACACACACACCTACAAGGCTTGTCTGGCATGTGTGCAGAGGCGTTTTACAAAGGCTTGATTTTGTGATTTCGCACAGTAATTTGACAGCAGCTGCTTGAGTCGTGACTTCCACTTCCACTGTGAATACACACGAGCCATCCAACCACCCGCAGACACACACGCTCTCACACAGACGCACAGATATGAATATGATTATGAGTGCACACAAAATCATACAAACACACGTCAAAGAAAAAGAGCGCGTGGAACCGTACACTCACACACATACAGCAACACTCCCTGCATACCAAACATCCTGAAGACACATTATTAGGGATACACACACACACACACACACACACACACACATACACAATCAAATGTACACACATAAACCAGTCAGTGCAAAGTAAAGGCTCCAGAAGTTTTTGTTCGCCTGATTTTATATACCTCACAGAACTGTAGTTAAATAATTAAATGAAAGAATATTAAATTAATTACGTAATGTATTAATCTCCATAAAAACATTAATTTTTTACAATGAATCAAGGGCAGGGCACACAGAGGACAACCATTCACGCTCACATTCACGCCTACGGGCGAGTTAAGAGTCTTCAATTAACCTGAGCTGCATGTCTTTGGACTGCGGGAGAGGAAGCCGGAGAACCCGGAGAGAACCCACGCTGCCACGGGGAGAACGTGCAAACTCCACGCAGAAGAACCCGGAGCCCTCTCGCTGTGAGGGGACAGCGCTAGCCACTGCACCACCGTGCATCTAGTGAAATATAAATCATTTTAATTTGACTTTTTATTTGTTGCTTCCCACTCTTCTCGTCCACAAGCGTGTCGGATTTCAGGTCGAAATGTGAAAGTAATACGATTTTACAGGGCGATAGCTGCCGTACCATCGGCCTCTTTTAGTGCTGACGATGCTAACAGCTGACAGCAAAAACACGTACTGGTACTTCACTTTGAGTTCTGAAATATGAGCAATGTGTAATATGTGTGATATCCGAGAGAGTTTCAGACTCAGTGTGAAGCAGACGGCAGTTTTTCGTTGACTGGGAATAAACTTTGACACATCACGTTTTTGACTCGACCTGACATTTAAAGGGGCAGACACACATATAAACACAGAAACAGGTAGTCCTACAAAACCAGGTGAGAAGCCATGCTCTCTCTCACACACACACACACACACACACACACACACACACACACACACACACACACACACACACACACACACACACACACCATTCTGTCTGAACAGAGACATCCATGTACACATTTGCTGTCCCGCACAAAGACACAAACAGAGGCAGACAGTGACACACACACACACAACACACACACACACACACACACACACACACACACACACACACACACACACACACACACACACACACACACACACACGTTCGCAGACAGGCAGTCTCACATGCGGAGAGAGAACAATCATGTCTGCTTTGTTTCGCCTCCCCTTCCACTGAGGAGTGACATTTGGAGGGCAGGAGGTTCAGCGATGAAAACAACACAGAGAGACGGACGGGGAGCAAAGTAAAAAAAACAGAGACAACAGAGTGTCAGAGGGAAAGAGACTGCTGTGTTAAGTTAGCAAACAATGAGCCGCCATGCTGAGTACAAGAGAAGCAGAGACAGCGAGACGCAGAGGAACAGAAACAGAGATGGAGAGGGGATGGTGGGGCATGAAGGCAGCTTTAATTTGGTCGTTTCAGAAGCAATAAGTAACAGAATACAGCCAGAAAAGTGAATAAAGCAAAGAGTCAACATACAGCTGAGTAGAATGTGCGCAGTAGAGTGTTTTAGGGCCATTGTAGGAGAAGAAAACTCCAAAATTTCCAAGATTAAAGTTGTAAATTTGACAACAAGATGACACCCACCACACTGTTAGCGTTCTAATAAGAAGACCAGTGTGTGAGAGCGGCTGTGAAAATGTCTGTGTGCCTTAAATATTTGTCAGTGGTGTCACATGTCATCGCCTTGTTGTTTTTTTCTAACCTGTAACACCAAAAGGACACGAGCCAGAAGGCACGACATGGTAATTTATCTGATATTTATGAATTCAAGCGCTTCATTTTCACTTGTTTTGGGCTTTAAGGGAATACAACATGTATTGCCATAGATATTCGTATAATACGCAAGAAAACATAAATGGGCTGCTGACCTTGCATCAGCGTCTTCATAGTTATACTAATAAAAGTAAAACAACATCTGAGCTGAGTAAGAGTTGCAATGTGATTAAAAGCTCTAAAAGTATTACTTAAAATTAGCAGAATTCTTTGTTTACTTTGCATGCAAAACTATATTTTCTTTTTGGGAATATGCTAAATATATATACATATTTGTTCTTTTTCTTAAATCAGTCTTTATAAGTTAGATATTCACTTGTTTATTAAAGAGACAGTGAGTGACTTTACACTGGTTATGATACAGATGCCTCTATATGACCTACATAATATTTCTACATACTGTAAAAGTCGGGTTACAAGCCGCTCCTACCTCAGGTCAGTGTCTCCGTTGTAGCAAGCTAGGAGCAGCTGCTAGCTAGCGCTGCTGCTAGCTAGCGCTGCTGCTGCTACTGCCCGTGTCCCCTCTGCCCAAGTCGGGTGTCGAGCCGGGGCTGGTCCCGCTACCTTCGGTGGTTTTCGGGGAGCTAGCGGCGGAAGTTAGCGGGGAAGTAATGGAGCGCTAGCTAACGGGGACACTGACCGAAGGTAGTAGCGGGGAAGTAACCCGACTTTTACGGTAGGAAACACTCGGAAACACTTCCGCTTTTGTCCACAGGGACCGCCAAAATCAACACAGAATTAAAGTTCCTCGTAGTAGCTTTAAATTCAAATTAATATTTTTTTTTTTACTTTTTACATAATGAGTTCTTATTGTGTTTAAATCTATAAACCTCCCCATACACACACACCTCATGAAGCCACACACACGCACATCGGTATACCGTGTCTTGGCGCGTGTGTGTGCTGGATTCTATCTCCAGCAGGTGAACTGACAGCTCTGGTGTGTTGAGACGAGCGAGGGGCTGAATATGACGACGAGGCCGAGGAATGTGCCGCGGTGGCACTAACACACCGAATCACAATCAGGATCACTCGCTCGCCCGGTAACATGCGCAACGTTAGCGCTGCTTGTTGTTAACCACAGCGCTGAGGTCTGAAATTACATCAGCTGACACGGAGCAACGCAAGTCGTACGGGACACACGCGAAGGCACACGGGTCAACTTTCCTTCTTTGTCCCGCTTTAGATTTTGGGGTAAAAATTGCACATGGAGATAAAAAAAAAGGTCAGGGAAGTAAAAGAAAAAATTCTTCTCTGCATTTGGCCCATCCCTGGATGGGGAGCAGTGGGCAGCCCTGTGAGGCGCCCGGGGAGCAGTTGGGGGTTCGGTGTCTTGCTCAGGGACACTTTGACATGTGACCTATGGGGGGACTGGGGATTGAGCCGGCTACCTTGTGGTTGCGGGACAACCACTCATCCCCCTGAGCTACAGCCAGCCTCAAAGGGCTCATGAAACCCCAAAACAGCTGACGAAATCTGTCTTTATTTTTCTTTCTGTGCCGCTTAATAAAGCCGTATGATAACCCTTTTTTTTAACCATCACATACTCTCTCTCTCCGCTGTATGACCCTAATGTTTGGGCCTGTCAGGGGAGGCCCACAGAGAACCAATTAGTTGTAGGATTTTATGCTTTGCTGTTGAGACACTTTTGCAACATGTGCACTTTAACTTGCACAAAGTGTTTCTGCGTCCATCAATATTAAAATGAGAAGAGTCTCCGTGTGTGTGTGTGTGTGTGTGTGTGTGTGTGTGTAACAGATTAAGCGTCTCTGCGAGGTGTCTGAAAGTCAGGGTTTGGATGATTGGACTGACCAGGAGAACGTCGCCGCAGTGGGACTCATTTTCACAATAAAATATGAAAGGAGCGTCTTCATCAATTCTCTTGAAGGGTCCATCTCCTCTTTTCTCCCCTTTCCCAAACAATCTGCAAATGTAGGCCTTTTATTTTTTCTTCGCCTCATTGTCTCACAGCTTCTGTATCTCAATACGTGGAGAAAGTTAGAAGAAAAGAAGAGTTAAATGGAGACAAATGGGAAGTAGACAACCCAAAGGGAGCCAAAACCGTTAGCTATGTTTTTGAGCATCTGACATTAAAATGAACCACTTCTAGATTTCAAGAGTACCTCTTTTGCATGCCCAATTATAACATTATAAGACTCACTAAGAACAGTTTTCTTCTTCTTCTTGTCAAAACCCGGTGCCGTCATTACCCACAATGCAGCCCGACTCGACAGCACGCACTCGCGTGTGTGATGCTAGCAGAGGCACCATGTAGCCTGGAGCCTGTAGCCTGCAGCAGAGATGAGGAGCAGGCTACAGGGGTCTGCTGAACTCACTGCTTTCCTCCTCCACACCCACACATTGTTTTCATTTTCAAACTTGTAGTCTCCAGTGACAACACCTGAGGCAGTTTATCAAACTTCACACGGCTCTCCCTGAAGCCAAGAAGGCTTTATACAACTTATTTTTCTTCTTTTCTTTCATATATATGCAGCATCACTTTCCTAAACAAACTTTAAGGGAAATCGGTGGAGTTTTCCTTTAAGGAGGCAACAGAAATCATGAAACCAGAGTCCACTATACCAGGAAAAAGACTCTGCAGTCCTATATACCGTAAAAGTCGGGTTACAAGCCGCTCCTACCTCCGGTCAGTGTCCTGCTGTAGCAAGCTAGGAGCAGCGCTAGCTAGTGCTGCTACTAGCTCCCCGCTGCTGCTGCTACTGCCCACGTCCCCTCTGCCCGAGTCGGGTGTCGAGCCGGGGCTGGTCCCGCTACCTTCGGTGGTTGTCGGGAAGCTAGCCGAGCGCTAGCGGAAGTTAGCGGGAGAACTAGCATGAGCGCCAGCTGGCTACAGAGGGGAGCAAACGGGGACACTGACCGAAGGTAGTAGCGGCGTGTAACCCGACTTTTACGGTATATGTCCTCAACCTGAACGCAACATAATTAAGTGACTATTACACAAGGTTTTACAACCAATCACATGTTAAAAGATCTTCATGCACCCGAGAATGCAAAAATCATCAAAACTATTCATACCAGCAGTTGTGCAAAGTTGCAGCACTTTTTCGATAAAAGGTTGGAATAGTTTTACACATGCAGATCCTACCAGGGTCCCACAGACCCAGAGCAGCGTCTCAGGCTTTTATTGTGAAAGGTAAGAATGGAAAGATATGGTCTCCGCCGTCTGTGTCTGTGAACACCATAGTGTAAGTTTTTAATGTGTCCCTTTCGTACAATGTGATTGGTCGATGCCTTTATTCGCAGAGTAGAAGCCCTGAAAATCACCTTTTTCGCCGTGTGAAAGTACTCGTGACATAAACAACAATATTGACTAATGAACAAGTCCTCATGAGTGAACAACACAATATGTAATTTGTTATTGCGTCCCAGTGCGACCCATATTAGCTTATCTGTTGTCCCAAACGGTGAGATCTAATTTGTCAATTAGTGCCAATTAATCACATTTTCCACCCGACAAAAATGATTCACATCTTTCTGATCCACCATTTCTGTATTTTCGATTTAGGGGATCCTCGGTCCTAAGAGGCTTTGTAATGCGAATTAATATTAATAAATGTGTGACAGACTTATATTCGCTTTATTTGTCTACTTTGGGGAGCAGAGCCACATAATTGCCACAAGAATCCAGCGTGTCGACAGCGTCTGCACCGGACAACAGGTGCATGTGGCGGCTCCTAACCAATTCAAAACCAATCCCCCCCTAGGGGAAAAAAGCCCAAAACTGCTGTATTTGGATGTATTGAACACCATAAGAAATTTACAAGTGAAATATATGGTTTGGTACATGAAAAAATGCAAATGTCACAGGTTTTGGAGACCTCGCCTGAATGTTCTCTGTACTAAACCCTCTCTAACTTTATTCTGCTTCACTTTATCAAAGTCAACCTTTGCAGAGAGAATGTTCACATACTGTGCTATGATTTGGGTTAGAGAATGTTCACATATTGAGCTATGATTTGGGTTAGAGAATGTTCACATATTGAGCTATGATTTGGGTTAGAGAATGTTCACATACTGTGCTATGATTTGAGTTAGAGAATGTTCACATATTGTGCTATGATTTGGGTTAGTGAATGTTCACATATTGAGCTATGATTTGGGTTAGAGAATGTTCACATACTGTGCTATGATTTGAGTTAGAGAATGTTCACATATTGTGCTATGATTTGGGTTAGTGAATGTTCACATATTGAGCTATGATTTGGGTTAGAGAATGTTCACATACTGTGCTATGATTTGAGTTAGAGAATGTTCACATATTGTGCTATGATTTGGGTTAGTGAATGTTCACATATTGTGCTATGATTTGGGTTAGAGAATGTTCACATATTGAGCTATGATTTGGGTTAGAAGATGTTCACATATTGAGCTATGATTTGAGTTAGAGGATGTTCACATATTGTGCTTTGATTTGGGTTAGAGAATGTTCACATATTGAGCTATGATTTGGGTTAGAGAATGTTCACATATTGTGCTATGATTTGGGTTAGAGTTGGACCTTACAGCTGCATCATTTCAAAGAAATAATCATCCTGAAAGTGAGTTTTTTATAGGCGTACCTGAAACCTTTTCATTTCTTTATGTGTGTCATCTTCATTTACTCTTAACCAGTAACATGAACCTGAACTTGATAAGCCTCGCTTCTTTCAGCCCCTTCTTGAACTTGCACAACATTTCTTTTATTTTGTATTACTTGGTGTGCTGTCTGTTTTGTGCTTGTTTGAGAGAAATAAAAAATTCAATAAAAAATTCAATTCAACATATAGACTGATATTTACACATCTGAACACAATCTCACACGTGTACCTTTTATTATAACACTGAAATTATTCAAATAGCTCTTTGCAGATATACACCTTTTTTAGTTTGGGCATATGCAATTTTCGAGCAGAGGCCTAAAAATAGGTTGGTTTTCTAAAGGCTAATGAACAAACGGCGTCGGCTCAGGCGGTGCCAGCGGCCCGACAGCGTGGGCAGAAGGTTCCGGGTTCTGCTGCGCTAACTTATCCAAAGGTTTCGGGTTACACAATGTTATCTTGGTTACCGAAAAGGTCACCAACATGAAACAGAAAAAAACACAGGATCATAATGTGGAGACGTTCACCCATTAGAACTGAGCAGAACCTTTTAAAAAAGACACACACACACACACACACACACACACACACACACACACACACACACACACACACACACACACACATACACACACACACTCCAGCTCCCTTCTCAACTGGGACGCCTGAGTCGGTGCACTCTGAGCTGGTTTCCATATGGACTGAAAGCAAAGCGTGTTAGACACACTGGGATGCAGGCGAAGACTCTCCATGTACTGAAGATGTTGTGGCTCCGACTCCAGATTTTTGTCATTCATCATCCAACTTGTCTCGACCTTGTTATTCCCAATTTCCCTCTTCTCTTTGTCTCCGTTTCCCCCCGCGGCGTCATCCTTTTTCTTTTTCTCCCCCCAGTTCTTCTCTTTCATTTCAAAGTGCCTCACTGGCATCGGTCTCGTCTTCTACTGCCAGAGCCTCTTGTCTCACATTGCCTCTCTCGCCCTCTCTCTGAGTGTGTGTGTGTGTGTGTGTGTGTGTGTGTGTGTGTGTGTGTGTGTGTGTGTGTGTGTGTGTGTGTTAAACCGAAATCCTGTTAATCCCACTAGTAATGGTGTGCATTGGGAGAGGTATCAAACATTACCACTGGGGTTGGTTCTTTGGCCGAGTTAAAAGCGTGAAAAACGAGGATTTGACGCCATGTGTCCGGCAGCTTTGCAGAGCTGCTCGCATGTGGAAAATCCCCCAATAAAACATGTTCATATCTGCATAATAACTATTCTAGTGATCATGTTTAATAATGGATCAAAATTAAATGAAAAGACAAAATAGAATCGCTTCGCCGCCGTGATATGAATCCGTATTGTTATATTTCCGTATAGCACAGGCTAGTATAGTATTACCACCTGTATGTGTTGTGTCAGATTGACTGATGTTGACCCACATGCTGCATATAGACGCTCCATCTCCTGGCGGGCTGGTTCCACCGCCTGACAAGCGGACCTATATCTTGTCGGCTGCACAGATCTCGGGTTTTCACTCATGTTTATCTCCGTGCACCAGCTGTGTTGACCTTTCTCCCACCGCCCCCCACCCCCAAAAAAGTATATCTCAACATCTTTAAGTTGAAGATATGAGGCACGTGTGAGCGGGTAAATGTGACCGACTTTTTCTGAATGTAATTACTTGTTTGTGGACAACCTCAGACCCCTGTTTGGTGAACTGGCAGATGTCAGCGCACATGTGTGTCATGTTACATTTGTGGTACTTCGTGCGCGAAGATCAACATTTATGATTTGGAAAAAATAAATAGCACATTTGGGAGTGGGGTTAGGGTTAGGGTTGGAAACAGACGAACGCTTTGTCGGTTTTATATTAATCCGGCGTTGGCTTTTCACTGAGAGAATCAAAGACTCTGCTTTTACTTATTAGATTCTGTTCTGACCCTCCAGCTTTTCTCTCTGAAGAGTGAACACTTCGGTGGTTAAATCTGAAAGGCAACCTTCATACAACTACACATGAAGCTGGGGAGAGGAAACAAGTTTAACAGAAAAGAAATTGTTGAAAATTCAGGTTCAAATCTTTGGGTTTATCCTAAGATTCTCTGTTTATTAATGATATTAGACAGATAACATAGTTAAAGTTGTATATTCGGTCAATACTATATGCTAGTGGGTTGTTAAAGTGAGAGTTGGAAGGTGTTTACCTTGTTGTGAGGTCAATATCAATATCTTACGGGTGTATCCTAAAGATCTGTGCTGCTTTAAGCTCACGGAGACTCAGTAATGTATCGGGGAGGTTTTCAGACACACTATAAGAACCCGGTTATGAAAGCCCTCATAAACCCCTCGCTGTCAGATGGAGAAAAAAGTTTAATTTAGTTTTAACAAAACATAGACATTATAAAGGTAGGTTGACCTTTCACCACCCACATTCTGCCCGTGGGATACAATCAGTACGAAAACTAATTACAACTTTCACAGACTGAAAGTACGATGAATATACACGAATATGAACCGGCTGCATACATCATTATAAATAACAAACTTTTATTATTTTATATTGACATACGGAGAAAACATTGAAGGATTATTTAAGAATATAATGTCGCCCTGAGTTTAAAGCCGTCTAGTAGTCAAAGCATGCGTAAAAATAAATAAATCATAAAATAGTAAATGTGTTGTATTAATTCATGCATGGGAAGTTATTGAATTGTACATGATCGATGTAAAATAAATATATCATCCTGTCTGTAGTAGATCAATGTCTTGAAGAGGTTTATGATGTTATGTAGCTCATCAAATTAAAAGTAATTGGAAAACTGTGGAGCCAATTAAACCGACTAGTATAGAGGTATTACATTATTGAAAATATGAGTATTGCATGTCTGCATGAGTTTGTCAGACAGATTTCAACCTGGCAGGCCAATAATTGCGGCGTTCGTTAAAGAGACGGCATTGGGATGAACCTGCAGAGCGTTGGAATGGCGGCGAGAAGTCTTCCTCGTCTTCCTCGTCTTCCTCGTCTTCGTTTGCAACAGCGCGACTGTGGCTCGCAGCTGCGGCCGGTTAACGAGGCACACCTGCGCCTCGTTAGTCACCCGGATGCTGCTGCAGGAGGCGCTAACTGTTGGACACGGACACTTTAGAGAAAGCTGCTCTACACTTGTCAAATTGTTGGCTTCATCGCTAAAAATGGAGAACATTGAATACGAGTTTCAGGCTAAACTTTTGGATGTAGACTTTTTCTTTTTTTCTTTTTCGAAGACAGTGCAGGAATGATGGGTTCTCTCCTGGGGGGGGAAGTTCTACATCGAGCTCGCCTCGCTCCAGCAACGCGCTCGCCCGATGTTGACAGATTGCCGGCACCGTGTGCTGCCCTTTTTTTTTTTTTCAGTACCAGCTTTGCACGTCTCCCAGCATGCTCTGCTGAGGATGTAGGCAGCGGTTGACCCGGAGCTTTCCTGGAAGTCTCTGAGGGGTCGGTGTGCGTCTGTGTGTGTGTGTGTGTGTGTGTGTGTGTCTGTGTGTGTGTGTGTGTGTGTGTGCGTGGGTGGCCCAAACAGGAGTGTGCTGCCGGTCGGTCTCGCTTCCTCCTCGGTGCGGTGGCTCATCCTCGGTTGGCATCCCGCCGACAGAACACAATGGACTGGCTCACGTCGGACATCAGCTCCTATCAGCCATTTTGGTTAAATCTGTTCGCTTTGTCAAAAGCCAGATTCACTTTTTCATTGTTCTAAGAACTTCTTTCGACCTCATTTTGATTTGTGTCGGCACTACAAGAACTTGGAATGGTCACAGTACTTAGAACGTTGTTTCTGAGGGAACTTTTTAGCATTGTGAAAAACGTTTTCCTTACTTGAACAGAAATCGCATCAGGTAGTTTTTGTGGTCAGAGCCGAGTTGTTTATTTATTCTTATATTACTAATACAAGCCAAGAGAGCTTGTAGCAAATATAGCAAACCTGTATATAGACTGTATATAAAAAAGTGGACGTAGTTGTTGTGACGTCACCTGTTTGGTTTGTGGACTGACCTTTTGAAGCCTCCAGTTCCACATTCTGGCCGTCGCCATCTTGTTTTTTTTGCTGCCAAGGAAAGGAAGTGACACTATTTGACTGCGTAGGAGTGACGCCGTGGTAGAGACGCTGAATACGGCTCTGGTCGAGGTTTACAACCCGTCAATCACAAAGTAGTCACGCCCAAAAGCATACCCTGCTAAATGGTGTTATATTTGACTCTAAATGGACCTTAATGTACTAAATGAACATCATGTTGTATTGAAGAAGACTTGAAACTAGAGATTGAGACATAAACTCATGTTTACAATGTTTACTGAGGGAATACATCAAGAGAGAAGTAGAGTCATTTATATAGACTTCTATACAACCAGAGGAGTCGCCCCCTGGTGGCCAAAAGAGAGAATGCACGTCTAAAGCACTTCCTTATTGGCTTTACTTTCCTGAGACTGAGGTTGCTGCTGTCCCATCAGTGTTGGAGGCGCTCCCGAACAGAAGGAACGGCCCTTGAAGGCTCGTGTTCTCGGGGGAGTTCCCCAGTGGGCGGCTCCGCTCAGGGAGTCCCCAGAACTGTTTGGTCCGAAAGCGCCGGATGTCTAAATACCTCAACGAAGCCCCGGAGCCCACCGGCTGCCCGCGTGTCTTCTCTCAGGACCCCGTGGAACGGGAAGAGGTTTCAGTGCAACGGCTCTCCAAGTGGAATGTTACACAGTCGTCACTCATGAGGGTTTTATTAGAAGACATCTTTACTAATCATTTGTGTGTGTGTGTGTATGTATGTGTGTGTGTGTGTGGGTGTGTATACTGTGTGAATGTGTGTGTGTGTGTGTGTGTGTGTGTGGGGGGGGGTGTGTATACTGTGTGTATGTATGTGTGTGTGTGTGGGTGTGTATACTGTGTGTATGTGTGTGTGTGTATACTGTGTGTATGTGTGTGTCTGTGTGTGTGCGTTTGTCTCTCTGTGTGTGTGTGTGTGTGTGTGTCTGTATGTTTGTACTGTGTGTGTATGTATGTGTGTGTGTGTGTGTGGGTGTGTATACTGTGTGAATGTGTGTGTGTGTGTGTGGGGGGGGGGGGGTGTATACTGTGTGTATGTATGTGTGTGTGTGTGTGGGTGTGTATACTGTGTGTATGTGTGTGTGTGTGTATACTGTGTGTATGTGTGTGTGTGTATACTGTGTGTATGTGTGTGTGTATACTGTGTGTATGTGTGTGTGTGTATACTGTGTGTATGTGTGTGTCTGTGTGTGTGCGTTTGTCTCTCTGTGTGTGTGTGTGTGTGTGTGTCTGTATGTTTGTACTGTGTGTGTATGTATGTGTGTGTGTGTGTGGGTGTGTATACTGTGTGAATGTGTGTGTGTGTGTGGGGGGGGGGGGGGGGTGTATACTGTGTGTATGTATGTGTGTGTGTGTGGGTGTGTATACTGTGTGTATGTGTGTGTGTGTGTATACTGTGTGTATGTGTGTGTCTGTGTGTGTGTGTTTGTCTCTCTGTGTGTGTGTGTGTGTGTGTCTGTATGTTTGTACTGTGTGTGTGTGTGTGTGTGTGTGTGTGTGTGTGTATGTTTGTACTGTATGTGTGTACTGTGTCTGTGTACTGTGTGTGTGTGTTTGTAGGAGTGCATGTGTGTACTGTGTGTATGTATGTGTGTGTGTGTGGGTGTGTATACTGTGTGTATGTATGTGTGGGTGTGTATACTGTGTGTATGTGTGTGTGCGTTTGTCTGTGTGTGTGTGTGTGTGTGTGTGTATGTGTGTGTGTGTGTCTACTCTGTGTATGTGTATGTGTGTGTTTGTGTGTGTGTTTGTGTCTGTGTGTGTGTGTCTGTATGTTTGTACTGTGTGTGTGTGTGTGTGTTTGTAGGAGTGCATGTGTGTACTGCGTGTGTGTGTGTATATGTGTGTACTGTGTGTGTGTGTGTGTGTGTGTGTGTCAGTATGTTTGTATTGTGTGTGTCTGTGTGTGTGTTTGTGTAGTTGTGTGTGTGTTGGTCTTTGTGTGTGTACTGTGTGTGTGTGTGTGTCTATGTGTCTCTGTGTGTGTGTGTGTGTGTGTTTATAGGAGTGTGTGTGTGTGTGTCTATGTGTCTCTCTGTGGGTGTGTGTTTATAGGAGTGTGTGTGTGTGTGTGTGTGTGTCACATCCCCCTGAGAGCGTGACTGATTCAACTCGACAATGAGACTCGTGCTCAAACAAGTTAATTGTTCCGGTTCCCTCACCTGACCCACATGAAACGATTGTTGACCGTATAATTACGCTCACTGACAGAGATCTGTTTGTGTGTCTGCGTGTGTTTGAATTAGCAAACGGTGGTGAATGACGATGACGATGATGAAGCAGGAAATCACTGTCCCAAAATACTGAGGCTCCATTTCTACCATTCTTTTCTCTTTTCAGTCCATTTATTGTCATTTCAAACAAAACCAGTGATACTCATCTGTACGGGTTCATCATCACAGACCATGTCATGCTTAGAACAAACTAAATAAACTGTTAATTGCAATATTATGTTTTTTTGTTATTGCAAGAATGTGCCACAGCTTCCATAAAAATGTATGCAAACATATACTAGGAGAGCACAGTGGTGCTACAATATGCAGCTTTTATTACATTATTTTGTGGCATTTTACGTGGCGGGATGACAGGAAGTGATGGGAAAACTTGTCACTGAGCCTTATTTGAACTTGTAGACGTTGAAGGTATTTGTAAACTTTGTATTTAAAAGGTGCTATATAAATAAAGTTACTAATATTATTATTATTAATGTCATAAACAGTGGACGTAGTCAATGTGAAGTCACCCATTGGTTTGTGGACTGATGTTTTGAATCCTTTTAAATTTAGCTTTTTTTTTACTGTATCAGAACAATTGCATCACTTATCTGTCACGCAGCTTTAAATAGCAGAAAAACACTTATGCCACATTACGTTGTTACGATATCCAGAAATCTAGCACCGTATCTCGTCTCATATCAAGATAATGATCTAATTTCGATATATTACTTAGCCCTCGTATGACTTTGTTTTAGCTCCCCCGAGGGTTGATAGCAAAGCAGGAAATTAGCTCCCATGCACGGCTGATTGAAAGTAAAAAGAAAAGTAATGAATATATATTAATTCTGTCACATTGACAAACTTTATAAATTGCTCTTTGTCTCCACTCGGAGAGACGCAGGTGCGGCCGGAGGAACAGAAAGCATTTTAATAACAGAGATATTGCCTTTAATTCATAATGTTAAGTGCGCTGCCATTTGTCAGAGACGGAGACTAATGATGTGTCCGCAACCCGAAATGAAAAGGTAAACACGGCGAGGAGAGGTTAGGGGAGGGGAAGAGAGCGAGGAGACGGGGAAAGGATGGAGGAAACAAGAGGATATAGAAGAGATGGAGAGAGAAAGTGAAGAAGAGAGAGCGAGACAAAACGTAGAGAGAGGTAATGGAAAACAGAATAATGTGACAGCCGGATGCAAAGAAAGGATCCAGGAAAAGACAAAGAGACAAAGAGAAAGAGAGAAAGAGATATAAAGGATTTGCATTCATGCTCTGTCAGACTCTTCTTTCCTTCTATTAATTAAAGCCCGTCCCCGATTGTTCTAAAAATGAACCAGCCAGTTGGCAGACAAGCTCGCACATCATTAAGTCTCTGATTACATCTGCAGCAAAGTCGACCACTTTTTTTTTCTTCTTCATTTTTTTAGGGAACAGAGATGATAACGGCTGTACGGCTGTTAAATAAGGAAGAGAATCATTACATGTGCTGTCAAGTCAACAGCTATTAAATAGGCCCTGAAAAACACCGACAGTGATGCCGTTCTCTGATATCAGAGAGAGAGAGAGAGAGGATATGAAGCAAAGCGCCACAAAGGAAAGGCACAAAATGGGGGAGAGAATAAAAGGCCTAACAAGCCAACAAAGTGCGAGAGACAATTAGCTTTCCGTGAATCCCAGACATGTGTGATTCCTCCTCCTCCTCCGCCGCCGCGGCCGCTGGAAATGAGAGCAGAAGACACGGCGGATCCCTCCGAGCCGACGCCGGCCGGCTAATTAAGCGACGCGGGCCGGGCTCTGGAGCGCTATTCTCCCAACGCCACCTTTGTTTTTTTGTTTTAGCTCGTTATGCAAGAGAGAGAGAGAGAGAGAGAGAGAGAGAGAGAGAGAGAGAGAGAGAGACGATTCAAGAAGACAACATTTGGGGGTTTTTTTGGCGCCCGGAACGAAACAGAGTTGTTAGCCGCCGTGTTGTCACGAGTCGGAGGACAGAGAACTGCTGCGACTGAGACGCTGAGAGCAGGAAAGGAGAGGAACACTTCACAACCTGGAAACTATTTAGTTTGTTTGGATTTTCTTTTTACCAGACAGTTCTCAAGGAAACATGTTGGCATCCTGTTTTAAGTACTGAATTCACAACGCCTGTGGCGACTGTGGTGAGCAGGGTTGTCCTTCCATCAGAGGATCGGCCGTTTGATCCCCGGTTCCGCTAGCCCATGTCTATAGGGAAGACACTTAAACCCAAATTGCTCCCGTAGCTGTGCCTACAGTGTATGTTAGTTAAATAAATTCCTAATCTGTTTTTGCACTATATGTTATATGTTTTTGCACTATGTTTATATGTCTTTGCACTATGTTTATATGTTATATGTTGTCTATTTTTTACTTTTTTTTTTTAAATGTGCACTATTCACTTTATGTTTCTGCACTATGTTTATATGTTTATATGTTGTTTATATGTTGTCTAGTTTATATGTTGTTTATATGTTTATATGTTGTTTATATGTTTATATGTTGTCTAGTTTAGATGTTGTTTATATGTTTATATGTTGTTTATATGTTATATGTTGTCTAGTTTAGATGTTGTTTATATGTTATATGTTATATGTTGTTTATATGTTTATATGTTGTTTATATGTTATATGTTGTCTAGTTTAGATGTTGTTTATATGTTTATATGTTGTTTATATTTTATATGTTGTCTAGTTTAGATGTTGTTTATATGTTATATGTTATATGTTGTTTATATGTTTATATGTTGTTTATATGTTTATATGTTGTTTATATGTTATATGTTGTCTAGTTTAGATGTTGTTTATATGTTTATATGTTATATGTTGTCTATTTTTTACTTTTGTAAATGTTGCACTATTCACTTTTTTTTCAGACAGTAGAGAAACATAATTTCAGGTCCTCTGTATGTTTGCACAATATGGAAGAAGTGACAAATAAAACTGACTTTGACTTATTAATCCCACATGGGGAAATGTATTCTCTGCATTTTAACACATCCTAATTATGGGGAGACCAGGGATTGAACCGGCAACCTTGTGCTTTCAGGACGCTCACGCTCAACCATGAGCTACAGCCGCCCATCAGTGCGTGAATGGGTGAATGATGACATGTAGTGCCCTACAAGTACAGGTCCATCTATATAATAAACAGAAGTCTATCAAAGGACCCTTCCTAAATCCTGCACCCTTAGTTTCTGTCGCTAGGTCGGACAAACTTGACCAAAAGAAACATGGCGGCTCTGGTTCTGTTTAGCTGGGACGTCAGTATGGGATGGAAGGATGTTCACCAGGATAACTTCTTTTACGAAGGAAACCTTTCCCAATGAAATGCTCCACGTTGTGTTCATCCAAATAAATTAGACCACAAGTTACTACTTTTACATGTCAAATTATGACAAATAGTTAATCGTGTTAAATCTATTCCTTCTTCTAAAAAGGGTCAGTTCACTTAAAAACACAAAATTGTCAACAGGAAATACTTTAATGACGACGATGACTAGAAACCCAATATGATGTAAAATGCTGATTTCACTTCACGCGATTAAAAGAAGCGATTTCTGTTAGTCCGCTGCCACTGCTTACGAATAACGCAACAAGAAAACGTCAGTCACTGTGTTCAAAAGGGTCGATTGGTCCCGAGAGGACGAGCTTCATGGACGGAGCCCTGCAGAGGAAATGAGTCCAGAAGTTTCTCCGTTTGACATCACCCCCGTCACCAAACTTTGTCCCGAGTGTTGAAGGTCAAAGTGGCTCTGCGTCTCGGTTCTACTGTAATTCACATGGCCACACACACACAGACACACACACACACACACACACACACACACACACACACACATTTCTGTGTGAGAGTAAGAAGTCTGTCACAGAGGAACCAATAAATGGAAAACTTTGATGGCTCAGACCACAGGAGACACCCACACAGAGGACTTCAAAGACCCTCAGCATGCCACTGCTTTCAGTGTGTGTGTGTGTGTGTGTGTGTGTGTGTGTGTGTGTGTGTGTGTGTGTGTGTGTGTGTGTTGAGACGGAGGAAGCATTGATCCGGAGAGGATAGGTGGTGGGATAGAAGAGATGGAGGTTTAGGGAGAGATCTGATCCTCGGCCTCAGCAGCGATAAAGTCCACGGTGAATCTACCGGCAGTTTTTGAAGGATTAATAATGTTAAAAGACTAAATATGAAGCACGAGTCAAATAAATATCACAGACAAGGAATGCAAAATCACTCAGGAATAGGATTGAAGATAGAAATGTCACCATCAGTTATTGAAAAGGATCATTTTTTAAATGTTATATTATGTGTAATTATGTTATCTTGAATTATCCAAGTATGTATTTCCATTCCATTCATTAAGCACTAGAGTCTCTTTTGGACTATTTGTCCCTTTTACTACAAAAACCAGCAGGGAAAAATTCAAATTATTGAAATTTGCTATTTCTTTAAAGCAGAAGTGTAATAAAACAAAAGAGCCAGCTGGGTCACCGAAAAGTTAAAAGATATCCGACGATCCAAAAGTCGGGGCTGTGGAGACGAAACAGATCACAACCCAGATATTCTGTATTGAAATAAAATAAAATAAAAAAAAGGCATTGGAGTTGAAGGCTGTACATTAACTCTGGTTCAAAGAGAGACAGAGATACTGAGAGGTCACGACCTCAACTTAGCTCGAAGAGTGAGAAGGACCTTTCTGCAGTCACACTCCTGCATTAGATGTCTGGTAAGCGTGTGTGTGTGTGTGTGTGTGTGTGTGTGTGTGCAGTCGATAACACATGACCTGACACAAAGCCATATCCCTCTGTGACCAACAACAGAGACCGGGAGAGGAGGGAGCTTAGATGTTGGAAGGGAGAGGAGGCAAAAGGAGAGCGAGGAGAAGTCAAGAGAGGAGGATGTGAGAGCAATTCTGATAACAAATGACCTGCCACAGAGCATATATACCTGTAGCAGGGCTGTGGCGGGGAGAGGGACTTTGGACAGTGGCTATTATCACTTCAAAGCCTCCACCGGGGGAGTTGGGAAAGTTCTCATTGACTTGTGTGAGCTCGGCCAGTATTTCTTCTCCAAACAGTCCGTGCCGGAGAGTTCGGACTCCTCGACTGCCGCTTGGCCTGCGTGAAAACTCAAAAGAAAGAAACACATATCGACGGACGGAGAGCAAAACCTGATCTGAAAGTTCACTTTTTTGGTTCATTTTCTGCATGTCACTGCTTTATGTGGATGTATTGAACAGCATTAGTATTATAAAAGTGTGTTACATGATCAAATGTAAATATCACACACACATCATAGCGCTCCATTTGGAGATTTGTGTGAACTGTCTGTACTAAAAAAAAGTCAAACTTTGCAGAGAGGCTGTTAACATGTTGTGCGTCGATATTGTAGAAGTGTAAAGCTTTCAGCTGCGTCATTCTAAAGAGATTTCGATCCTGAAAGTATTTCCTTTTTTTTTTTTCTGTGTTCAGTCTTCATTAAACTTTAACCAGAAACACATATACTGCTATATACAAAAGTAATCTCACCAGGGTTTCTGCATAATATCACTTTAAATTATTCAAATAGCCCTTGTGGTTGAGGAGATAACCCAGTTTTAGTATGGCTATGAAAACCTTCGCAATTTCGTCGTGCACCCCTGTGTTGCACAATAACAATACATGATATTGGGTCTGTGGACATGATGCAGGCCCTTTCCTTCACTATGTTCCACGGCATTATTAATGCAGCAATGTCTCCAATGGACAGCGATGAGGAGTGCCCTCCTAATGTGACAGTGCAAAAACTGCAGTTCCTCGAACGGCCACTTGAGGCTTGTTCCAACAGTGAACCCCAAAGACCCCCCATTTTAGAATAACCATCTTGACAGAAATAAAAATGATCAGAACGACATATATAAAACTGTATGTTTATTTTGTTCAAAGGCACTTACAACACTACTAACTTTATAGCCAAAAGTTCAAAATGTAGCCAAAACATTTCTGCCATATGAAAATAAGAACTTTGGTCTGTTCTCACTGTCGTAGCTCCGCCGTTTGTGTTTCACGTTTCATTCGTGATAGAAAGTCACATCACGGCTGTGAAATTAGGTATGTTTTATTTGGGGTTTGTTCTTCCTCAAACTCTTGGAATTGATGATTCCATTAGAGCAGGGGTGTCAAACATACGGCCCGCGGGCCGGATTCGGCCCGCCAGGGGGTCCAGTCCGGCCCGCGGGATAATTGTAAAAATGGGAGAAAAAAAAAAAATGCAAAAAAAAATTTGGAAAAAAAAAAAAAACCTCAGTATGGATTCGAACCACTGATCCTCTGATTGTAAGACGTGCATGGTAACCATTGAGCCACAGACACAATTGATCACAGTACTGACTTTACTAAAAATATTGCCTAACTGCAAGGGAATCTGCAGAGGAGAGCCCAGGCAGGTAAACAGTGGGCTGATGTCTGAATTGTTGGTCTTTATGTTTCTAGTTTATTGAAGAAAGACCTTAAAACAGAGTTTATCATCCAAAAACCTCCAACAATGATTTAAACAGAGAGTAATATTGTCATTATGTATGCGTTATTATGCTGTGATTTTACTGGTCCGGCCCACTTGAGGTCAAAATGGGCAGCATGCGGCCCCTTAACTAAAATGAGTTTGACACCCCTGCATTAGAGCATAAAACTGTTTGGGAATTTGTTTCCATGATGGGACTCTGCACTAAATGCAACAACGATTTTCACTCGCAGTAATTTGTCTTCTTCAGTCCTCAGCTTTCGAGTAGCAAAAAAAAACAAAAAAAACGTTGTAAATAAAATGAAAATAAAGGGAAACAGTAAACGTGTCTTTTTACAAAGTGTTGCGGTAATGTTTCTTACATTCTCTGCAGCGTTCTTGGTTTATAATGCAGAGGAGAAGTTAATGTCAATGTTGACAGTGAGTCAAAGCAGTCATAAACATGCTGTCGTTTTAAACCCAAAACAGACGATTTGTTTTACCTCAACCAGGGCACTTTGTTGCAGAATTTAAAAAGTCTAATTAACATTTAATACCTGACAAATCCTTCCTTTATTGCCTTGCCAATATTCAGTAATTAATCTCTATAGATGTTTTGTTCGAGTTTCAGAGATTGATTGCTGAGTGGGATCTCTGTCTCGCGGGTTCACAGCTGATTCGGTTTAATCTGCAGTCAGATATTTAAGATAAAGATACATCTTGTATTGATCCCCGGCAGATAAATTGAGCACTTATTACTTACTTTCTCTGTGTTTACACTTGGCGTGGCTAAAAGCAATGAGCAAGGCATGGATTAGCGTGGGTTGGGAGCTGGTACGCTGCTATAGCTAGCGGGCTAACGACAGCGTTGTAGCGGGAAACGCCTCCAGCGATCACAGTCACAGCCATCAGACACTTATATGGATCAAAAAGCTTGAGACAAACGCTGTTTAAATTATTTGTGTTTGTAGTAATCAAGTTGTCCTCTTACAGTTGTTCATTGTTGGTCTTTTATTACATGACAAAATGAGGACAAATGTTTAAAAACTCTGTTATGCTAACAGTATTTCAATCATTATTATTATAAAATATATATTTTCACTCTTCTCCCTTGATACTTTGCCTCACGATAACCTACCCGAGGCTGGTGCTGCGTTCACGTTGAAATTATGACGGTCAAAAGAAAGTAATTTCCTCTCAATAAAAAGAAAACGCAGCGGCAGAAGGGGCTCGTGGTGGGAGCCGCCCTCGTCACGTTAGCTACTAACAGCTGGTTACTTTTTTGCAAAAGAAAGATTTTGCACACAAATTATTCCTGTGATTCGAACAGACAAGCAAGAAACCCGAAATACCACAATTAAACAAAACACACGTCAACACTTATTTCACACCACTTCTCAGTCTCCAGCATAGATAATGGATGGAAAATTGTCATATCCAGGTGAAAATTATGAGTGTTGACGGACAGCATATCAGCAGGGGTCCAATCAGGTTAATGAAAAACACCTGGGCAGGTGAAGTGGAGCACGCTGGGTCTGTTTCTGTGTTTTTTTGGGGGGTATTGTTTGTTGTTTTATTGCTCCTGGGACAGTTATTGCCGTATAAACTCACACAGTCAAGAACGGCTTATTAATAAACTTCTTTGGTGCCTGAAATCTAAGAAGGCGATTTTTTTTCTCCCTGGGACCAGATTAATTAAAAGTTGTAACTCTGAGATGGGCGGTAAGGGTCATAAACTTTTTTACACATGTAGCCGAGGACTAGAGGATTTAATATCGCCCTTTGACCCGCGCTCATTAAAAAAAAACACGCAGCTCTTCTTGTTGGACGATAATCTGAACTATAGAGAGTCATTATGGAAACAATAACCGTGGACTCAGGAGGTAACATCCTGAATGAGCCCCAGGCTCACTGAACGTTGGGAAGAAACATCCAAAGTTCAGAATAAACATTATACAAAGGTTAAATCTTCATTTTTATTAGACATCAAAATGATTAATACACTGTAAAAAAAAATCTGTGTACAATACGGTAAATTAACGGCAGCTGTGGTTGCTAGAACTTAGTAGTATAACCCTGTCTATATAATTCCCATTGTTGTAATACATTATAATGTGTTCATAATGCATTCTATTTACTGTTATAATGGAATCAAATGTGAGCATTAATTACTCTTAGTGGTCACTGTTAAAGTGAAAAAGAAATCATGAAATATATAAGAGAAAAAATAAAAATGTCTAACAATATTTACAATCCCATTATAATGCAGTATAACAGGGAGTATGGTGCATTATGAAATGTAATATTATATCATTATAGCCCTGCAGAAAATAATGTCAGAGTGACCAGCAACCTGAAACTGCGGTCAAGCCAGCCTCCACTTCCAAAAACACAGTCAAGCCAGATTGTTTGTGCATTACGGTACGAGTGTGTAAGAACCGTTGAATTACAAAATAAAAGCCTTTGAAAATCCCCTTCATGAGCTGACTTCAAATCAGTTCATGAAATTACCTCATAAACCGGTTTGAAGTTAGCGCACAGGCTTTTATTTTGTAATTCAACATCAGAATGTCTTGATTGTCTCTGAGGGACATCTTCAGGTGGTCTACCGTACTTTTCGGGTTATAAGCCGCTCCTACGGCTGATCAGTGTCCCCGCTGTAGCAAGCTAGTAGCGCTGCTAGATAGCGCTGCTAGTAGCGCTGCTAGTAGCGCTGCTAGCTAGCGCTTCTGCTGCTACCGGCCACTGCTGCTGCTACTGCCCGCGTCCCCTCTGCCCAAGTCGGGTGTCGAGCCTGGTCCCGCTACCTTCGGTGGTTTTCAGGGAGCTAGCGGAAGTTAGCGGGGAAGTGACGGAGCGCTAGCAGGAGCCCCAGCTGGCTACAGCGGGGAGCTAACGGGGACACTGACCGAAGGCAGTAGCGGCTTATAACCTCAAAAGTACGGTACTATTGATCTGAAGTGGAATTAGTTTGTTAGTATGGACACATTTGCTCCTGATGGGATTTTCTGTACATGCACTCCACCACATTACACCAGCAGCACTCAGCTAGTACATTATAACTCTCTCTCTTTCTCTCTCATTCTTTGTTTCCTCCTCTTCCTCTATCTTTTTTCGTCTCTCGCTTCCCCGTCTCACTCTGTCTCTCTCTCTTTCCATCAACGGTGGCCTCCAAATAGACTGCACACAGTGGATTAATGATCTACTGGCTTTATATTGTGTGTGAGATGATGTTTGGGACTTTTGTGTATCTCTGTGTGTGTGTGTGTGTGTGTGAATGCTGTCCTTGGTCTGGCATTAACAGTTCATGTGGGAGTTGATATTAGTCTGAGCTGACAACAGCTATCCATTTGACACACACACACACACACACACACACACACACACACACACACACACACACACACACACACACACACACACACACACACACACACACACACACACACACACACACACACACACAGAAGGTGTACAGGGATTAGGGTGACAAGATGGCACCTTGTTGGTGACTTGTTCACATTTGTCATCCAGATCCAATTTTAGTCATTACTTCCAGTCATTCATTACTTCTCCGTGTGCGTTGTGGGGTTACGCACGCTTCCTGTCCAAACCGAATCAAGAGCACGATTACTCCCAGTGTTGTGTGTTTGTGTGTGCGCTCATTAAATTAGCACCATTAGAGCTGCCAAGGACTTTTTCTCTCCTAATTGTTCATTTGTTGCACGATATCTCAAAAAACAGTTCACAGATCTTTTTATAAAATTTGCATCAGGGACTGTTTTCTTTTTCATTAAATACTGAATTAAACAAAGAGCATGCATATACCATGAATGTGTTAACAAATTGCAAGAGATTTATTTTTACTTCATTTTGCATCTGGACCTGAATCTATATATCTATATATATATATATATATATATATATATATATATATATATATATATATATGTTTTTTTATTAAAAAAGAAGAAAAAAAATATATATTTATATATGTATATATATATTTTTTTTTTAAATATTTTTTTATGTATATATATATTTTTTTTTAAATATATATATATATAAATATTTTTTTTATATAAATATTTTTTTTAAATATATATATATATAAAAAACAAAAAGAAAAAAAAAAAAAGAAAATATATATATATATATATGTATACATATATAAATATATATTTTTTTCATATACATATAAATAAATATATATATATTTTGATATAAATAAATATTTATATATACATATATTTTTTTTATAACCAATTTCATGACTCCTCTGCAGACGGGTAACTGTAAAGTCAATCCCAATAGTGGAAGGTATCCTGTAGGAATAACCAGATAGATATTACAATCACCACTACATTTGTGTTAAGGTGTCCAGAAGGTGGAGAAGACTCTTCAGCAGAAGGTGCTGCATCATCAACACACCATGTTCATACAACATAGGAAACTCTACACACACTTTGGGTGAGATAGGTCGCCACCTTTCTCCAGTCTGTATGCTATATGCTAAGCTAACCGGCTGCTTCTACATTAATAATGGCAGTGCCGGTTTCACACTGACCACATCCTGTTTCAGTGTCCAAACGCTGACGGGGCGACATGTCCAACGTTGTGAAAAAGAACCACAGATGCAGTTTTTAAATAATTGAGCGTCCGATCGAACACGAGCGGGACTCGTCCGTTTCCTTCGCGTGTGGTCGATCCAGTCGGGGGCGCTTCGACCCGTGGTTGTGCGTTTTAGTTTTCACACTGTAATCACATGCCGCTCTGTTGTGGGAGAGGAAAACAAACAAACATCTCCTCCCTCCTCCCCATCCCCGTGTGTGTTTCCCTATTTAAAACGCACCGCTATGTACGCACGTGTACTGAACAGTACTCTGTGTTTAGCGCCTCTCTCTCTGTGTGTGTGCGATTGAAAGAAGAAGAAAAAACACTTCATACTGTGTGTGTGTTTCTCGGCATCTGCGTTTAGTCACGGGTCATTCTATATTCATGTCTAATTCCAGTTGTACATAATTGAGAGGCCGAGGCGGTGGCGGCGAGGGCGGCCATGTTTCGCAAACACAAACCTGATGAATTTTACAACGCTTTGCCCGTGTTTTACAGCGGGGGCACGGACGCGCTCGGCTGCCCGGGGAGGCGCCGTCCTACTTCTGCTGCTAATTCACTTCCTCGTCTCTCCTCGTTGTTACATCGCTCCTCTCCTTCTTCCTCTCCTCTGCGTCACCTCCCTCGTCCTCTCTCTCTCTTAATGACTTGATCAGTTGCACGGTGTCTCCAGCTGTTTTTTCTTCTTCTTCTCCTTCACACCTGTCGTTTTAATGCCAGTGCCATTAACGGAGGTGAAAGTCGTACAGCAGCGGGTGAGTAATTGGTTTGCGCCGGCTGTTATGTAACAAACAAACTGACTTTCTTCGGGAAAAGAGTGCATTTGTTTCTCTGTAAATGTGAGCTGCAGCTGCATATTGACCCGGACGGCATGCAGAGTGATGCAAAGCTGGCGTGAAAGCTTTTAGCTACAGATAACGACGGTGGCAGGAGATGCAGTCCAGTCAGTCCACTTCCTGCCGGTTGAGAGACGAGGCTTCGTCAGAAACACAACCGGCCGGGTTACGTCACGAGGAAGCAGGTGACCTCTGACCTTTATCATGTCAAACCATCGCTGTGTTTGAAATCACTAACTCATTCTCTGCTCCCGTGGTCACGAGGTCCGGGTCACTGTGGGTCAAATGCAGAAAGAATATGATAGAAAGTAGTTTTCAACTGGTTTCACTGCAAGACCAGAGAACCCCAGTGTGCCGTAGAAAATTAATTTTCTATCAAAAACAGCTCCGCAACTCGTTAAAGAATTTAAACTATGACATTAGTAGTTTACTGGCGTGCCCACATATTACAACTAATATGTATCTGCTGATCTTACTTTAAATGAATGCAACACTATCAAAGTTTAACACAGTGCATCGCACTTAACATATGATAATAATACAATGTGTAAATAAGTAAAGTTAAAGGCCTTTTCTTGTTTCTTCATGACCTAAGCGCCCACTTAAACGGTGCAAATGCAAATGTAAAAGTAAGATGTAAATGATCATTTTACGATGGAACAAACAGAACGGAGCAAGTCAAAATATGTATTTATGTGCAAGAAGGGAAGAAAGTGATAATTTCACTGAATGTAGGCATCCAGTGTTTAATCTAAGGTGTCCAATGTGATTATTAGAAAATATGCTCAAACCATATTCTAGTTTAGTTTTCAGTTACATAAATAGTGACGTTTAAATTGTATTCGTTTCATGAATTACCGGTTTTGGAGCCCCCTAGTGGTAGTCAGTACTCATCATCAGATTAAACATACACCAGTCTCCCATTACCCAGCATGCCGAGGTGTGATGGGTGATTACCGTCAGCCATCAGTCAAAGGTTAACTGACCTGTGAGTCAATCTCCCGTAAACATGGTGAATTTATTTAAGGTCTCTGAGAATAAAAGATCCCGTAGAGGTCAAGAAAGTGTCGGAGCTGCTGTTAAAATAAACCGGTGACTCTTTTCTTCATGCAAACAAATAAAAATGTGATTGGGGTAATTTAATTTGAGCTTTCTTTGTTTTTAAGGAATTTCAGAAACAACCAATACCACCGACCGTGAGAGCTTTTTCAGATCTGCCACCTAAAAAGGTTGAAAGAAACCAACGTTGACTGCTGGAGACGGTCCATGAACTGCAGTCCCACTTTGTTTCACCATTGATGACCTCGTCCCTGAGAGACTTTGGTATGACATCATCACTCTACTTCTTCCGTCCTCGTGCCATCAAGAGGAAACGGGCCTCTCTCACGTACCGAGAGGTAAAGAAAAGCACACTTAAGGTCGTTTTAGACAACCGTCAAACATTCGTGTGCACATTTTTGAAGTATTGCATTAGTTAAGCTGCATGGAAACGGTCAAATTCTAAGAAAAAAATAAACGTCCTCGATTGCGGAGACAAGTCTTCACGCTCGCTTGAGGTGTTTTTTGCCTTGAATGAATTATGAAAAGACCTTTTATAACACCAAATAATTACCTTACGTGACCAATGTGCTGTTTCTGCTGTCACATGTGGACTCCATGAAACTCCATGTCCAACAGTGGCTGACATGAAGGAACCATTCAAACCTTCATCCAACATGACCTCTACCGTACTTTTCGGGTTACGAGCCGCTACTACCTTCGGTCAGTGTCCCCGACAGCTCCCCGCTGTAGCCAGCTGGGGCTCCTGCTAGCGCTCCGTCACTTCCCCGCTAACTTCCGCTAGCTCCCTGAAAACCACCGAAGGTAGCGGGACCAGGCTCGACACCCGACTTGGGCAGAGGGGACGCGGGCAGTAGCAGCAGCAGTGGCCGGTAGCAGCAGAAGCGCTAGCTAGCAGCGCTACTAGCAGCGCTATCTAGCAGCGCTACTAGCTTGCTACAGCGGGGACACTGATCAGCCGTAGGAGCGGCTTGTAACCCGAAAAGTACGGTACTTCTCCTTTACAGCCACGCTGCCAACGTCTGACCAAACTACACTGGAGCCAACTTTATTCCTTCCAACCTAGTTGATGGAAACTCGTTCCTATTTTGTATTTTAATTTGTTTTAAACATTTAAAAAGCAGCGTTGGCTAACGGGGCCGAGAATGGAGTCGCCCACAGCAATCTCACAGCGGTGAATTGAAATGCCAGGCCAACCAATTATGTTGTCAGCACACTCGGTGACGAGAGTGCAACACTGTGATCATTTTAGTCTGAGGGGCGCACACACACACACACACACACACACACACACACACACACACACACACACACACACACACACACACACTGGCCCGGAGCCCAATAAATAAGCCTCATCTTGTCTCAGAGGCTCATTGCCCTGTCAGGCCAAATAAGCAGCCCTGATTTCCTCTCAATAACACACACACACACACACACACACACACACACACACACACACACCACATAACAAACACCTGCACACTGAAACACACAAATAAACTAATACTAACACACACACACACACACACACAGATACAAGAAGAAGAAACATTACATTTGGACGATGAGGAGAATTGCTGCTTTCTCGACCTATGAAACAAAACACACACACACACACACACACACACACACACACACACACACACACACACACACACACACACACACACACACACACACACACACATGCACACCCGCTGAGCCATTACATTAGTGGAGAGAGATGCAGCATGGTATACTTGTGACACAACGATTCGTCAACCCTGTACCCACAATGCACTGGAGTGGAGAGGGCAATCTCAAGTTCCAGGGGAGTGTGTGTGTGTGTGTGTGTGTGTGTGTGTGTGTGTGTGTGTGTGTGTGTGTGTGCGTGTGTGTGTGAGGAGGGGGGTTAGAAAGAGAAAAGAGGACTTGCACATTTATAAGCTGTGAGGTTTTATTATTTTTAATGCGTGAATGTGTGTGTTTTTGCACAGATGTATCTTTCGGATTCAATGTCATTTAGCACACAAAAAATATCAATATATTTCAGTGTGTGTGTGCGTGCGTGCGTGCGTGCGCGTGTGTTGGACCATGGTTAATGGCTGTACATTAGCACCCTGGGAGCTCAGTAAACGGCAGCATGTTTGGAGCCGGGTCAAGTGAACCCGCTGTGACGGCTGGACTAGAGAACTCTCCGTTCCATCGAAAGCGGCGATGTCGCCTCAAACGGCCGATCCGTTCTGCTCGGGGAGCGTCGGCGGTGAGTCACCGCCGGCCGGGCGTGTGGGAGGAAGCAAACGTGACAAATCATTGTCGCAGCATTCTGACGTCTCAATAAATACTTTCATGAGCTTCAGCGTGAGAAAAATGGAGTCCAAGTTGAAATAAACCGCACTTTGTCTTTAACCAGTAACATTCATACTGATATCTACACATCTGGACCAATCTCACAAGTGTTCCCTTTATTATAACACCAACACTATTCAAATAGCCCATGTGGTTGCAGAGATATACTCTTGTTATTATGGGTATGCAATTTTCGAGGCCTAAAAAATTCGTTTTTAAAAGGTACGACACTTCCGATGCAACTCAAACGTGGCTGCAGACACTTTAAGTGGATTATGCAAACCTGGGGGGGGGGGGAAATCAAGTCACACCTAAAGGGTTTGTGTATATGTGAACACTTCAAAAGAACAGGGACCCCTCTGAAACAAACCATACTTAGACCTCCGAGGGAGGAGCATTGGTTTGCTTCAAGTCCACGTCTCATCAAGACTAGTGGACGAGGAGGAGTTCAGTTTGAGGAAGAAACTACTTTATTTCTTCATATATGGGAGGAAGGAACTACAATGCAGAGACTACAATGCTACAGCTGAAAGTGAAAGACTTCAATAAGACAAAATAGGTCAAAATAAACTTCGTCAAAAGGACTACACGCAATAAAATGAGAAGACACATTCAGCGGGACATTATTCTCGAAGTAAAAACTACCCATGATCCAAAGCGTCAGAACTATATTGTGAACGGAAAGAGGACTGAGTCCTTTTTTAAAAGATTGTTGAATGTATTGATTCACTCTTCGGTGTTGATTTGAGTAACGACGTCGCTATACATCGTTTTCTTCTTGATCTCAGCAATCGACTCGGTGGGGACAAACTGGGTGACTTGACATTTGGGGGAACAGTTCTAAGATACCGTTGCAGACCAGACTTTGCCTGGAACTTTCTGCTTTTTAATCAAACACAAATACAACTTCAGCGGTAGCCCCCATGTGGCCTGCGTACATCGAAAGCTCGGCGAGGCACACAACAACAACAAAAAGATACCGAGCACCGAAGCAAATGGACGTCTTAAACTGTCAACAAAGTAGCAGCCGAAATTCTAATGGCCGTCTATAAATGTCACTGTGGATTGTGTCTATATTCATAGAGGCAGTTATCAGCTTTTAGATATGCCTCTGCCTCCCCGCAGCACTCTCCCTCCGTTATAAGTGGCCTTGATGTGTCTATATTGATACCCACCTGTTAGCGGCCATTTCAGTCGCCTCTCTCTGATGAAATATGGATGCATGTGACCCGCTCTGTGTCACCCCTCCTCCTCCCCTTAAAAGTGTCCCTCATGCCTATTTATTGACGATCCCCAGAGTTGTAGCCGGCTGTCCCCGTCCTCCACTGTTTCCCTGTTTTATTAACTCTGCGCATCTCTGTTTGATGAAATATGAATACGTGTCCTTTCTCTTTCCGTCCCATTCTTTTTTCTTTCTTTTTTTTACCACTTACCGGTTGCTTTGGCCAAGCGTCTCTCTGATGAAATATGAATGCATGTCCCCTCTTTTTTACTCTCCACCACTTACCAGCGTGTCTCAGCTGTGCATCGCCGGCGGATGAAATATAGATGGCCGTCCCCCTCTCGGAGCTGTGCATTTGAAATGTTATCTATCCATTACAGCGGGAAATTATGTCTGTCCTCTCTAAGTACCGGGGATTATATGTGGTGTTTTGACTCATGAGGTGTTTTACCAGTATACATCATCGGACCGGGTAAACTTGTGAATCTTAGCAGTTGCACTGGAAAGAACTCTGAACTCAAAGTGACCGTGAGGAAACAATCTGAATGTAATGCTGATGCCTTTATATGAACTACATAAGTAAATGAGACCATCAGGGAGGATGCCAGACTTAATATTGATGCTTGTCATCGGTGCAACCGGGTCAGAATCCTCACAAAAAAATCTGGCAAAATCATGCAGGTTCAACAGAAACTCCTTCATTCAGACCTCTGTCAGGGCCTCTAGTTGGGCCTCCCGTAGGGCCTCCAGTGGGGCCTCTAGTTGGGCCTCCAGTGGGGCCTCTAGTTGGGCCTCTAGTTGGGCCTCCCGTAGGGCCTCTAGTTGGGCCTCCAGTAGGGCCTCTAGTTGGGCCTCCTGTGGGGCCTCTAGTTGGGCCTCCAGTGGGGCCTCTAGTTGGGCCTCTAGTTGGGCCTCAGTGGGGCCTCTAGTTGGGCCTCTAGTTGGGCCTCTAGTGGGGCCTCTAGTTGGGCCTCTAGTTGGGCCTCCAGTAGGGCCTCTAGTTGGGCCTCCAGTAGGATCTCTAGTTGGGCCTCAGTGGGGCCTCTAGTTGGGCCTCTAGTTGGGCCTCTAGTGGGGCCTCTAGTTGGGCCTCTAGTTGGGCCTCAGTAGGGCCTCTAGTTGGGCCTCAGTGGGGCCTCTAGTTGGGCCTCAGTAGGGCCTCTAGTTGGGCCTCAGTGGGGCCTCTAGTTGGGCCTCCAGTAGGATCTCTAGTTGGGCCTCCAGTAGGATCTCTAGTTGGGCCTCTAGTTGGGCCTCCAGTGGGGCCTCTAGTTGGGCCTCCAGTAGGATCTCTAGTTGGGCCTCCAGTGGGGCCTCCAGTGGCACCAGCCCACTGCGGACAGACCCAGATCCAGGTCCGGCTCCTGGCCCAGACCAACTCGTCACACACTGGCGCTTAGCCAGGACACTTTCTGTGGCCCGGTGCGTCAAACCATAACGCAGTACATAGGTGCTATATGTTGACACGTGAGGATGAGGCCAACTCAGACCCCAGGAGGCCATATTGCTGAGCCCACTGGAGCTAATGGGAGGCGTGGGAGAACCAGACCATGCAGCAGTCAGATGAGGGGTTTTCTAAAGGGACTCTGGTGCTCAGAACCACAACTGTGTGCCGGAAAAATCTACAGAAAATGAGGGATTAATAAAGTATATATTCATTCATTATTCATTCGTTAAAAAAAAATTGGTTTTATTTGTTGAAATCTCTTTTTGTGTCTGTTTTCATGATGTCTTTGTTTACCCTTTGATATTTTAGTGACATCGTAATGGAGGGAGCAGGATGTACTTCGTTGGAAATGCAAAATACTTTTTATTTATTATTTTGTTTATTTTATATATCTCCCTTTTGGCTTTGTCTTTTCCTGTTTATGAAAAAATAAATATTGCATTTTGACAGTTAGACTTTGTAATTAAAATAGTATATCATAGGATTTTAGTACGGTCTACGAATACATTTGCTGAATGTGTTTATTGTCTTTTATTTGATTATTTGATTATATTGTCTGTTGTGCAGAGAGCCTGAATGTTCTCCTGCTAAATGGAGCCGACGTACGACGTTGAATCCAATATGAAAGTCTTGAGTACATGAATTTGGCCTCAATACTCTTTTAATACGCGTTTATGTTTTCAATAACGTTGAATATACAATTTGCTCTTCTCACAATTTATAGAAAATAGCTATTGTGAAATGGGTCGTGATGATTCGTCTTTATTTTTAAAAAGATTTAATGGGTTCACTACCGGGACCCTGATTCCACTATAGCCCATTCTGTTATGCATATTAAAGAAAATGGACGCCGAAGCAAACTTGTTTTTAGCCGGCCGCTCAAAGAGGATCATAAAAGGCCTTTCAGTCCCGACGTGAAGTGTCAGCGGTTTTTCTCGGAGTGGCACAACAGCGTCTCTTCCCCTCTCTGACCCCTTCATCGCTGTTTTTTTTTGTCATTTTGTCGCTTCTCTCCATCTGAAATAATGATCAAAGTGGCGGTAACGGCCATGTATTATTAATCGGCTGTATATGTGTGTGTTTTTCGTGCCATAATGGAACAAAGTAGAACAGTGTTTTCTTTCTCTTTCGCGGCGCTATATCGAGATCTCCGTCACTTTAACGCACCGCCCGCGAGAGTGACGCACACACACACACACACACACACACACACACACACACACACACACACACACACACAGATGTCCGTACACTCTCGATAAAAAAAGCCCGGGGCTCCAACAAGTGATGTGCTCATGTGAGAAAGAAATTGTGTGGGATGTTTCTACGCTTTCCACGACACGCAGCAGGTTTCTGCAGAAATCAGCACATTGAAGTAATCCATTAGTCCTTGCTGCTGGGGGAGAGAGGCAGAGGTGAACTCAGCTACCACCACTTCCTCTTTTCTGTGTCTTTCAGTTCTCTCTTTTCCTAATCATCTCTCCAAACATCCCTCCTTCTTTCTACTGTACTGCGATGAAAGTGAAACAAGGGGAGAGGAGGTGAATGTAGGGTAAGAAGTGAAGAGGAGAGGTGAAAGGAGAGGAGGTGAAAGTGAAGTGAAGAGGAGAGGTGAAAGGAGAGGAGGTGAAAGTGGGGTAAGAAGTGAAGAGGAGAGGTGAAAGGAGAGGAGGTGAAAGTGGAGTAAGAAGTGAAGAGGAGAGGTGAAAGGAGAGGAGGTGAAAGTGGGGTGAGAAGTGAAGAGGAGAGGTAAAAGGAGAGGAGGTGAAAGTGGGGTGAGAAGTGAAGAGGAGAGGTAAAAGGAGAGGAGGTGAAAGTGAAGTGAAGAGGAGAGGTGAAAGGAGAGGAGGTGAAAGTGGGGTGAGAAGTGAAGAGGAGAGGTAAAAGGAGAGGAGGTGAAAGTGGGGTAAGAAGTGAAGAGGAGAGGTAAATGGAGAGGAGGTGAAAGTGGGGTGAGAAGTGAAGAGGAGAGGTAAAAGGAGAGGAGGTGAAAGTGGGGTAAGAAGTGAAGAGGAGAGGTAAAAGGAGAGGAGGTGAAAGTGGGGTAAGAAGTGAAGAGGAGAGGTAAAAGGAGAGGAGGTGAAAGTGGGGTAAGAAGTGAAGAGGAGAGGTAAAAGGAGAGGAGGTGAAAGTGGGGTAAGAAGTGAAGAGGAGAGGTAAAAGGAGAGGAGGTGAAAGTGGAGTAAGAAGTGAAGAGGAGAGGTAAAATGAGAGGAGGTGAAAGTGGAGTAAGAAGTGAAGAGGAGAGGTAAAAGGAGAGGAGGTGAAAGTGGAGTAAGAAGTGAAGAGGAGAGGTAAAAGGAGAGGAGGTGAAAGTGGGGTAAGAAGTGAAGAGGAGAGGTAAAAGGAGAGGAGGTGAAAGTGGAGTAAGAAGTGAAGAGGAGAGGTAAAAGGAGAGGAGGTGAAAGTGGGGTGAGAAGTGAAGAGGAGAGGTAAAAGGAGAGGAGGTGAAAGTGGGGTAAGAAGTGAAGAGGAGAGGTAAAAGGAGAGGAGGTGAAAGTGGGGTAAGAAGTGAAGAGGAGAGGTAAAAGGAGAGGAGGTGAAAGTGGGGTGAGAAGTGAAGAGGAGAGGTAAAAGGAGAGGAGGTGAAAGTGAAGTGAAGAGGAGAGGTGAAAGGAGAGGAGGTGAAAGTGGGGTGAGAAGTGAAGAGGAGAGGTAAAAGGAGAGGAGGTGAAAGTGGGGTGAGAAGTGAAGAGGAGAGGTGAAAGGAGAGGAGGTGAAAGTGAAGTGAAGAGGAGAGGTAAAAGGAGAGGAGGTGAAAGTGGGGTGAGAAGTGAAGAGGAGAGGTAAAAGGAGAG
This sequence comes from Myoxocephalus aenaeus, assembly GCA_038501785.1. Taxonomy (NCBI): domain Eukaryota; kingdom Metazoa; phylum Chordata; class Actinopteri; order Perciformes; family Cottidae; genus Myoxocephalus; species Myoxocephalus aenaeus. The sequence goes on from JBAMJR010000172.1 coordinate 3,791,296, forward strand.
GAGGTGAAAGTGGGGTAAGAAGTGAAGAGGAGAGGTAAAAGGAGAGGAGGTGAAGGTGGGGTGAGAAGTGAAGAGGAGAGGTAAAAGGAGAGGAGGTGAAAGTGGGGTAAGAAGTGAAGAGGAGAGGTAAAAGGAGAGGAGGTGAAGGTGGGGTAAGAAGTGAAGAGGAGAGGTAAAAGGAGAGGAGGTGAAAGTGGAGTAAGAAGTGAAGGGGAGAGGTAAAAGGAGAGGAGGTGAAAGTGGAGTAAGAAGTGAAGGGGAGAGGTAAAAGGAGAGGAGGTGAAGGTGGGGTGAGAAGTGAAGAGGAGAGGTAAAAGGAGAGGAGGTGAAGGTGCTGCTTTCTTGCTACTTTAATGTTCTCTCCCTCCACACGCACATGAAGAAAGAACGGCGTAATGACGGGAAACAAAATGGAGAACCCAGGCTGGCGGAGGTGAGTGTGTGTAGGTGGTGAGGACGTCTATAGATAGAGGAGGAACATTGAGAAGAAACACCTTTTGTAAAAGCCTCTTTTTTCAAGAGTCACATGGTGTAATGGCACTGCATATTCGGTCCAGACGAATGTTTGTGAACGCTCTTTAAATAATCCGATTTATGTAAAGACACACTTATATTGACAAAGAATTTAAATTACTTTGTGATTGGCAAAATGTGTCGCTTGCAATTCGACGTAAAACAAAAGCCGGCCGGTTGCTTCAAGCTCAGTATTTCTGGCAGCTGATCATTAGCAAACAAGCGCTGATGAATGATTTATTTAACTATTCGCTCCTCGTGAATTGGAGAGTTTGAATTGTAACGAGGTCAAAGTTATCAGGTGGCAAAAACAAGGGACGTTTTCGGGAGGAAACTCTCACCTGACTCCCATCTTGTCATCTAATTTCCTCCTCTACTCCATTAAAATGCATTTACTGTCGATACATTTTTCCCTCTATTAGTCCATATATTATGTTTTACATAGAAATGTACATTTATTGCATAACTATGAACATTCAAAGAGGATTTCCACTCCAAATGCTGCACACCTGCCTGCTGATGAAGGGTGTCAGCAGCCCTTTAATGAGAGCGTGTAACAGCGCCTGTCATGGACTGAACGGCGCCCTTATTAACCGGCTTTGATCGCGGATCTGTACAAACAGGGAACATCGATTTCCTACACGAGGGCGTCAAAAAGACCAAAAAAAAAACGCATTGATAAGACACAGCTCGCGTCAGTGACTCCAGCTCGTGCTCGATAACTCAATAGGTGTGTGTGTGTGTGTGTGTGTGGGTGTACCTTTGTGTATATGAATGCCTGTGGATCAGTGTGACAATGTGCCTGGTGGTTGTTGTATAGCTGACCTTTTGCAGTGTGCCAGGTTTCTGTAAACAAAAAGATGAAATAGATACGATAAAAACGTGCACACAAACACGTACTGTCATCTTTAGAATGCATGAAAAAAAACATTTTGGTATGTCCTCATACATAGTGTGCCAAATGCAAAACAAATTGTGACAGAAATACCAGGATGTTGCACTGCATCCAGTCCCATTTTTGCATTATGCAAAACCAGTCAAAGTGTCAAAGTGTCAAGTCAAAGTGTGACGCAACGAGAGAGTCGGATTGACCGTGAGAAAATGGAGCGGTTCCTATTCCTTCACAGAAGGTGAATGAAGCCTTTGTGCTCGGTGTGTTCGCGGCACATTGTCGAGCTCAAGGTGATATCATCTGTATCGCCGCTATTGTGGAGGAAAATACAAGAACTTCCAAGAACAGAACTCATTTAGAGTTATCTGTTTTTAGACAAAGCCAAAGAGATCAGCGAGACGTGTTCATCATCTCTTTTGTAAATGGATTGTTCGTCCATTGTGAAGGTTTTCAGAATGTTGGAGTGCTTCTTTACACGGACAGAAAAGGGAACTATTTGAAGGTTAATATGCAATGCTTTTCCTGGCCGGGTTTCCCGTGAACTATAATGAGTTTGACACCTCTGCAGAGCGTGCATTAGTAATTTAAAGGCTTAGTTTAGGCTCTAGTTAGAGTGTGTTTCCACTTGTGGCTGATTAGACCTCTGCTTAGTTTGAAGGTGGGGAGAACTCTGCCTGCAATTAGGTGAGATTAAAGGGAACTAATTAAAATGAACTCTGACCAAATAATTAAAATACAAGTTTAAAGAGTTTTAATGAAGGTGGATGGAGTGTGTAGAGTCTCCAGTGCCCTTTCATATGTTCCACACTTTGACAATCTTACCAATGCTTTACATTTTAGAATAGCTTCAAGTTACCGTGCTTTTCGGGTTACAAGCCGCTACTGCCTTCGGTCAGTGTCCCCGACAGCTCCCCGCTGTAGCCAGCTGGGGCTCCTGCTAGCGCTCCGTCACTTCCCCGCTAACTTCCGCTAGCTCCCTGAAAACCACCGAAGGTAGCGGGACCAGGCTCGACACCCGACTTGGGCAGAGGGGACGCGGGCAGTAGCAGCAGCAGCGGGCGGTAGCAGCAGAAGCGCTAGCTAGCAGCGCTACTAGCTTGCTACAGCGGGGACACTGATCAGCCGTAGGAGCGGCTTGTAACCCAAAAAGTACGGTATATAGAAGCCCGTTTCTGAAATGTGATAAAAAAATGAAGATCCTGTAAGTCATAATTATAATATACTATCTCATAATTTTGACTTACTATCTCATAATTATGAGATGCTAAATCATAATTATGAGATACTATCTCATAATTATGATTTACAGGATCTTAATTTTTTTATCACAGTGTCGGTAACGAGCTTCCATAATTTAATTCTGCCTGGAATGAGCTTTTTTTTTTTGCATTAACTCGCAACGTTTTCGGTGAATTTGTCTACTTACATTTTGATGGGTTTTGCAGCAGAACAATTTCCATGATCATATTACGTTATGCAGCGGCCATCTTAGCATCTCAACAACTCAATTGAGCACATCTCCAGGTGACAGAAGAGCTCTTTATTTGCTTTCCAAGTCTGTGCTCAAGTATTCATATTTCATCAAAGCCTCTTGAACAGATAATTTACGCCACATTAAAAAAAAAAAAAACATTGTCTTCAATCAACGCCATTTCTCCCCCTGTCGACGTTCACCGGTCCCCGTAAACACCGGCGCGCTAAAATTAGACCCGGTTCTAATTAGACCGCCGCCGCCTAATGGGAGCCTGCCAGTTCTGCCAGTGCACCTAAACGAACCTTCATCACTTAAATGAATAACAAATGTATTACTTCAGGTGAATTAAGAGGCTTGTTTTGATGCAGAGGCGAACGTACTGTTCTTCGCTCGCCCCTCGTCTTTCAGGGACATTGATCCGGACGCGATCAATGGAAACAGTTTGTGCTCCCGCTGATGCTCTCAGTCAATCAGTTAGATGTCATCTCATTGCATCGTTTGTCAGCGACTGAACGCTGCTCGTTATCGCTCCATCCTCTCATCGCCATCACCATCATCATCATCATCATGTCCCCCGGCTTCCTCCACCTCCTCCTTCCTCACCTCCCCTCAGGCTTCCTCCCTCCGCCCTTGGTTCCTCGTGGCTTTCCTCCACCCGCAGGTGTGTGTGTGTGATTAGAGGAGGATTTGTCAAAGCTCCAACACCGACTTCTAATTATCGCCTCATTCCTCTCCTCCTCACCTTCCTTCCATCCGTTCCTTCTCTTATTCACCTCCTCCCCCCCTTGATCCCTACACCTCCGCTTTGCCAACCCTCTCCTCTCTCTCTCCTCTCTGGTGGAGTCAGACTTATAGCTCTATTAGTCAGGGAATAAGGCAGGAAGACAGATTGGAAGAAAATTAGCTCTCCACAGATGGAATTAATTCTCTCCCTCTATCGCACCATCACCGTCTTCTCGCCTCCAACTTCCCCCCCTCTACCTTCACCTCATCGCACCGTTATTATTCCACCCCTCTCTTCTTCTGTATCACTCCATCACGATTTTCTCCTCTTTGGTTCTGCCCCCGTGACGGACTCATTCCAGAGTTGTTTTAGCATAGTTAATGAACGCCCACAGCTCCAGACTCTTATTTTCCAATTGGCAGAGGGCTGGAGGGGGGAAGCACTTAGAGAGCTCAGCTCTCGAGACTCCACATGTGTCTGCGTGTGTGTGTGTGGTGTGTATGACGACGTGTGTGTGTGTGTGTGTGTGTGTGTGTGGTGGTGAATGTTTGCTGCAAATGTCATGAGGACATGGAAACGACTACCAGCATCGTTCCACCACCAGCTGCATGTTCTCTGTGTTCGTTTGTGGAGCATGGAACAGTTTTCTTGGCTGTTTCATGTCATCTGATATGTATTCACATGTGTAATATTGTTTTTTGTTTGTTAGCTTCCTTGCCAGGTCTCTCTTTAATAAATAAAAAAAGTGATATTTGTATTCTCATTGATAAAAAAAACATCTTCCAGCTTCATAGAGACATTGTCTACGTTCTCTTTTTACTGGTTCTCTATTTTAAACACTGATAAAACACACACACATATATATATATATATATATATATATATATATATATATATATATATATATATATATATACATACGTATATATATATATATATACGTATGTATATACGAAGTGGATGTTTACTCACCATTACGTCACACATTGGTTTTTGGAATACGGTTTTGAAGCCTTGAGTTTGTGTTTTTTGGCTATCGCCATCTTGGTTTTTAGATCAGCAAGCTAACATGCTAACAATGAAAATGCTAACGTCAATGAGGTATATTGTTTACTATGGTCACCATCTTAGCTTTAGCATGTTAGCATGGTAACATTTGATTATTAGCCCTAAAAATGTTCAACCGGGGCTGACCGTATAGATAAAAAGTCAGAGGGTCACCAAAGTATATTACAGGTCATCTTGAAAAGTTCAGGAATGTGAGCGCCACATTGATCCGATAGTAGTGGGCGATATTTCAACAAAAAACAGAAAGGTGAACCTTGTGTGGCGCTAAAGTTGGCAAAATCACCGGGCCATCTAGGAACCACGAATGCCTGTCCAATTTCTCTGTCAATCCATCGAGTAAACGTTGAGATATATGACGGACCTAACGAGCTCGACCGAAATACTCTCCATCTTGTCATCTTGCTAAGACACCACTCACAGCGCCTCGTCCACATGAAGGTATCTATTTGTGCCGGATGAGCTTAAGTGAAGAGAGTGAGCCACTAATTGACGTAATCAATGACTCTCGTGCAACGTCACCTTTCTTTAATCCCGTCGTAAATCCCCCCTGATTGGAAAGTGGTTCAGAAGATCAACATCTCATTAATCGCGTATTCCCGCTGCACCGTGTACAATATAATGTAATACGTCTGCGTTTACCATCACGGCGTATAATGTCCCTGCATCGCTGACAGACGCTGTCGGAGATCAAAAGCCTCACGTGGATTGACTCTCTTAATGCAGAGCTACCTGTGGGGAAGCTAAAAATGACTGTAACTCCACCATATTTCACATGGAAGATTATGCAAATGCATCAAACATTATACATGATTTCTTGAGCAGGAATTCAGCACTTTCCACCAAACCCATATGTGTGTATTCTTAAGTCCCCGTTAGCTCCCCGCTGTAGCCAGCTGGGGCTCCTGCTAGCGCTCCGTTACTTCCCCTCTAACTTCCGCTAGCTCCCCGAAAACCACCGAAGGTAGCGGGACCAGGCTCGACACCCGACTTGGACGCGGGCAGCAGCAGCAAATGCGGCCGGTAGCAGCAGCAGCGCTGCTACAAGCTAGCGCTGCTGCTAGCTTGCTACAGCGGGGACACTGACCGGCGGTAGGAGAGGCTTGTAACCCGACGTTTAAGGTACTTATTTTTGGCACGTTTTACCTCTTTTGCAGTCAATTCCTGCCAACAGTCTTCAATCACCAGACATGACATCACCTCATGTAGTAGTGTGCATGTGGAACATGTGAAATAATGGACAGAAAAGTACTTAAAAAGAAGTAAGGACTTGAAAAAAAAGAGAACATTTTAAATAACTGGAGGTCAGACTGCACACACCTTCACGCCTGCGTGCACAACAGACACCTGAAAACGTCGGCGTTGTGAAACGGCCTTGGATAAACACACACCAGGAGTAAACACGTCGACTCGTACTAACAAAGCAGCTGTAAAATTGTTTTATTTGACCATCTGGTGAGCCTGACATGTTTATTGGGCCTCATAACCTGGCAACTCTTTACTAGCTGGGACGAGGCATTTGTCTCTGGGATGTTGTGTACGTGTGTGTGTGTGTGTGTGTGTGTGGCGCTGGTGTGTGAGAGCTGATGTCATGTACCTGTAAAATGTTATTTTCTTGTAGTTAATGTCCTCTGACATGGTGGCATGCCGCCAAAAACCTGTAGCTACAGTTTTGAAACACATCCCCCTATTTAGCATGCACTTACCGTATCGTAGCGATACACGAAAAGAAAATGTTGCTCAAACCAACTGCAAGCAAAGACAAAGGAAGCCTCACGAAGGCCAACATGAGAGTTGTGCAAACTTCCTGTCAACACCACAGGCCCCAAAAAACTCTGTGCAAGAGTTTGACTTTGATGAACAGATACTAGAGCTATCAGGAAAGTAGCAATCAGTGGAGGTTGTCTCTAATCATCCAGAGGACCCCCATGGACACCACAGTGAGCGTGTGTGTGTGTGTGTGTGTGTGTGTGTGTGTGTGTGTGTGTGTGTGTGTGTATTTGCGTCCAATCAGCCAGAGAGACCCCCATGAAGCATCAATCAGTACACACACACACAAACAAACACACACACACACATTCACGGCGTCAATCAATGAAAAGATGAGGGGAAAAAACAATGTGTTTCATTCTCAAAGCCTTGAAATCCACTGAAACCCTCTTTGAATTGTTTTCCTTTAATTCTAGAAGAAAATTCAGAAGAAAAAAGCGGGCGCTCAAGCTGTAAGGTGTAGATTTGAACCCGAGCAACAACACGTACGCACAACGTAATATTTCATTTAATTTGCTCCCACTTACTCGAGAATCTAATTTAAGTTTCAAATCAAAGCGCTGAACTCATTTATTTATCACACGCTTCGTTATGTTATCGGCAGGTTGCTAGAAGCCGCTCTAATAGCATCACGGCGCCTGAATTCTTGAGGCCAAAGTATTTCCGTTATCCTCTTCATGGAAACTTTGTGCAGTTCCACAGGTTTCCCCCGGGGGTTGAAGTGTCAGCGGTCCTTCATTTGATCAGTCTGACGTTGATACTCTTGAATGAATGAATGAATATATACTTTATTAATCCCCAAGGGGAAATTTGATGTTGAGTAGCAGCAATTTACAGACAGAAAATAATATATCAAAACAGCAGGGATGAAAGATATATACAATAAAAATAAAAATAAAAATAAAAATAAAAATAAAAATAAAATAAAAATAGCTGGGTTGAAAGAAAAAAGAATAGAGTATTCATTTAGGAATTAAATTAAATTTAAACTGTAGAAGTATGTATGTGTATATTAAATGTATGAGGTGTAAATAAACAAAAAATAACAAACAATAGGAGAGTGCAAAAATGCAAGTTATGTATGTAATATGTGAAGTGGAGATAAACATAAACATGTACAGTGGTTAATCAGTCAGAGGATCTGGCAAGCGGTGACTTATTATAAAGCCGTAATGCCGTAAGGCAGGAATGTTTTCCTCATGAGACGAGAAAAGGTGGATGCTGTCTTCTCACAGGTTTCACTGAAAAACAATATTAGCAACTCTCCCAAATCACCAGTGAACTTTGCAGGTCTCTTGCTCTTAAAACGACCTCAAAGCAGCCGCTGAGAGATGAGCCGCGTCACTCCTGCAGACGGTGAGCAGCGCCGCCCTGACGCGATATAGAAAAGAGTATTTAGGCATCATGGAACTCGGTTAAAATCAATGTCAGAGAGGGTGGCAAAGTTGCGTCAGTTCCAGGTTCTCTTAAATAACTGCTGTCTGGAGTCGTTCATGCAGAACGGTGTTTTGGGTTTTAATGAGAACATTGTGAGAAGAAAAAAAAATACCACCTAGCTGTCAGAATCTCAGATGAAACAGGAGAAAGAATGGTGCAACACAGGCGAGTAGAAGCGCTGAACAGCGAGTCCAAATGAGTTTAGAGTTCTTGTTCGACTCTTGTAATTGGCTGGAAATTGCTTTTGTTTGACGGGTGTACCTGTTGGAGTGTGTGACGGTGCACTAACACACACGCAGGGGAACTGACTTGACTAACAGATACGGCATAGGACATAGTGACCGTACACTTGAGCATGTTTTATAAGCTGTGAACTAAATGATACGACTCCGCGGATGATAATATTTACAATACCAAGGTCATAAAAATTCGGCATTTCATGGTTAAAAATGGCTCAAAACTCCATCTACTGTTTTAAATCCGCTCTAATCTTTGGGACTAATCCACATCATGATATAAATTAATGTTATTGTCCTCTTCACAGCATTGATTTTTACGTGTGTGTGTGTGTGTGTGTGTGTAACATTACAATGTTACACACAGCACAAGCCTGTTGCCTCCTTTCTGTGGACTGGAAATGAAGGAGACGTCCTTTCTTGCGCTCGTGTGTAGATGAAGAATTAAGTTGTTGAATTTGTCCTTATTTCGTGGCTGGCTAGTTAGCTTGCTAACATTAGCGCGCTGATTCCACCATGTGTTCATGCTCTCCGTACAGTGGTTACAGAAAATGCCACATTTATTTTTTCAAAAATGATTCAGTGGGTGGATTTAGGCTCAGACCTGGGGGTGTAGTTACACGTTAAGAGGTAATTCTTCTCTTATTTCATGTTTGTATTGTTAGTAAAGATCATATTGTGATGGAGGCCATCTTTGATTGTCAATGGTATGAATTGAACCCCACAGCAGGTCTTTGTATATTTCATTTTCCATGCAAATGTACAAACCCCCAAGCCAGGCACGATGCCAGGATTTCAATTTTGGATGTGCCAAAGTCATTTTGGCTGTGCCTTTTAATTACAGGAGTTAATACTGTTTGGCTTCCTCCGATGGTTTCAAACAGAAAAGACTGATATCATAATGTGAAAGGCGACTGGTGCGTCTGGTTGATTACGACAGTTTGAATTTAGTACACGAGACACACGTTTGATGCTCAAATCGTGCACTAATGAAATGTACCATCCCATCTACCGTGTTGACTTATTGCAGTCTTTTTGATTCCATTTGAGGAAAAGCCATCTTGTTATGAAATATACACACACATTCCACACAGCTGGAAACTGACATGTCACCGTCACCAACAGGCGAAGCCCTGAATAAAAACGTTATTTAGTTTAAACAACTTTAACTAATAGAGACATTGACTTATTTCTTCTATTCCACCCTGATCTCATGGGAAGGTATGTAAACAGCACTTGATGTTAAGGACGCACAGCGTGTCATAACTCTTAGCCTCTTTGATAGCCTCTTTGATAGCCTCTTTGAGGCTTTTCTGGTCTCATTTCAAGACGTGTCTTTACAGTAAAACGGCAGCAGTTGGGTTTAGGCAACAACAACTCGAGCACATGACGAATGTAAAGAGACAAATGCAGACAAATACTGAGCTTACTGGTCAGGCCTTTCTCATTCCCAGTTCGTGTTTAAAGCTACCAAAAGTATTTGCACTGATCGCACTAATTCGTCGTAGTTGTGAGCCAGAACGTGCAGCAGGGCCGCCTCTGAGGAAGTCAGGTGACATACTGCCTCTGAGGAAGTCAGGTGACATACTGCCTCTGAGGAAGTCAGGTGACACACTGCCTCTGAGGAAGTCAGGTGACACACTGCCTCTGAGGAAGTCAGGTGACATACTGCCTCTGAGGAAGTCAGGTGACATACTGCCTCTGAGGAAGTCAGGTGACATACTGCCTCTGAGGAAGTCAGGTGACATACTGCCTCTGAGGAAGTCAGGTGACATACTGCCTCTGAGGAAGTCAGGTGACACACTGCCTCTGAGGAAGTCAGGTGACATACTGCCTCTGAGGAAGTCAGGTGACACACTGCCTCTGAGGAAGTCAGGTGACACACTGCCTCTGAGGAAGTCAGGTTCTTGAACAGTAACACTGAACGCTCATGTTGCTGGACAACAAATATCTTTACGTCAGACATGAGGACATGAGGATACAAGGACATGAGGATATGAGGATATGAGGATACAAGGACATGAGGATATGAGGATATGAGGATACAAGGACATGAGGATATGAGGATACAAGGACATGAGGATATGAGGACATGAGGATATGAGGATATGAGGACATGAGGACATGAGGATATGAGGACATGAAAATATGAGGACATGAGGATATGAGGATATGAAGACATGAGGACATGAGGACATGAGGATATGAGGACATGAGAATATGAGGACATGAGGATATGAGGATATGAAGACATGAGGATATGAAGACATGAGGATATGAGGACATGAGGACATGAGGATATGAGGACATGAGGACATGAGGACATGAGGACATGAGAATACCAGGATACGAGGATATGAGGACATGAGGATATGAGGACATGAAAATATGAGGGCATGAGGATATGAGGATATGAAAATATGAGGACATGAGAATATGAGGATATGAAAATATGAGGACATGAGAATACCAGGATATGAGGATACGAGGACATGAGGATATGAGGATATGAAGATATGAAGACATGAGGATATGAGGATATGAGGTCATGAGAATATGAGGATATGAGGACATTGGGATATGAAGACATGAGGATATGAGGACATGAGGACATGAGGATATGAGGACATGAGGACATGAGGATATGAGGACATGAGGACATGAGAATATGAGGATATGAGGACATGAGGAAATGAGAATATGAGGACATGAGGATATGAAGACATGAGGATACGAGGACATGAGGATATGAGGATATGAAGATATGAAGACATGAGGACATGAGGAAATGAGAATATGAGGATATGAAGATATGAGGACATGAGGACATGAGGACATGAGAATACCAGGATACGAGGACATGAGGATATGAGGATATGAAGATATGAAGACATGAGGACATGAGGATATGAGGACATGAGGATATGAGGACATGAGGATATGAAGACATGAGGATATGAGGACATGAGGACATGAGGATATGAAGATATGAAGACATGAGGAAATGAGAATATGAGGATATGAGGATATGAGGACACAAGGATACGAGAACACGAGGATACGAGGACATGAGGATAGGAGGACACGAGGACATGAGGACACAAGGATATGAGGACACGAGGATATGAGGATACGAGGACACGCGGATACGAGGATACGAGAATTCGATGAGCGTTTCGATCTTTACTGCCTTCATTTGTCCAATTGATTTCCAGCCCTGAGCACAACATCCAGAGTCTGTTAGTCTATGTTCATAAAGATGTAAGTATGATGTGCATGTTTTTGGTTCCTGACCTTTTTCTCTACGTTTGTGTATCTTTGTGCAAATAAATGTGCTTCCATCGATGTGTCTTTTTTTTTCTCTCTCTCTCTCTCTCTCTGACAACAAGCACAACAAATCCATAGAGGCCCGCCCCCTCTCCATCCCCGGGCTGCATGCAAACGGCTGCTACTTTTTTAGTAATTGCTTCTTTATTGACAAATGGGTGTGAAGTGTAGTGGGGGCATTACCTGTCAGTATTGCTTTTATTCCTTATTGAATTCTGTCCTCCTGTTGTTGCGGCTGCTCTGTAACTCCCAGAGCCAAGAGAAGCAAGTTAATGTCTCTTCAGACCGCGTGCGTCTCTTTGTGGATGTGCGTGCGTCTCTTTGTGAGTCTGCAGGGATTCTTGTGTGCGTCGGCGCGATTATACCCCAGATTTGTATGTATACGTGAGTCTCAGAGCAATATCCTCCGGTGGGGAAAATGGTGAACACGTGGTTGTGAATTTCAAAAAGTAAGAGTAAGAAAAACGATCCCGCTCAAAGAGCGATGGAATCTCATTTGTCCGAAAGCCCAGATGCCACGATCAATAGGAATCTGTGGCATATATTAAGGGGAAACTGGCGGTTTTCACATTTGGTTCCTTATTCTTTCACTTCACTATTTGGAAGTTAATGGGAGGGAATCTAAGAAGCATTTTGTTAACGTTAAATGAAAAGCATTATCGAGTAGTTTGGGAACGTGTGATCGTATCTTTATTTCATTGATTCAAACAATTTCACGGTCGTATGAGTTTCTCAACATGCATTAATAATATCCACTGTAGGCATATGCACTCATGTGACACCTAGCTATTCAAATAGTAACATTAAAACTTTACCGCACTTAGTTCCACTAAAAAGAGTGTTTCACCAGGTGTAAAGAAAGAATGATGAAACAATTTAAAATATCACTTCACATCTTTTTGAAAGGCAAAAAAGCAGCTTTCATTTTTGCAGCTTCAGAGGCGTTTTGTTTACATGTTAAAAAAACAAAAACTGCCAGACGCTCATCTTCAGTTTTAAACATCTTGACAAAGGGCTTCACATCAAAATGTCATCTCGGTTAGAGATACCATCGTCCTTTTCATCCTCAGCCCCCCCGCCGAAGCTCCTGGGAAATGCTGCTCTTGAGAGGTCTGAGAGGCTGCTGCATATATTTCTATGACCTCTCATACCTTTTGTCACTTCGCCTCCCTTTTCAGTTTGCTCCAATGTGCTCTTGGCTTGGAGAAGGTAAAAAAAAGAAAGAAAAGTAAACTCATGCTTTGCTCTGCACAAAGGAGGATGTGTCAACCTGTACTTGATCAGGTCTGAGCGTGCTGTAATTACCCACAAGTCACTGTGTTGACATTCATTCATTCACTCGGTGGTAAAGAACTCTGATCAAAGGGAGGAAAAGGTTTCCCAATCGCGATGGCTTTGATATTAACTGGGGAAAACTTGCTGTTGTCTTTACTGTCAGAAACAATCTAAAACATGACGGACCACGGTTTTAGTTAGTTAAGCTCTTATTGCTATTTTTTGAGTGATTAAGATGGTATTAGCTGAAAAGGGTCTGAAAAGTGAAGCCACTGCTGAAGTGCCTTAAATGTACATTATATTTACTGCCCACCGGGGGGGCGGAGGGGGGGCGACTCCTATGGTTTAGTATATGCGCTAATGTTAGTATATGCTTCATTTGTTAAAGCTGCATTCTCTCTACTGTTGATCAGGGGGCGACTTATCTGGTTGTATAGAAGTATATGTTTCATGCGTTAAAGCTGCATTATCTCTACTGTTGATCAGGGGGTGACTTATCTGGTTGTATAGAAGTATATGTTTCATGCGTTAAAGCTGCATTATCTCTACTGTTGATCAGGGGGTGACTTATCTGGTTGTATAGAAGTATATGTTTCATGTGTTAAAGCTGCATTCTCTCTACTGTTGATCAGGGGGCAACTTATCTGCTTGTATAGAAGTATATGCTTCATGCGTTAAAGCTGCATTCTCTCTACTGTCCATCAGGGGCGACTCCTCTGGTTGTATAGAAGTCTTTAAGGAAACGACTCTTATTAACCAATAACTATTCGCTCCCTCATATCCAAGGCCTCACTGTGTTTCTGTCCCCATGAATGAAGTGAGCACCAAACACACAACTGTCATTGCCGGTTTCAAACCGACACAGTCGTCATTTTCAAGCCCAGCGGACACTTTGTGGAGGCAGTAAATGGACGTCCGCCCATGTGTGCATCCGCGGGCGTGTTGGTCTTAAAATGAGGCGTAATCAGGTGCACTGTTTGGCGTATCGCTATCTTGAGGCAGCAGAAAGCGATTGCCCCATTGACCAACAAAAAACCTTTTTTTAAATCAATTGAGCAGTATTTTTCCTGCTGTGTAAAGGGAGCATCATTCAGATAGTGTTATGTGAATCATGAAGCGGTCCAGGCAGCAGCGCTCCTCCTCTGTTAAAAAGACCACCGGTGCATTGGTCCGAATGGGACTGTTGTTGGGTCGGAGGATCGGCAGACGGTGGAGGCCGAGGGTCCGGCGCTCCCGTCGATGGTCTCGGCCGTGTGAGCAGATCTGTTTCTTCTGGCAGGAAAAAAACAACAATTTGCTGATTCCGCCATTTAAACGACACTCCAATTAATCTGAGTCCTAATTAAGAGACTACATGCAACCCTTTTGCCCCATGTTCCTTACTTTGAGCCAAAATGATGTGCCGTTTATGATTTTGCTCAATTTTAGTTGGACCACGCTTTAAATGCACTTTGGACCATGCGCTATAAATCGTATAAACAAGGCCCCTCAACTCTCTGGACTTGTCAATTCAGTACATCCAGATTCATGTATAAACAAAATCCCTCTGACCAAAAATGTAAAACATAATAGATTGCTTTTAAATGAGTAAAGTATGGCTGTCCACGAAGAAACCAAATGCAGAGTCAAATGTCAGCGTTTAAGTTAAAATGTGCAATCTGTACAAGCTGTGAATAACTGGCAGACAATACGAGTCATTCTCAAATCATTTCACTTGATGGTTTTGCTTCTCATCATTATTCATGAGCCTGTGAATGAAAGAAAAGTCACTCAGCTTAGAAGGTGATGGTTTTCAGATTGAATGTAATTTAATTCAAACAATTTCCATTCCCTCCTGTTCTGGCAGTTTACTGAGAGATTAGAAAACCGATGACTAAACAGCAGAGATGAAAATAATGCAGAGATGAAGCACAGGCGGTCCCCTTTGACGCACAGCACAGGAAACACAATCTGTTCTCCCTGTTTAGGGCCATGTTGGACATTTAAAACGTGTACGTCATCATCTGAAGTGGATTTTTCAGTTTGTCAGGGCGATAAATCCTAAACATGATCACAAAGAGTGTGCAAGGAAATAATGGCGGGAAACTTTTCTCCCATGACTCATGCCCGGTAGGTGATTCAATATAAGTCCTTCGTCTCTGCCCCATCATCATCATCATCATCATCATCATCATCATCATCATCATCATCATCATCATCATCATCATCATCATCATCATCATCATCACATAAACAGACATCAATCTTGATACTGTGAAATGGAGGTGAGGAGGCTGGAGGAGCCCGATAGTGATCGGGTCAGGTGGAGTGAGGAGGTGAGGAAATGAACCGGACGTGCACTCGCTGCTGTGCAAGTGACCGCCAACCTTTGAGCGCACAAACACGGCCTTGGAGTCCATTTGTAAAAGTGTTTTCATTCAAAAAATTACACCGACTTTGACTTTGCACGTCTTTGGTTCCACTTTCAACGTATCTTCAGAAAACAGAGAACTACTTGCACGATATCGCGCGAAGAGTTAGTCCTCATTGTTTTGTGTGCGTTTTGCCACAAAACACTAGTCCATTTCCGTTACACGCATCCAGTCTTTTCAAAATAAACTTCCTTCTTCACAGGAAACTGTGTTAGGTTTAAGCAACCAAACTACTTACCGTAAAAGTCGGGTTACGAGCCGCTACTACCTTCGGTCAGTGTCCCCGTTAGCTCCCCGCTATAGCCAGCTGGGGCTCCTGCTAGCGCTCTGTTACTTCCCCGCTAACTTCCGCTAGCTCCCCGAAAACCACCGAAGGTAGCGGGACCAGGCTCGACACGACTTGGGCAGAGGGGGACGCGGGCAGTAGCAGCAGCAGCAGCAGCGCTAGCTAGCACCTAGCTTGCTACAGCGGGGACACTGACCGGAGGTAGTTGCGGCTCGTAACCCGACTTTTACGGTAGTCAAGCTTTGGACAAGATTGTCTTTTGGGTTAAAATAACTCCAGAAAGCACTGGATACTACATGTCCCATAATGCAACACCAAAGTATTGCATTAGACCATCGCTGCCTTTCAAGTCTTTCAAACCCCACACCTCCAGTTAAAGTGACGTCATCAGGGTTATTGTCTCAGATTTGACAAACACACACACACATACATTACTATTATGAATGATTTCACTGGCTGAATAGTGCTCTCCATTACTAGTACATGTACTTCAATATGTGAAGTTGCTAGATTGGCCATTTTACTTTTACGTTATCCGCACAAAAAGGACCATTTTTCTGCCTCCCTGAACGACATGGGAGCTAACCATGTCTGAAGTGATTCCCTATAATGTTCTTTCCATGTGAAGGCTCATACGATATATAAAAGTGAGCTTCTGAATAGAAAGGCAGTAAATCAACTGGCAGCTGCCATGAGCCGGGGCCTCGGAAAGCAGAAGTAAGGTCAGAGAAGTTCAGGCTGACGTCCCGTCAAAGAGCACTCAGCCCTGAGACAGTGAGTGATCAACCCAACGCCACAGTACTCAGAAGCAGCTCGCAGTCTATTTCATCTTTAAGTTCCAGCAGTTGAATATGACTCTGGTGCAGGTTAGACTCTGGACCCTGATATTTGGGAGTAAGATACTGTATCACTCGAGCAAGTATTTCGCTTCTAATATCTACTAAATCACAACTTACACGTAGCCGTACAATACCAATAGTGGAATATTGCTTTTGTAGATCTAAAAGAAACAAACAAATAGGTGTTATGGTTACTCTGTAAAATCCACAGAGCTGATGATGAACTCTTTTTAAAGGGACACCCTCTACTTCTGCATTCGGCGTCAATCTCTGGGTCTGAAAAGTGCCTTAAATGTGCATGATCTATATTGACCAGTAGGGGGGCGACTCCTCTGGTTGTATAGAAGTCTATGCTTCATGTGTTAAAGCTGCATTCTCTCTCCTGACCACCAGGGGGTGACTCCTTTGGTTGTATAGAAGTATATGCTTCATGTGTTAAAGCTGCATTCTCTCTCCTGACCACCAGGGGGTGACTCCTCTGGTTGTATAGAAGTCTATATAAATGACTCTACTTGTCTTGATTTATTCCCTCAGTAAACATTGTAAACATGAGTTTATGTCTCAATCTCTAGTTTCAAGTCTTCTTCAATACAGCATGATGTTCATTTAGTAAATTGAGGTCCATTTAGAGTCAAACAGACCATACAGGTTGTGGGCGTGGCTACCTTTGTGATTGACAGGTTGCTATCACAGTGTCGTCCAATCTGGGATTTGTCCGGGTTTTTGTCTTTTGACTTTAACCCCTTAGGTTTTCAGTTCATTAAAGTTAACTGTAACTATTTTGTTCGCCTACAAATGAGTTATTAAGCGCTCGGTTGCACTCATGAACAAGGTGGCGACGACCAAAAACCAAGATGATAACGACTAAAAATAAAAACTCTGAGCTTCAAGTTGGCAGTCCATAAACCGATGGGTGACATCACTGTGACTTCATCCACTTATATAAAGTATGTTCTGCATAGCTAGATGTTACAACCGTATATATATATATATTGTTCCTTTAAAAGAGCGTTTGAAGGGCAGCATCACCTCTTCACTCTCTGCTTTACTGCCCTCTCCTTATTTGTTTTAAAGCAGCGGGGCATACAGAGTATTTGTAGGAGCCCGAGGCGATGGTTAAGACCTGCTTAACGTGCCTCAGGGGTCATGGCATGCATCATATTATTATGTAACAGTGGTTTCATGTTGCAATGAGAATCCAACCTCAGATCAATAAGGGCAGGATGTGAAACTTTTGGCTCTCTGGTGCAGTCCTTAAATAACTGATATTTCAACTAAAGCAGGAACATCACTGTTCGAGACCTAAAAAAAGCGTCCGGCAGGGATTCCAAAAACGTCCGGGATTTTGCTACGTCCGGGAAAATAGTTATTACCCCCTTACAAGTTTTGGAAATGGTATCTCCCTCACGTTCCACCTTCTTGCGCAAGCTCTGACTGTAGAGAGAACTGTCATTGGTCGACCGATCTCAACGTAAATGTAAGTTCACGGCATGCTGCACACTACTGCTACCCCTCCCCCCCCCCCCCCCCCCCCCCCCGCGACGAAGTGTCCTCTTTTTCACAAACTCAAATCTGGTCACCCTACTGTTGTGTCTTCGGCTGACGTTGACGCTGATTAACACCCAAACAAGCGCAAACAAAAAGAGCCCCGGGCTTCAAACAGCAACCCACATTAGCTTTATTGCTAATGTCTCCTTCTTACGTAACGTAAAAGTCGGGTTACAAGTCGCTCCTACCTCCGGTCAGTGTCCCCGCTGTAGCAAGCTAGGAGCTGCTGCTAGCTAGCTCCCCGCTGCTGCTGCTACTGACCGCTGCTGCCCAAGTCGGGTGTCGAGCCGGGGCTGGTCCCGCTATCTTCGGTGGTTGTCAGGGAGCTAGCGGAGCACTAGTGGAAGTTAGCGGAGCGCTAGCGGAAGTTAGCGGGGAACTAGCGGAGCGCTAGCATGAGCGCCAGCTGGCTACAGCGGGGAGCAAACAGGGACACTGACCGATAGGTAGTAGCGGCTTGTAACCCAACTTTTACGGTACTTCACAAAGAAAGACACACGTCTTGCTCTGCACCTTAGCTTGTTGGCTAAAGCTAGTAAACAAACATCTAGTGTAGCGCTGCGGTCAGTGTGCAGACAAGTTAAGTGGTCCTTACTCTGTAACACCACTTCACACCTTGGCTTGTCAGCTACGGTGCAATTTGCAAAAGATGCAATGAAACAAGACAAAGTTCCAGTAACTCCCCTGAAACCACAAATCCTTAACAAACTAATATACGTATCTCCACGTCACATCACCCAATGATTACTTACACAAAGGAAATATTGCTTTTAATTACAAGTTTTATGAAAAATTTATGTTTAAATGTATGTCTGCCACTAAGGCATTATCTATGCATACAAGCTTGGCTGCAACAAACAGGAAGAAGGTGTGTGTGTGTGGATGCCATCTGCCTGCAATGTTATTTATCACCAAGACAGGTACAGATATGGAGCCTTAACTTCCTCATTACATTCACTCTGCTTCTCACGCACACGCACACACACGCACACACACACACACACACATTTTCATTAAGATTCAAGCAAACTTTGTCTCCCTCCATCTTTCACTCTATCACGTTTGTTCTCCCCTCTCTCTCTCTCTCTCTCACACACACAAACAAACATACATTTCCATTAAACCCGAGCTGAGCATGATGAATGTGGTTACCTTTTAATTTTCAATTACAGCCGCTGTTTAGCTAGCTAGGAAGCTGCTGTGTGCCCATGCAGCATCCGCCAAGCGATGGCTCAATTACAACACACAAAGTGCAGGAACACGGCGTTCGTGAGGCACGAGCACACATTGGCTGCTGCACGGGCAAATATACACAACGGGGAAATGCACACGGACAAGGCACACGCGTCCAAGCCCGTGCACACACACACACACACACGATTAGATTAGCTAATTTAGTTCTTGTCTGGACACATTTTTCACCTCCGCCGGGCTGACGGCTGTTCTAAAACCTATTTAGAGTTTCCACCAGGCAGCTATACTGACGATGTGCGGAAACTAATAATTATTGCCCCAAAACACAAGTGTTGCTTGTTCGTTTATAAGAAAAAAAGACGCCACGCGTGAGAAATGAGCGGCGGAGGACGTAATCACCTCGTGGGATTCGGCTTGAAATCAATTTCTCGCGTCGGTCCTATTCATGCCGACGCGAGTCAGAAGACGAGCTGCATTTTGAGTTTGCGACCGACTTTCAGTAAAGTCAGCATGCCGACTCGTCTGTTTTAAGAACCGCATCTTGCTGAGCGTGCATGTGCGGTTTCAACGCATATTCACACCTGACGGCCGGGGACGACCACAGCCTTCTATTAGCTCCTCCTACTCTACAGGAACCCATTCAGAAACATTCGAACAATAAAGGAAAACACACTTTTTTAATAAGATATTAGTCATAAATCTTTGTTAAATTAACCACTTACCCGTCCTCCATTCCAATGTTGGAATGCTCCTTTAATCAAAAACAAATGAACTTTGGTTATTGAATAAATCTGGAGAAAAAAAAACACTTTAAGTGCCTTAAAATAAATAAATTCAAGAATACCTGACAGGTTATTCCAAGCTGAGAAAACATTCACACACATTGAATTGTAGATCACAATATTATGTAAACCTGTTGGCGAATTGATGTCAGAACATACAATTATACAGCCATGTTGAGCAATTAAGATGTCTCGAAATGCAGCGGTTTACGAACCTCTTTTGCGGTTGTTTGACTGATGAACTCATTAAAAAAAAAAAAATAATATATGAAATGGAGAGTGAGGCGGGAAAAGCCAAGAGGGAAGCCTGGCGGTGACAAAGGAGAAGGAGAGGCCGGCAGATAGCGGCGAGAGAGGGAACACATAGACAAACACAGACGGAGGGAGAGGAGCGGAGAGAAATAGAGACCCCCAACGGTGGAAAAAGAGGCCGCCGCTTCGGCTGCAGCTATTAAAGCAGTTTACGTTGCAGCTGTGCCGCCTGACACAACACTGAAGGAACAGGGAAAACGGCTGCAAAATAGGTCACACATACGCAGAGTGATATTCACATTCACAGCGTGTGCCATCACCTGCGGAGTGAACAGAGGAAATCTGGCATAAATAAGTGAGCACAAACACACAGACAGACACACACACACACACACACACACACACACACACACACACACACACACACCACCTCCGGAGTCAATCAGAAGAAGAATTGCCCTAACTAGACACATGCCTCGGGAGGAAAGAGCTCTCAGGGCACGTTCTGCTATTTCTAACCAACAGAGACTCTCGCATGCACACATGATCTCTGTCTCACACACACAGAGATGTTAAACACACACACACACACACACACACACACACACACACACACACACACACACACACACACACACACACACACACGTACGCACACGTGTCGACACACAGTGTGCGCTCCATCCTCTCAACCTGTTTCCAAGGAAATTTGACTTGAAGAGTGTGTGGGGAGTTTGAGCGCAGCTCGCTGTGGTAGGAAGGGAAGCAGCTGCAGAACGGGGTGGAAAAAGAAAAGAAGAAGAAGAAGAAGAAGAAGAAGAAGAAGACTGCTTCCTGTTTCCGTGGTGGGTTTCATCTCGATCACTGATCACCTCAAGGCCGCAAAACACCGATAGGAATCCTCACATCCGTCAGGGTCGTCTTCCTCCTCGCTGCTCCTGTTGTCCTCCAGAGCCACAAACTGGAGAATAAAGATGACGATGGGTGTTTTGTTTCCTTTTTGAAGTTCAGAATTGGCTTTTTAAATCACCATAATCTTGATATTCACATTTAAATGAATAGGAGGAGGCTTGAATGTCTAGCTGCTGCTAGCGACCACATGTCAGCTCTGAGGCTTCTCTTCAGGTATTCGCATAAACTGAAATAAAACCATCTCGAGTCCCTTTTTATGTCGACATCG